>OU343217.1:193496310-193550170 GCA_910596185.1 Chrysanthemum makinoi | reverse complement strand
GATCATCTCAAATCGGTCTAGCAACCAAGTAACTACTTGTGTCTAGAGAAAATATTTATTTCGAATAAATTATCATTTGCTCACAATTATGTTACTTCTTCACAAATGCATTTATCATCCACTTAACATCACATGTACTTATGCACATGTCACCTAATTGTAATTTCTTCCCTCAATGCATATTGCCAAAACAAAGCCATTCATCTAACGAGCTTACGATGCTCATCTTTTTTCCAAAATTGTGTATTTCATTCCCGACAAAGCGCTTCAGAATTGTGAGTGTTTAATTAAGGAATAAAGATAAAAGAGTAGATTAACTTGTTAGATATAAAGTGTGATTTGGATAAATAGTCGTATTTACTAGTGTATTTTTGTAAAAGTCTGTGTTCTGATCGTATTTGAGATTTTGACCATTTTGGTGCTAAGCAACACCGCTTACGATCTGGCTATGATATGTCCATAGCTGACCCGCAGTCCGCAACATCACCGTCCGGACGCCAAACGACAAAAGATTTAAAGGATTCCTACCACATGGCCTATCAACTAGGGTGGCTATAGGTTTGCAAGTGTAATATTGTGCCTCGCAAGATCAGCCAGATCTACATGCGAAGGTACATAGTTGGGGTAGTATAAATACCCCAACACATTTAATGTTTCAAAACACACACACTTACATCAACCAATGCGATTTATTACCATCTTTCCCTCCAAATTACTTTCACGCCGGAGCTTTTGGTCCTTACACCGCCCGTAGCCGGCTAACGTGGTTTGCTTATTGTGCAAGAAGGAACAATTATTTCCTCCGCAGATCCGCTGATTGTAATCGAACTCCCAAACCGATAGTGGGAATTTGCTTCAACAAATTGGCGCCATCCGCGGGACCCGCTATTCATTCTACCAGAGAATTGGATGGCGTGTTCGCAACCACCACCTCCACTAACCCAACTCCCTTCTGAAAACATAGGCGGGAGTGGAGTCTTCAATAGGCAAACCTCCTAATACCTGGAACAACTGATAAGCCCGTGATGGCCTCCTTGAGACCCTCCTCGAAGTACAATGCAACCGCCCGAGTCATCAAGCCTATACACGGCTCTTTTCGAAGAAGACAGCAGAGGAGGTGTCAACCAAACCCGAAGGATGATCTCAAAAAACCCCATAAAGAAATTGCTCTAGTACCCTTTACATAGTAATAGTAGAGTTTGTCGTTCAAGTACATCATGTAAGATATAACTTTTCACATACACATCATAACATTAACACAAGGTAGCATATAGATGGAATTCTAGAGAGAGAAAGTTAGAGGTTTAGGGAACTTAGTGAGAGAAAGTGAAAGATATTATTATGAGCTCCAACTCTCTCCTTGGGAGGTAGAGAGTATTTATAGTCTTACATAAAACGCCACACATCGGGCCGTGGATCGTGCATACAAAGGGTAAAGACCCGTCCATCCTCCACGGTGTTACTTAACTAAATACTACTTAACTTAATATTACTATGACTACGAGCTTTCTAACGATTACATATACTTGAGGTGACCGACTCTTTAATACCTGGAATTTCTAATTCCTAACAATCTCCCCTAAGGGAGGTCACCTCAATCATGCACTAAAATTACATTGAATACAAACAGATATGACATTAACAATTGTTCTTGCATTCTTGATGTAGTCCTTTGTTCCTAAGCTCGAAGTCATTGATTCTTCACATTGCATGTTTGGTTACTTCAAGTGGAGGTCTTTATCGATCCACGGATAATAATTTTGAGCCATCATTTGAGATTATCACCATAAAAAATCTGTGACATCCTTTGTGGTGTTGGTATTATGTGATGTTGTGACTTTAGGACCGACATGCTCACATTCTGGATCATGATATCTTCTCATCGAGTAGCGGAAGCATTTGTTGAATCATGATATTGGCGCAGCGTAGCGTAAGCATGGAGTGAAATATCAGAGTCATTGATGCACTAATCATGATTTCTTTTGAGATGAATGTGTTAAGTGAGCATGCGGCTATGGATTGACCGCTTCATTCTCAACAAATGCAAACGCCGGGTCGCATACAAATTAGCAATAAATCGCATACGAAAGTGTCTTTGATCACTTTCGTTGAATTGAGGTACACGCCCACGGTTCCCTCGCTGATCACATAAGTACTTCCCGTGATCGTATAATTCAAGAATTTCCTTGACAGGTTTCGAAATGCTTCTAGCCGTTCTCAAACCGAACATCTCAAAGAAGACAACACGGAGTGAGTGAACCAAATAATTTGAGTCCACCGATTGATGAAAAGATATTTGAAAAACAATCGAGTATTGCTCAATAGAAATTGTTTTGCAATACAACGAAGGTTTTAATGAAAATCAATTATCAATCATAAAACACCTTTTGATTTGAAAATTAGTACACGGTCGACGTGCTAATGAAAAGAGTTTTAAAGCACAAAGACCGGTTTTTCAAAGGTATCCGCCAATCCATAACCCGAACTGTGATTGATTCAAAAGATTGAATCGCCCCATTGTTTCGCTCGCTTGTCACATGGTTGATTCATGATAATAGATCTCACATGCCACCTACCGTGAGCTTGTTAGATGTTGGCTCCGTAAGGCTTTCCATCTTCACGTGAATATGTAAACACATCACTGATGTTCGCAATACCACAAGGATAAATGCGTAGGACTCAAGATATAATCTCTCTTTCCACATTGTGTGAAATGGAGAGTCTTCATTGAAAGTGTCCTAATGAGATTTATTGATGATCTCGTGGCTCTAGACTCAATTTGTGCATATTTGGATCCCGTATCGGAGACTAGGAAGATGGTTTCCTTCTTCAATATCAACAATCTCTAAGAGAAAGTCGATAGATAATGTCGGTTCCCCGAGAGAATGAAACAAGTCCTTTTAAGAGGAACTTGAGTGGTTTGGAAAGTTGAAGTGCGGTGCGTCACTGGGTCCATGACGTCTTGTCTTCAATACCGATGTTACCATCAAGTAGCATATGAATTGAACCCGGCTTTACGCTCTAAGGTTGAATAAAAGGAGGGCTATTTGTTTTCACCCTTTTCTCATTCAATTCTTTTTAATTCTTCAACCCCTTCGGTGCTTACCGAGACTTCATAGCTAGAACCTTGTTGGGTTTATTCCATTTAGCTCAGCCTTAGTCCGACTCTTCCCATATCTCCTTTTTCTCCTTTTATCATCATACCTAAGAACTCTACACTAACTAGTGGATAGTCCCGGTAGATCCCTCCGCTCTCGCGGATCATGGGAACTAATACCTAACCTTATCATCCTTATATCACCATACATAATGTAAAGTTGGTCGGTCTTTTTTGGTATTGTTCATCTGCCATAGGAACCAATTGAAAACCATTTGAAAATCAATCCGTATACTTGTGATATATTATCAAAACATTTTGTAACTGAATTGTTTTTGATATTTTTAGAATAAGTGCTCCCCCTCAACATGTGCATCAATGTTTGAAATTGTTTAGCACACGGAGGCAAGAGGAAGAATTAACTTCTTTGATTACCATTTTCTAAAAATATCACATCACTTCCTTGATTAAATCAAGTAGATAAAGCATTTTGGGGAAGGATGAGGTTTTTCATGATTTGCTCCCCTCAATATGTGCCTCGAGGTTTGAAAAGAGTTTTACACATACTAGAAGGAACCTGCACATTGAGATAAGTGATCACGTTTCAAATCATTGTGGTTTAATATAGATGCTCCCCCTCAATGTGTGCATGGAAAATTTGAAATCGCTTGTCACTTACGGGGAGGCAAACATGCTAATCACTTAAGAAACCATTTATCGAATTATCAGCTTAAATCCTATTTAAATCACAACTTCTCCCCCGATCACAATTATTAAAACATTTGAGATTTGTGATCTCCGTAGATTTAAATTGATTTTGAAAGCTTTTAAGGAGAATTGTGACTTGATTATGAAAGCGCTTTAACTGATAAGGATCTGATGTTGAGATTTTAAACTCCATTGGTTAAACATGCATGTACATCTTTTGAAAACAATTTAATGCCAAATAACTTTTAATTTAATTGAAATCATTCTCCCCCTCAATCAATGACATAGGTTGTTGATTGAGCTGATAGAGATTTTGATGATAAGTCCCGATGATTATCAAAATAGAGACCGAAGTTATTTTTCAAAGCATTTAGTTTTCAAGATAAATGTTATAGAATCGAGCATGGAATTTGAAAACATGGTAAAACATGGCTCGTTTCTTTTAAAACCGGTTATTGCCCTAAAAAGACAATAAACCATTGTTTCTCTTCTCCCAAAATATATATATATATATATTTTTTTTGAATTTTTTGATTTTTAAGAATTGAACAACATCTAAAGTCCCGTCATTCTTTGAGTGACAAAGACAAAGACCGAGATATTTTGAACTAAAAAACATGACAAAAAGACAATATTTTTAAAGATTTTTCAATTTTTTCAGATTTTTATGGATTTTTGAAAGTTTTATATTTTTCTATTTGGTTTTATAATTTTGTAATTTGTTTTAATAAGTATTTATTTGTTTTCATAAAATGAGATAGATGAAGATAGACCTTTACTCCCTCGTCCTCCTCAAGACGTTTGAGAGTATTCGGTTGAAGGCTTTTCAAGCCAAGACGGAAGAATAAACTCAAAACGCTTCTCTTGGAAGAGCTTTGGTGAAGATGTCCGCTAACCGATATTCGCACCTCACAAAATATAGTTCCACCACACCTTTTTCCACTTGTTCCCCGATGAAATGATGTCGAATGTCGATATGCTTTGCTCTTGAGTGTTGAACGTTGTTGCATGAGAGAGCAATAGCACTTTTATTATCACAAAGATAGAGGGATTTTGTTGCATTCAAAGCCGTAGTCAGATAATTGAGATCTCATCCATAAGATTTGAGCACAACAAGATGACATGGCTATGTATTCAACTCTGGCAGAGGAAATAGAAGTACTCATTTGCTTCTTTGAAGACCACTCACAAGCTTATCACCCAAAACCGAAAGCACCTCCGTGATGTACCGACGTGTATCTTGACAACTGCATGATCAAGATCCGCATAGGCCGTTAGTGACATACCAGTGTCCTTCGGGTACCAAAGTCCCATATTGATGGTTCCTTGGAGATACCGAAGACCCGTTTAACCGCTTCAAGGTGCTTTTTTTTTTTTAGTAGGCTTAGCCTGGTATCTAGCACACATGCAAACAAATAACAAGATGTCGGTCTACTAGCTGTGTGGTACATCAGGGATCCAATCATACTACGATATTTCGTTTGGTCAATCATGATCCCCGAGTGGTCCTCATCTAGTTTGGTTCGATCAATCATGGGGTGTCAACAGGGTCACTTGAATCAAATCCAAATTTCTTTAAAATTGCATATTTAGATTGATTTATGAAAATGCCTCCGGGACTTTGTGAAATTTGTAATCCCAAGAAAATGACATTTGTCCCATCATTGACATTTGAAATTTAGAACCCATTTCATTAGAAAACGATCACATTCCCTTGGGTCAGTCGAAGCAAAAATAATATCATCAACATAAATTTGAACATGAGTTAAATGTTTGCCCGACTTCCTGGTGAACAATGTAGGATCAATCGCTTCTTGAATCCGGATGATAGAAGAAACTTTGACAGAGTATCATACCATGCCCTTGGTGCTTGCTTTAAACCGTAGAGAGCCTTCTTCAAACGATAAACGTGAGTAGGATGCTCTTGATTCACAAATCCTTCAGTTGGCCGACGAGACGACTTCTTTAAGATCTCCGCTCGAAATGCCGCTTCACATCCATCCGATACACTACCATGTTCTTACTAGCAAATAAGTAAGAAAGATTCTGATTGCCTCGATTCGAGCAACAAGAGCAAAAGATTCTTCAAAGTCTATACCCTCCTCTTGACGATATCCTTTAGCAACTAAACGAGCCTTGTTCTTCAACACATCACCATGCTCATCAAGTTTTACTTTGAAGATCCATTTGAGAGCTATAATCATAGCACGCTCCTGAGTGTGTACTAACTCCCATACATCAAGTCGATTAAACTCATGAATTTCATCTTGCATGGCATTGAACCAAATTGCCGTTTCATTCATGGCGGTTTAACATCTTTTGGTTCGATCTTAGAAAGTACGGAGTTGAAGAAACACCATAAGGCATCGGTTGCAAGTTGTTTCCGGGTTGATACAGAACGAGAGGGATTTCCAATGATGTTGTCTAATGGATGATCGTGAGTCCATTTTCTAAGGTGTTCATGTGGCGGTTGTTGAGGAACTGAGGTAGCCGAGTCGATGTCTCCTCAAGAAGATGGTTCGATGATGATTCGTGAGTAGCAAATATGTTTTCAAATGGAGCATCTTCGGGAGTAGCAAAGGGATTAACTTCATCATTGATGCCATAAACATTTCCATGATGTACATTTGAAGAATGATGATTTGTTGATGAGATCAAGGATCGCCAGCAGTGCTTCTTGACTTAAAGATATTGAGACTAAAAGATTGACTTCATTCACAGGAATATGAGCATCCTCTCATGCGGAATCATCACCTCATGAGTGTTTGAATCATACAGTTCATCAAACATAGGATCAAACAATTTCTTTACATCATCTTCGGATGGAGGTACATATGGAGTTTCTTGAGTAGAGTTTGGAACAAGAGATGAACCAATGGGACTGTCTTGAAGTGCGGGTCCTGAGGGGATTGTTCAGAGCCATTTGACCGTCACTCATCAAACGTAACTTGAATGGTTTCCATGATATTTCGGGTTCTTTTGTTATAGATTCGGTATCCCTTTTTGTTTGGTGCGAATCCTACAAATACTCCAATGTCAGCTTTAGCCCTAAGTTTCCCTAAGTCTTGACCCTCATTAGTTGGATAGCACAATGCACCAAACACACGAAGGAAAGAGAGATTAGGTTTTCGGTTGTGGACAAGTTCATATGGAGTTTTTCCATGTACGGTGTGGATTAGGGAACGATTTTATGTGTATAGCATGCAGGGCGATTGCTTCATTCCCGAGAAACATTGGAACCTTTGAGTAAATCAACATTGTTCTAGCGGCTTCAACGAGTCCGATTTCGCTTTCAACTACACCGCTCGTTGAGGAGTTCGTGAAATACTTCTTTGATGACCGATTCCAACGCTTTCATAGAATTCATTAAGTTGTTTGTTGACAAACTCGCCCATTGTCCTGCTCCGACAATTCTCCCGACGTTTTGTTAAGTCGAACTCGCACTGCTTGATGAGTTTGATGATGATATCGAGTTTCATCCTTTGTCCTTAAGAACTTGACCTGTGTGAATCTAGAGTAATCATCAACCACAACTAACACATATTTCTTCCCAAAGATATTCAGACCTCATTGGTCCACATAAATCCATATGAATCATATGAAGAACTTCGTGATGAGTTAGTAGGTTTGGGTTTATGGGCATATACTTTTGCTTTTTCCCAATTGGCATGCCGAACAAAGATGATCCTTTTCATACTTTAGTCTAGGTAAACCTACAACTAGGTCCTTTCCGGAAAGATCGTTGATGGTGCCGAAGTTCAAGTGATTGAGACGACAATGCCATAACCATGACTTTGTTTTTGAAGCCTTTGATAACAAGCAGATTGGAGAAGCCCTCATCATGTCATCGATAGAGATGGTGTAAAGGTTTGACCCACGAGTTCCTTTTAACAGTTCCTTACCATTAAGATCTCTAACAAAGGTGTATGTTTTCTCAAGGCAACTTCTAGATCGAGTCACGAATTGACCAACAGAAAATAGATTATGACCCAACCCTTCAACATAGTAGACTCTCGAGATGACACTATCACCAACAACATAATCTCCATAACCCATAATAGCACCAAAATGATCATTACCAAATCTAATAGTCCCGATGAATTTGCTCACGAAGTTCATGAGCCGCGACCGGTCTCCAATATATGCTTGGAATGTACTCGAGTCCGAGTACCACGTAACGATTTGAACGATCCAGCTTGAACACGCATAAAAATGGATAATCGATAATTGGGATCCCCATGCAAGAATGGGTTCCACTTGGTTAGTAACAGTAATTGGAACACCCACATCAATCGAAACATCCATATCGTAAGTAGAAGCAATGGAATCATTGGGAATAGATGCAATGCGGTGTCAGATTTGCCCTATTCAAAGTATGTTTATTCTTAAGGGAATAGTTCTACGAGTAGGCATCCATTTTCTAGTGGGCATAATCTTAGCAGTGTGAGAACAAAACCGATTATTCTTATGACCAAAAGGTATCCAATAATAACCTATCTTTATAAAAGTTCTTCCCGTGGGTTTCAATCGCTTTCTAACAGCTTTCGCTTTTGCCTTTTGCCTTATTTGCACGATTATTAGCATTAGCAATTTTAATCTGGCATTTGACAAAGATTAGACAAAGCATTCACACCACATTCATGATTAGCATGTAATTCAAGCATGCAAAGATTACAAGGTTTGCGGATAGTATCGAATTTGAATTAATTACAATACGCCTAAGGCTAATACTAGAATCAACACGATTCGTTTTATTCAACTCAAGCCTAAAGTTCCTAGATTGGTCTTCTACTCTTCCAATTACACATTCTTAGCTTGCAAGGTCCTATCATTCCTTGTATTGTCTTGAGACTTTGACCGCCGCTTTAAAGTCATGATTACTCACACTGTAGAGGGAATGGAAATATTAGTTGGTTGATCTAATTTTTGCATTCCTGAACTTGATGTGCAAGGATCCGAAGTACTAGAAGGCACATTAGTGTATACTTTAAGACTGCGTGATTTGAGCTTTTGCGGCACACTAAAGTTCACTTTCTTAGCACTAACATATCCGAATCAACTACTTGAAGGCACATTAGTGTTTTTAAGATCGGGCATAGAACGGATTTCCCCGCTTGGCACTAGGCATAGAACAAGGCATCACAGCCTTGCCTTTTGCACCTAAGGTTAAGGATTTGGGACATGTGGCAATTACACATTCTAGCAACTCTTGAGATCGCTTGGCCTGGAGGCAAGCAAACCTAATTTCACTATCAAGAGGTTTATTAATGAAATCCTCTTCGACAATCTCACTGAGACATTCTAGACTATCCTTAAGGTGAGCACAGTATTCATGAAAAGCATGTTCATTATTCCTAAGATGAGGAGGAATATATTTAATCATCACAAAGTGTATTTGGTCCTAAGGGTGACTTTGAGACAACATTCTTATTGAAAACAAGTGGCAGCTTCCCATTTCCCTGACTTCTTAGATTCTCAATTTCCTTTTGTAAAGACGTTATTTTTTCGTTGTTTTGGTCACGGGTGACTTTCATTGAATCATATAACTCTTTAAAATGTCGCTTAACTTTTTCATTTTCTTCTAGAAAACTCTCGCTTTCCTTTTGTAAGGCATCAACTAAGTTTTGAAGATGAAAAGTTTGAGAATTCTCGAGAATCTAAAGAAGGTGGGATTTGGGAGCCTGTCTTATTGTTCGTTTGACCCTTTAATTGAGAGATTTGGGTTTCAACTTTCTCGATCGTTGCAATCGAGCTTGAATCGTTCATCACGCTTGTTAATTTGAAAAATCATCAAACTCGAGCATCCGACGATGTCTTGACATGTGAAGTTTTAACATTTTCTTTAAGATGTTGATATTTTAGTTGTAAATTAAAATGCTCAACTTCCAGCTTAGAAAAATGTTTAACCAAATTGTTGTGATCATCCAGTTCAATTTTCTTTAGTTAATTAGTTTTTTCAAGCTCAATGACACGATCATGGGAGACTTTCGTACAGATAGTTCATGAAATTTGGAAGCATTAATAGAGCAATTTGAAGCAGTGAAAAGATATCTTGAGCAACACATTCAGGAATAAGAGTCTCATTTAAGGTATGCAAGTTCTTCCTCTCAATCTCATTATATTTTAGTGCACGCCCATAATCACTAACTTCAACTACCATTGCATCAAATTCCTTTTCCATTTCTTTAATATCCGATTTTGTCCCCGTTTGAAGACTCTCAAAATGATCTTTTAGTTGTTTAAAGAAAGGCATGACCTCAGTTAAATAACATTCTTTCATTTGCTCAAAACCCCTTTCCCCTTCAGCTTATCCCAATGGTGTGATCCTTTTCTAACAAGTTTTCTCAAAATCGGTAAATAGTTGAAGAATAACATATTGACTGATTAAGGTCTTGCTTTAGTGGCAATAGTTCTAGGAACTAAATGCATTGGTGTATTTGGAGGATACATAATCGCTTTAGGGAATTTCCTACAAGGGGGATTCTTTTCAACAGATTTTCAACTTTTGCAAGTCCATATCCTTTTCCGTAACACTTGTTCGGGGTCAAGAATGTTTGAGGCTTAAACATGTTCAAGGAAATCCACTTTTCCTTCTTGTAGTCATGGGGAGTGATAATAATCTTTTTCTCTTTGCATTTCTGGTCATCTAGTTTTTTGTTCATCCTTTCCCTAGTGACTTCATCTGATTTCTTATCTTCCTCTGTGCACTCAACGCAACTAGGTTTCTGCCTAGGCTTAAGAATTTCATTACCATCATAAAGCACCTTATGAGCATTTCTAGCCTTTTAATTACCTCTGGATTAGGTTCCTCAACAAGGGGAATGCTATGCTTATCGCTAAGACTCATGTTTAGTGACCATGTGAGCAATCTGAATGGTGTTTCCTTGTATGTACAACTTGTTCTCAAGTTTGTTTTTCAAAGTTTTCAGATTAGAAAAATCTCTCAAGAGTTTTGATTCCTTTGCATTAAATTCTTGCTTAAGCATTTTCACATTTTCTTGAAGTTCTTGTTTTTGTTTAGATGTTTTAGAGAGTTTTTCTTGCAAGGAATTTAATTCTTGTTTCAATACTTCTTCTCTAAACTTACTTTTCTAATTACTGTACTTACTTGGTTATCCATTTCCCTGCCACGAAAGTGGTCAACTCAAATTTAGCACGTTGTTCATAAATAGCAACACGATCTTTATAGGCATTTAGTTCGTAAATAATGGAATCATCAGGGGCACATGCAAAGGTATTCATCAAAAACATAGTCATTGTTGATCGCAGTAAGATGCATCACTTGTTACAACTTCACTTTCACTTTGTTTCACGTATTGATCATATGGGACAATATTGATATTACCCATATTTTCAATATTTGATTCAATAGTTTCAGCTGATTGTACTTTGTCATGCATCTCGTGCACATCAAGATCATCGTATAGTTTTAATACCTCTGAGATGAGCTTGTCATGGGATGGCCCAACTAGTGATGAAGAAGAGACCTTGGGAGAAACCATTGGAGAAATGCTAGCCATAAAAATTGTGTGTGCCGAGGTCCATCATCCACATCGAAGTCGTATGCATCACAAGTACGACTTGAAAGGCATTCTGATGATTGTGACCTATCTCCCGAATAGGCCGCTCATCCACATCCGCATCATAGGTCTTGGCATTGCCCTCAAGAAGAAAGCAATTCCTCTTCATTCAGAGTAGCACCATTGTCCCGAGCTTGAGCCAGCAAAGATCTTTTCTCTCAAGTAATCAAGATTCTACGCTTTGGAGATGTAAAGTTCCTTGCAATGTGTCCCTCTCCACCACAGTTATAACATTTGATGAGTTTAGTTTGACCTTGGTTACCATTCCTTCCTCGATTCTGGTTTCCAACATAACCTCTCCAGCTCCACCTCGCCCCTCGATCATATCTGTCTTTCCGAACGGTTGCACCACGATCCTTCCATCTTTAATAGTGGCTTGATTGTGTGGGTTAGATGCGCCTCGAGGTTGTTGTTGGTTGGTGGGAGAGTATTCATGTTTTGACTGATGAGAAGAGCTAGTTGATTAATGAAGCTACCCACGTGAGTATCAAAGATCGCTTGTTTGTACATATGATCAGGAATGAGTTTGTGATTACCATTACCCAAGGGTATGACTTGTGATGCTTTGGTTGAGATTCCGATGTTTGAGTAGAAAGTCAGTAGAGTCATTAGACGAGCTTGTCTCTCTCTGGTTGGTTTTGAACTGATTGAGAATTAATTTTTCAAACATAGCATGTCTCATTCTGAAGGAGGAAGGCATAGAGTTGCTCATAGTTTGTATTCTTCAATCCTTTAGTGAGCTTCACAGGGTAACAAACTTGTGCCATTCAGGATTCATGTTGTTCACAAATTTTGAGTTCAACTGAATGTTAGGCATAGTCATTCGGATGTTCCTCATGTCATTAACTAACTTATGAAATCTCACATAGTACTCATAGACACTCTCATCCGGTTTCATCTTGAAATGCTCAAATTCGTCATAGAGTTGGGATTCTCTGTCTTCCATAGTTAATTCAGAACCCGAGAGAAGCATCTTAACATTGTCCCAAACTGCCTTAGCATCTGTGTTATGATTGATCAGCTTGTAGATGTCTTTAGGAAGACCTTGAAGAACAATGTTTGAAGCCCCGATATCTGCATCAAATCTCTTTTTATCCTTATCATCAAGCTCATCATACATCTTAGGTCTGCTCTATTCCGTAAACAGGAGTACCATCTGCATTAGTATCAAGTATGTCTCTAGTCGCCTCAACTCGATATGGTCCTTCATCAATGGATTTGAGAATGTTGACACCATTTTCCTTTCCAAGGCAATACAGTCTAATTCGTTGAGCCCAAGAGTCAGGTCGGGCTCACAAGCATGGGTGGATTTAGTATCCGAGCCACCGCTTGAACATCTTCGCAAGGAGATAATAAAGTGGGAACGTTGGTAGACATGTTAACAGATTATACGGGATTTTATAGCTCTATGATTAAACCGAGAAATGGATTCTTTCACGGATTTTATGAATCAAGAGAAAACCGTAAACAAACACTCAAGACTCTAGATGATAAAATACTAAGTCGCTAGAAGATAATGCACTAAGTCGCTAGAAATTAATGCACTAAGTCGCTAGAAATTAATGCACTAAGTCGCTAACCCTTAATTCGCTACACCCCTAAGTCGCTAGAGTCCCAAGTCGCTAACAAAAAAGCAAGTCGCTAAGTAGTAACTCGCTATGCACCAAGTCGCTAATCAAAATTTGGCAGCAATTCGCTACACAAGTCGCTAGAGACACAAGTCGCTAAAGAGCAACTCGCTACTCACCAAGTCGCTACCACAAGTCGCTACCCGTAGTGGAGAATCCACTACTTGTACTTTAACTCGCTAGATCTAACTCGCTAGCTCCAACACCGTAAGTCGCTACAAAAATGTGAAGCAAGTCGCTACCAAGAAAATATTCCGTGAGCTAAGTCGCTAGCTTGAAAAACCATATAAACCTCACTTTTCAATCCAAAAACAACCCAACCAAGATGATTCAAGCTTACCAAATGAAAACCTAAACACTTTTGATGATTCTAAACATAAAAGTACAACCAAAATCGAAACTTTAACACTAGAAATCAATCAAATGATGCAAAACCACTAAACTTTTTCAAACTCAAAAACCACCTAAAACCACTAGAAATCCAAAGATGTGTAAGATATGATCTAACCATGGCTCTTGATACCAATTGTAAGATATAACTTTTCACATACACATCATAACATTAACACAAGGTAGCATATAGATGGAATTCTAGAGAGAGAAAGTTAGAGGTTTAGGGAACTTAGTGAGAGAAAGTGAAAGATATTATTATGAGCTCCAACTCTCTACCTTGGGAGGTAGAGAGTATTTGTAGTCTTACATAAAACGCCACACATCGGGCTGTGGATCAGGCATACAGTGGGTAAAGACCCGTCCGTCCTCCACGGTGTTACTTAACTAAATACTACTTAACTTAATATTACTATGACTACGAGCTTTCTAACGATTACATATACTTGAGGTGACCGACTCTTTAATACCTGGAATTTCTAATTCCTAACACATCATGCCCACCAATCTAAAACTATATGATGGCTCGGCTGACCCGGACGATCATATCAACCGCTTCGTGGGAGCGGCGAATCAAGGAGAATGGCCAATGCCGGTGTGGTGTCAATGTTCCAAAGAACTATGGACCTGAGCGCACAAGGCTGGTTCAAGAATTTGGAGCCGGGCAAAGATTGACAATTGGGACGAACTCAGGGAGCAATTTATCACAGTTTGTCCTACAAGAAAACTGAAGACCCTACAGAAATCACCCCGGATTGTCGACGCCAACGAAATACTACCGCCTTCAAAGAACGGTGGATCGACGAGGCCAGCGGATACCGTGGGTTCCCGAACTCATGAAGATATCGGCGTTTATGAATGCTCATCGATGCCCTGATTTGGCTAAGAAGTTCTCTCACAAGTTCCAAAATCGGTGAAAGAAATGATGACCAGGGTAGACGATTATATCCGGCGCGAAGAGGCTTATAAAAACACCGAGCTACCAAGGGAGAAACCCATGACCCATTCCTAAGCAAGTCAAGTCTCAAGAGACAAGAACCCTAGGGGAGGATTCAATGACAGGAAGAGGGGCGACCGACGGCCTTGGGAAAGGAATGATTCTCGACAAAGAGAAGTCTTCTCCCCTTATGTCTCTCCAAAAGCCGAAGCACGACCCCGAAATGAATTCAGACGTAGCGAATTCAATAAACATGATGGTTCTCGGATCCTCGCCTCCGGCCTTACCAAACAGCCCAAAGAAATACTTTCCACCGAACACCACCTAAACTTGCCCCCACCGTTACAAGGAAGCCGAGCAAAGAAAATGAGGATCGGTTCTGTGAATATCATGGAGAAAGAGGCCATCTCACCAATGACTGTTATCATTTAAAAAGGCAATTGGAAGTGGCCCTTGAATCGGGGAAGTTAGATCACTTGGTTAAGAATGTCCAGCAAAAAGGAAAGGAAAGACCGAGAGGTCATAATGGAAAAGGAAAAGTGATCAACATGGTCCATCAATACTCGGAGGATCGTAAAAGAAAGGGCAGGTTCTATGATGAAGACTGGATGAATATCCCTATATCCTTCCCCCAGATAAAAACGGACGACCTGTCTGACGAACCGTTAATCGTAGAGGCCGAAATAGAAGGATATTTTGTAAGGAGGGTGTTTGTAGATGAAGGTGCCTCCGTCCAAGTCATGTATGAACATTGTTTCAGGAACTTTTGTCCTTCCATCCAATCCCGGCTGCAAGAAACTAGTTCTCCGCTGGTAGGATTTTCGGGCGAAGTCATCCGGCCGATGGGGAAGATAGAACTAGAGGTACGCATGGGGGATCATGGTCTGTTCCGAACGGTGATGATGACGTTCACGGTAGTAAAATCGCCTTCTCCCTACAACATAATACCGAACAGGGTCTCAAAGAATTGAGAGCCATACCCTCTACCATCCATGCAATGATGAAATTCCCCACTCCGCAAGGGATAGCCACTCTGATCGCCAAAAGAGCGGTAGTCATGGAATGTAGGAGATTCGAGGAAGGGCAAGACCCCCGGAGAAGCCGCTCTTCCGAGAGGGAAATAGAAACTTGGGACCAAGAAACTCAAGAAGGTCAGGAACAAACGAAAGACATCCTAGTTAACGCAGCCTACCCAGAGCAACGAGTAACCATAGGAACCAAGTTCTCACGAGAATGCCGGAGGCAACTCATCGAGATCTTGAGGAAGAACAAAGATATTTTTGCCTGTGAGCCGACAGACATGACTGGGGTGCCAAGACGCCTCATACAGCACCCTCTCTGTGTGAACATCTCCGATACACCGGTGGCCCAAAAAAGGAGAATATTCTCGCGAGAAAAGAATCAAGTGATCAACAGAGAAGTGGAGGAATGGGTCAAGGCCGGCATAGTTGATTGGTCCCGAACCGTCAAGTTATATCACGCAAGCTAGCCACTTGTGAATGGCTAACCGTAACAAACTTAAGACTGCTCAGAAGCAAATGCAATGAAGATCAGAGGAATATAGTGAATTCCTGGGTCGTTATGTCCCACGGAGACTCAATGGTGTATCAAAACTAATTCAGATGATAGAATGATCACTAAGGATAGTGATCAGTAAGGATTTTGATGGATAATTACCTAAAGAAAAAGTTTATAAATTACAGCGACTTAAATGTAAATTAAAGAAAATTAATAAGCTAAAATATATTAAATAAACGCTATCACTATTTTTTAAAATGATGTTTTTGTTTTCTGTTTATAAAA
Source organism: Chrysanthemum makinoi (assembly GCA_910596185.1). NCBI lineage: Eukaryota > Viridiplantae > Streptophyta > Magnoliopsida > Asterales > Asteraceae > Chrysanthemum > Chrysanthemum makinoi. The sequence continues at coordinate 193,534,027 of OU343217.1, read as the reverse complement.
CTAGAATTAAAAAACTACGTAACGTACAAATGAAAATGTGAAACTTAAACAATATAAATCCTAAAAATATGAAAATGACATTTTAACAAACCTAATGATAAAAGAAAATTTATAGAAAAATAAAATTATTTTTAAAACTATTTATCTACTTATTATTAATTAAAAACTAATTTTAACTATTTAATAATAACCTAAAATACAAGAAAATATAAAATAAAGCTAGAAAAATGAAATTATGACTTGGAAAAATCTAAAATAACAAAAGAGAATTTTCAAAACTATTTTTGTATTTTTCTGATTATTTTTGTATTTTCTATGAATTAAAAACTATTAAAAACTAATTAAATTACTTAAAAATACAAATTTAACTAAGAAAAATCTGAAAAAATATTTTTTTGACTTTTTATATTTATCTAAACTTAATAAAAATGAAAAATTATTTTTTTGAAGCTTTTCTTAATTAATTGTATTAAAAACTAATTAAAAATGCTTAAAAACTGATTTAAATTAAGAAAAATAGCAAACAAACTTGAAAAAATTTGAAAAATTCAAGATAAGCTTAAAATAATATTAAGAATATAGGAAAAATATAAAAACAAGTGCTTGTGTGAAGGAAAATGAAAATGCAACTACAAGTGCTTATGAATAAGCACTTTAAATAAGCCAAAAGCTACAAACAAGCATCAAACTGAAACAAAAGCTAAAATATGCTAAAACTACCCAATTGCAACTAATCTCAACTGCTTTAAACCTCTATATTGCAAATTGATCAGATTTTATGATTTGAGCTTATTGCTTAAAAACAGTGTGAGACTACTACTTTTGGACTAAAGCACAAACTACAAAATAAGCTAAAAATGAAAATGAGAAGTTGGAACTTAATCTAGACCTGGCTGGGACCTAGTAAACCAAAATTGAGCCAGAGATGAGCTCTGATGAACTTGTTGCAAGGGCTGCAACTTTCCTGTGCACACTCAGTATACACTGAGTGTGTACAGGGGAACTAAGCCCATTTTAACAAGCTATTTAAGAGCTTATAAAAAAATCACAAAAATACACAAAAATGATAATAAGAAAGTGGACCAGTAGAGGTTATAAAATCCAGAGTTTGACATGATTTGGCCCAAAACTGTGTCCATGAAAATTCATCTCAGTTGGCAAAACTGAGTTTTTGCAAATTGACTTTTGAAGCAATTATGAAAAGTTGACTAACTTGAACTTTGATTCAAGATGGTGGACTGAGATTAATGTAATAAGGTGAAATGACACTTCTGCAAGCAATAACTATGAATTCTAAGCTCAAAACAACCTTTTGATCTTGCAAAATCCCAACAGTAAGCAGATTGAGACAGTTAACAAATGATTTTGACCTTTGTTGTTCTAGAGTGCAAATAACTGACTCAAATGAGTCTAATGTGCCTAAAGGGGACTTACCAAACTGAGTTTAACCACTTTTAAACACTGCAAATCCAAAAATCAGCTTAAACCAAACACCACTGTATTGACAGATATGCAATCAAAACTGAGCTAAATACTAAACTAGCTAAAGCTATTGATCAAACTGAGCTTAACTATCCTAAATACAACTAAATAAACACATTTCAACTATTTAAAACTACAAATACAAGTACACACAAAATATGCAAACTGATATTGAAATGAAAATGAGCTATCCACTCACATGTGTCCAGCTGGTATGCAGGCTAAAACCAGACCCCAAGACCACTACACTAAGCCATTTCCAACCCAATACCAGCACTGCATCTACCATTATCCATTTCCAAATCCAACTGCACCCAGTTTCACTTTCTTTGACCAAGAATGAAACTTGCTTAAAAATAACCAAGAAGCTTAACAAAAGCTTTAATAAGCTGAAATAAACTTGTTTGAACTAGAGATAAGCTATTAGAAGCTTTAACATAAGATTTTGAAACTCAATTTTTTAACAGTGAATATGAAAGCATGGAACTGAAATGAAACTTTGAATTAGAACTTTAAAACAGATTACAATGATAAAATCACTTGAGTTTATATCAAAGAAACAAAAGATTACATTTTAAAACTTAAACTAGAATATTTATTCTAAAAACGACATACAAAGGAAATTAAAACTAACTACTTAACTCCTTTCTTGCAACTCTTCTCTCTTTTATATGCAAAACATCTCTCCTCCTTGTTCTGAAAGCATCCCACTTTAAATTGGAGCCATTGGATAGCTTGAGCTCTTTTTGGCCGTTTGATCAAGTTTTGGCGCCAAATTGTATATTAGCCAGTTGGGGTTGAGTGAGATGAGGGGGGGGGGTAATTAATGTATCTTGGAGGTTTGTTGTAGTGGGGAACAAGGGAGTGGATTATGAGTCGGAAAGATGGGAGGAAGAGTGTTTGCAGAGAGCAAAGTTGGGAAGAAGTTTTGGCGTGTAGGGTGTTTTGACCAAAGGGTTTGACCGAGCTAATATTATAAAGGGGGGGTCCAAAAGGTTATTGGCTGGGGTTCGAAAAGTTAATAGCAGGGGTCCATGGGTTTATGACAAGGTCCAAATGGGTATTAAGAGTTAATAAACAAGGGCCTATGTTGTAAATTCTGAAATATCAAGGACTAAATCTGCCAAAATTTGCAAAGTTGCTCTAAGGGACCAAAATTGACAATTTTCCATAGTATAAGGACCAAACTTGACATTTTCCAATTTCCAAGGGCCATTTTTGCCAATTATTAAACTTGAAGGACCAATTTTGTAATTTCTCAAAACTTTTGATATTTTTCACCAAAGGACTAATTTTGACAAGTTATGATTTTAAAAGGACCTTTGGTGATTTTTCTTTTGAAATTATGTGCTCAGGGACTAAAAGTGACAACCTTTGAAACTTGGGGGACTGAAACTGCCAATTATGTAAATTTAGCTCATTTTTCATCTGTTTTTAAACATTTTGCATCTGAAACATATAAAATACAATTTTGGAATATTTTCAGTATTTTGATGCATTTCTGAGCATTTTTAAACGTTTTGCAGTTCAGATTGACCCAAAAATGATGAGTATTTACACACTCATCAATCCCCCACACTAAACTATTGCTAGTCCCTAGCAATCTTTTGAGAAAAACATAATGGATTTGAATCTCTTTACCAAAAGCCATTACTTCTGGAGTAGCCAAATGTTTCAGTTCAAGTAAGAACCATGGTACACCGATAACCATGTGATTTTGAGCAAACCACCAGCCTTCAACGGATTTGATTTGTCTTTACCGTAAGCCGTTTCTCGACTAGCCAACTCTTTAGATAAATTATCAATATTATCTTTGGTGAGCTGATTACCAATTATGGTTTTTCCACTGCCTTTACCACAAGCCATAAACTTGCGGGCTAGCCAACTCTTCACTTTAAAGGATATGGTGAGCTGAATACCATACAATTTTGGGCAGATTGCAAGCCGTCAACGGATTTGAGATATCTTTACCAAGAGCCGTTTGCTCCTGGATTAGCCAATCCTTTTGTTTATTAGACATGGTGGACTGATAACCAATTGAGTAAGTGCAAAACACTTACTCCAAAAAAAAATTTTGGCCAAAAACGGGGGAATTAGGCGGTATAATTACATGATAAAATTCGTGAGAATTCCCCCCCACACTTAGAAATGAATATTGCCCTCAATATTCAAAGTACCGGCGGTTATGCCGAAACTGAGAACGTAAAAGGGAAATACTACGGCCATTATTTGAAAGATTTTTTTTTTTTAGAGATATATATATATATATATATATATAACATGTGGGGCATCACCCCCACACTAAGGTGGTAGAACAGAGAAAGAAGACAGAAATATGGGTGAAAACCCATATGACATGCTACTGTTTTTGATTCCCGAGTCGCTAGCTTGACTCGACCCCGAATTCATTTGTTCATGGGGAAGTAAGTGGAAGAGACAATCACCATCGGACTTTCATTCAAATGGTTTGGATAAACATTGAATGTGTTGAAAGTTCCACTCCGATGAGATATAGATAGAACCGCTCAAAAATGATAAATAAAAATGCCGGGATAAAAAATAGTGTCCTCATTCCCGAAGGAGAAAAGGGAACAAGAAGTCACACCATATGTGAAGAAAAGAAAGAAAGTCATGATAAAAATCATGACTAACTCCTCATTATCGGGGGAATTTATGATTTTTGGATCATGAATCTCATCAGTGAGGATAGAATCATCATCACATGATGGAAGAGATAAGTTAGAATACAGAGGTGGGACAAGTGGTGTGCTCGGAGAGCTAGCAATTTCCACCACTTCCGTGATGGTCTCTCAGATCGGCCTGACATTTCATCGAAAAGAGGATTTACTTTCCCAAAAGTGTAGTGATTATTAAATTCAAAAAGAGGATTTGAGAAAATCCCGTAAGTAACCTCAGAAATGTCAAGAGAATCACAAAAAGGCAAATCACAATCACTATCGGATATATCCTCAAACTCACTTGGGATTGGGATGAAGTTCTCAACATTAGACGATTCCGTTTCCGGAATTGTGCCAAGATGCTCATCCTCCATTATGAGAGAGTTTTTGGAAGCAATAATAGGTAAGATAGGTGTGATAGCAATAGACTGAGGGAGTTGAGAAATAATATCGTTCAATTGAATAGCACTCTCCTCGTTGTAATCATAATATTCCCTCATTTGAATAGTATCCTCATCATCATCGTCATTGGTATGTGCTAAAACACATACCTTTTCATTATCAAAACTGACCCAAAACAACCAAGAAAGAGCCGTTTATTGCTAATATTTGTGGTTTTCTTGAGTTTGTACTTGTGCAGGTACGGATATGCAAAAACACACAAAAAGGATCCAAATCAGATGTAAATCCGAGCACGAGAGATCAAGAGAGTTTTAGCTGAGCCAGAAGGTCGGGATTGTGCATTTTGGAAGATTTTATTCTATAAGGATGATTTTTGAAGTTTCAGTCAAGTTTGAAGAAATGTCAAGATTGGTCCCTGAGCTTTGAGCTTTTGACAGAAATGATCCCTCAAGATTCAAAATTTACAGATTTCACCCTTGGATTATTTGAGATTGACAAGATTGGCCCTTGATAGAGATTTTCAGAAAGTACACCTTTGGTCCCTTGGAAATCCGAATATACAAGTTTAGTCCCTATATTGCTACTTGGATTACTAACTAGTCCTAATTCCTAATCCAATATATAACTCTTGGCCCAAAACATAACCAAATCCGGTTTTAGCCCAAAACAGATCCAACCCAGCCAAACGGTTTACAATACCCAAGTATCCAACCCGTTTTACATAATTGGACCCCTCAAAACCCAAGACCCTCAACAAACGTTTGAATTATATTAAAAAAAAACCAAAACCCAACCCCGCGCTACTTTTCCCCCAATTACCCAGAAAAGATAAACCCTAGATTTACCTCAGAGTCAATTGGTCAAATTAACTGTGATTAAGGGTACTCTCGTACTTTTATCTGACACATATGACACAATGGCAGTGACAAGTCATCGATCCGCGTGCAAACTCTCAAAAGCTGCTCTCCCATTGGTCGAAACAAGTCATCAAGTCTAATCCAAGGGTTGTGATCAAGCTAAGGTGTGTGGGATATGATCTAAGGGTGGAAACAAGCTCAGAGAAAGCACAAGTGATGAATTCGAGAAGCTTCTTAGCCTCAAGCTCAGCTATATATAGGACTCATTTTTGTTCACAATTGTATCTCATTTTTCATCTTTTAATTTTTCCTTCTCTCTAGTTTCAGTAATATAGTTTATTGTAATTTCCATTTTTAAAGTTTTTAAGTCTTTTGTAATTCGATTTTGTACTCAATTTTTCTCATATTAATAGAATTTGGAATTTCATTTTCAAGTATTTCTGTTTAAGTTTTTATGATTTATATCTGCTATAAAACTTCGTCTAGTGCTTATTTTAGTATAATCAATCTATTTTTAGCTTATTTCTTCAAAATCTCAAAATACAAAAAATCAAATTAAATCATTGAAAAATAAAAAATCACTTTAGATCTGATTTATGGATTGATCCATCATTGATCTATTGTTTTTATAGGTTCATGTAAGCTTAAGTTAGCTTATTGTGAGCTTATTCTAGTTTCAACCTCAAATCACAAAAAATCAGCTTAGTTTCAGTTGCTACAAGACTGACTGATGTGCGGTGTTGATTGGATTAAGATGATGCAGATGGTGGAATTGGGATGAATGTGAGCTGGAATTAAAGTAGGTTAGGGGTTTAATAGGATAGAGGTTCTTTTTTTCATCATTTGCAAGCCATAGTGGCTAGGATGTTTGTAAGTGCTCATATCTGTTATTTACATTTGGTTTATTGAATCTGTGATTTGCATTTGAATTTAGTGATAAGTTGTAGTTATTGATCTGTGTTTGATGGTTGTTTAGTATAATCTAGCATTAATCTGTCATTTAGATCTCATATTAGTAATAAACTAGTGTTTGGATTTGCTCAATTAACTGTGATAGAGGATAGTTATAGAGATAGAAGTAGTTGATACATGTTTATTTAGGTAATTGATAGTCATATAAGGTCTTTGTTTTAGCAGTTGCACTCAAATAGTCAAAATACTCTAAATCTGTTTCTAATTGCTCATCTGTTGGAATTTGGAGATAGCAGTTGTTTGTTTTAGGTTCAAATTTCACTAGAGAAGCTTTTTGTAACTTTGTTTGAGCTTATATCATCATAATCAGTTCATGATTTGAGCTCAAAATTCACTTAAGTCAAAATCATAAATCTGTTCTTCATAAAGTCAAATCTGTCAAAATTGTTAAAATGGTTTTTCACCAAACTTGTGAAGCACATTTCTGATTCATTTCTGAGTTTCAGTGTTTCAAACCTTGGATAAGTGATTTTCAACTGGTCTAGTTGTGATAACTGCTTTTTGTCCAATTTGATAAAGTCATTTTAAGCTTCAAATAAGCTATTCAATTAGCTACTTTCTCCCATGTTCACACTCAGTTATACTGAGTGTGAAACAGGTAAATTGCAGCTTCTGTATTGGTCTCATTTCTAAGAGTTAGAACTTGTAACTTGGCTTAATTGTAGCTGGCCAGGTGTCCTTTAAGGCTGCATTATTGGTTTTTACACAAGCTCCTCTGATAAGCTTGTGCATAAGCTCAAACATAGGACCTGATTCACTGTTTTGCTTATTTAGGCAGTTGCTTAAATCTTTGATCTGAGCTTTTAGCTTGTTAGGAGTAGGTATAACTAGTTGCTATTAGCTTATTTCAGTATACATTAGCTTCTGTCACTGTTTGGTTGCCTAATTAGCTTGTTAGCTTATTTTCCTAGCTTATTTGAATAGCAGTTACACTAAAACTTTTAATTTTCACACATAAGCTGCTTAGTTCTCATTTTTCATAGATTCATATTATCATTTTAGAATTTTCCTGAGATTTTCACAATTTTTGGTCACTTTTTACTATTTTTCTAGATTTAAAGTAGTTTTAATCAAGTTTTAATAGCTTTTATTGCAAATAATTGAGAAAAAGTTCCAAAAATAATTTTTCAATTTTCTCAGTTTAAGATAAATACAAAAGCATAAAAATATTTTTCCTTATTTTTCCACTTTTATTTGGTATTTTTCACAATTTTAAATTAGATTAAAATAGTTTAAATTTGTAGAAAGCAAAATTAATCAAAAATACAAAAATAGTTTTTAAAAGTCTTTTGAGTTATTTTTGATTTTTAGAAAATAGTTTCATATTTTTCTCTTTGATTTTTATAATTTTTAGAATTTTAAATTAGTTTTAAATAGTTAAAAATTAGTTTTTAACTTTAATAAAATTCATAAAAATCCTAAAAAAATAGTTTTAATTCTAAATTAGTTTTCTAATATCATTTTTAGTATAAAAGTAATTTTAGGTTATTTTTAGGATTTAGATTAGTCGTTGTTGCATTTTATTCACGTTTAGTTTAAATTCCGTATTTGCGTTTTTATGTAGATTTGCGTAGTTTGCCTTAATTCTTAGGTTTTCCCCTTAGATTCTATTCCTATATGCTTTCCTTATCCCATAGTTTAGAATATATCATATTATCCCCTTCTCTTATTCGAATCCCGCTAATCGAGACGTGAGTTGGAAATTCCATTCAACCCTCGTTCGGAACGATCTTGGTGCTCAAACCTGACACGTTTGAGTTACCCGTATACTACACACTTCTCATCTATTATTGATCAGTGTCCGAACCGTTTTAAGTTTCTTACGGCTACTCATTCACAAGTGGCTAGCTTGTGTGAGTAAGCTTGACGTGTTTCTGGCACTAAATCAATTTTTGGCGCCGCTGCCGGGGAGGGCTTGTAGCGAGTTTTCGTATTCCGTCTCGTATCGCGTGCATTTGAAGATCCTTCCCCGAGTGAAGTTTCCGTCATTTTTGTATATATATCTTTTTCAAAAACCCAAAAACATTTAAAAAACCTAAACATTCTTCCTAGAGTGTTTACAAAAACCATAAAAATTAAAAACCAACAAAACAAACCCGAACGTTAATTGTTACGTCGGCTCACCTTGAAGGTACAACCTATACACGGGGTATAAGGAAAGTCTTGACATTAAATTGCAGACTGAAGAACGATCCACTCTTCGTTCCCGCTCCGCTGCACGTACTTTTGAGAGCTACCGAGTACCGATTGACGTGAAGGTTACAAAAAGATTGTGTTTTCAAAAATCTTAAAAAACCCAAAAATATTTTTCTTTTATCCTCTGAACCCGATAATTCTTGTCTTTTACCCTCTATATGTTTAATTCTCATGGATACGATCAATTATCGTCATTGTTTTCATTGCCAAAGCCGTATGGAAGAGACACAATTTCGATGTTTGAAATGTATATGTGATTGGTGCGGAAATAATTGTCGGAATGGATTTTGTGATGTATGCCAGAATTTTATCAATCCAAATCCAGATCTTGCTCGTCTTTATGCACGGCTAGAACAAAAGAGTGCTCTAATTGAAGAACCTACTCCCTCTCCGGTGAGGGAAATGGAATATGTTTCTGAGCCCGAGATGAATCCCGTTCAAGAATCAGAGCCTTTCACGGAAACGGTGGAAATAGCTAACTCTTATCCAGATAATTCTTCGATTTATCGCCTCTTGTGCATATGGTGCAAAGGACCCGAATATGGTGGGAATTGTCCCGGTTGTAGCAATGGAAAATCTGGAACCGAGTTTCACCACAATCCTGACTATGAGCTAACCGATTTTCCTAACCAACCTTTGTACCATGAGCCGGAATCATACTCTTGTGAGTATTGTGGTGGTCCTCACCAAGGTTTTCAATGTCAAGTTCAATTTAACAACTCAACCTTTGGTTATGAACCTTACCCGTATTCGTCACAGCAATCATACTGTTGTGAGTATTGTGGAGGTCCGCACGTTAATTCCGATTGTCAGATACAGAATCCGATTGTTTACGAGCAAGTTCCTTGTAACAATTATGATTATCCTTATAACCCACCTCCACAATACCAAGAAGTTCAACCACCACCTTCTCCATGTTCTGCAGAATTTAATCAAAAAGTTCAAGAGATCATGATTGATCTTAAGAGTCTTCTTGAAAAACTTTCCCACGAAGAAAAAGATCCTAATCAGAAGACCTATCGTGAATTATTAGCTGAAGAAGCCGCGAAAGTGATCCAACATCGTCCAACTACCTATTATTACGATTCTGATTCTGTTGACGATTATACTCCTCCGAGTGGCAATCCCACTCCCGTTTCTGAACCTTTAATTTCCGACCCTTCCCCTTTTCTCACGCCGGTTGAGAGAAGTGACGCCGTCTTGGAAGAGGTCGATGATCATATTTCTACGGACATTATTGAACCCGTTGATTCTCTTATAATGGGGGATGAGCATCTTAGTACTATTCCGGAAACGGAAGTGTCTAATGTTGAGATCCTTATCCCGAGCCCAAGAGAGTCCGAGTCTGGGGTTGTTGTTGTTGTTTGTGATGAGCCTTCTCTTGATATTTCTAACGATTCTGTTGAGATGTTCTCCGATTCCGATGATGATTCTTATGGAGACATCGATTTTGTCGACGATCTACCTTCTGAGCCCGTCCATATAGAAGAAGTAAATGATTTTGAGCCAGAAGAAGAAGAGATTGAGCTAGATAATATTGAGATCGAGGATGAAGCATTACGAGAAACATTGTCGAATGTTTATCTTCTCATTTCTAAGATTGAAGCTTTGAACGATAATTCGAGTTCGCATCCTATCTCCGTTAAAGATAGTGATTTCTCTCCCGAGCTTGAGACCTTCCGATTTGATGAAGAGATTAGTGGCAGTCCCACTATTGATGATGTTTATCCTCCGATTCTTGAGCGATTCTACTTCGAGGTTGATATGAGCAAGGTTTTGAACGATATTTCCAATAATTCGACAAATGACCCAATCATTGAGGAAGCCGACTCATTTCTTGCTCTTGATGACTTGATACCACCGGGTATTGAGGATGTTGTTATGAATGATCCCGAGGGGGATATGATGTTTCTTGATGGACTTCTTGAATCTCCTCTCTCTATTGAGTCGACCATCCTTTATCCCGTTGAGCCCGCATGTGAAGACAAAATCTTTAAACCTGGGATATGCATTGATGAGCCTTTTGTTAAAATCATTTCTGGATATAAGGATCCTTTCTTGGATGCCTTCATTTGTGAGCCTAAACCTCTTATCTTTTACCATGAGCTCCCGTCTTTCTTGGAGTTTTCTCATTTTTATCCATCATCCTTTCGTCCACCCGCTAAACCACCGGATGATGGATCATTCTTTCATGTTATCCCTTATGTGCTGATGCCTGACATTTTCTTCCCCACCCAACCCACCCAGTCTCATTCTTTCGGGAATGAGGACACCGTTTTTGACCCTGGTATCTCTACCACTTTCTTCCCCAAGGACAAATGAATTCGGGACGAGTCAGGCTAGCGACTCGGTGATCAAAAACAGTAGCGCTTCGTGGGAGGCACCCCATGTTTATCCATCTATCTTCTTTCTATTTTCTAATAAGTGACGTGAAGGGGTTAGCCTCTTCGATTTCTCGTGTTTGGTTGTTTGTGATGTTGTGTAGGATTTTCCCGATATGAAGACTCTCGTGCTCGAAGTTTGTCATTTTCTCTACTCGAGTTTCATGATCGATGCTGATGGAAATCCGATATCCTAATCTTATCGACTAACGTTTATCTTTTAGCATACTTAATAAACGGCTTTTAGATTTTCGTGATACCCTTGCTTTTAAACATTGAGGACAATGTTTCGTTCTAGTCTGGGGTAGGGTAATCTTCGATTTGATTTGACCGCACTTGCTTATTTTTTGTCGTGAACTCTCGCAACCCCGTTTTTCCTTAGAAAATGAAAAATTGTGCAAAAATGTGAAAAATTTAAAAATTTTTGTAAGCTTTTGTTAAGTCTTTTTGATTGAAAGGTTTTGCTAGTCTCTTAGATAAGAAGCTATAAAATGCGAATTCTAGCTCACAAAGCCAAGATTTTGCAAAGTTTCCCTGAGTGACTTTAAATATGCATAACTTGATTTCATTAGACGAAGCATTTGCTAAGTTAATATATGTTTTGACACCTTGTTGACTTTCCGCTGGTGAGAGTAGGAATAGAATTCTGACTTGACCGGCGTGTTGAGCCCTAGCTTGTTCCCTTAACCATAGATAATCTAAAAATTATCGGCTAAGCATCTGCGGATCTCATTATTTGGGATTTTAAATTTGCAGAGATCGAGAAATGATAGAGTTACTTATGAGTTTAGATGCTAAACGTGGAGTAGTTGGTTCTCTTTAGAGCCCATCGAAGGTACTTATGGCTTTTTGTTCCCACAAAATTGTTTCACCCCATATCTGTCAAATAAATAATTAGAGATGTTGAGTTTTTGGCGATAGTTAGTTCTTTTTCTTCTTAAAAGAATCTTTGTTTTAAAAATTGGGTACACATCAAGGATCCGTAATAAATAAGTGAGTAATCAGTAATAAGTGAAATGTAATAAGTAAAGTTGTGAGCTGCGGTGTCGAGATCGGACCCTTGGATCTTTAGCCGGGATTGAGTGAGGTCTTAGCCTAGCCAGCCGGGATCCTCATTTCATGAAGCCTATAGTCTTAGAATTACCCCGTGAAGCTCCGTGGTTCATAGCTCATACACGTAAAAGTCTAAGTGAATGAAAATGAATGTTGAAAAAAAAAAAAAAAAAAAAATGTTGAAAAATGAAAAATCAAAAATGTTAGTGAATAAAAATTCCTTGATGTGGACCTCATTTTTACGACAATGGTTCTTGAGGGAAGGCGGATAACTAATTATCGACTTAGCTTTGTATCTTTATCGGAATAAAAGTTATCGAAACGAGAATTTGAAGAAATTCATTTCTCACAAAAATAAAAAAAATCTAGAGGAAAATAGGAAAATGGGAGGAAAAGGTAATTACACAAGTAACTTCCATGGGTAGTGTTAGCATCTAGAATCATACTTAACAATGATTTCGGTTTTACGCTTAGTTTGGGACTTGTGAAAAATCAGGGACGATGTATTCTATCTGTATGGTCACTTCACGCTGTGTTGTGTTTTCTACTCCGTGATCCTAACGTGTCGTTTGAAAAATGTTGGAGTTATTGATCGACATGAAAGTTCAACAAACCGTCATTCATAACCGGAATGTGCTTAATCGTAATATCTATATGAGAAATGAAAGGTAAACGGGGCGTTTTTAGAATTAAGGCTTTCTTAATCTCTTTTGAGGAATCTTTGCTACTTCTTCATAGGTTTAGTAGAAAGAGATTGAAATCCTTGGTTTTAGAAGCGTGAGTTGATTGCATTGCGTGAGGACACGGCAATAGTTTCGTTTGGGGTATTTTGGTATGTGCTAAAACACATACCTTTTCATTATCAAAACTGACCCAAAACAACCAAGAAAGAGCCGTTTATTGCTAATATTTGTGGTTTTCTTGAGTTTGTACTTGTGCAGGTACGGATATGCAAAAACACACAAAAAGGATCCAAATCAGATGTAAATCCGAGCACGAGAGATCAAGAGAGTTTTAGCTGAGCCAGAAGGTCGGGATTGTGCATTTTGGAAGATTTTATTCTATAAGGATGATTTTTGAAGTTTCAGTCAAGTTTGAAGAAATGTCAAGATTGGTCCCTGAGCTTTGAGCTTTTGACATAAATGATCCCTCAAGATTCAAAATTTACAGATTTCACCCTTGGATTATTTGAGATTGACAAGATTGGCCCTTGATAGAGATTTTCAGAAAGTACACCTTTGGTCCCTTGGAAATCCGAATATACAAGTTTAGTCCCTATATTGCTACTTGGATTACTAACTAGTCCTAATTCCTAATCCAATATATAACTCTTGGCCCAAAACATAACCAAATCCGGTTTTAGCCCAAAACAGATCCAACCCAGCCAAACGGTTTACAATACCCAAGTATCCAACCCGTTTTACATAATTGGACCCCGGTCAAAAACCCAAGACCCTCCAACAAACGTTTGAATTATATTAAAAAAAACCAAAACCCAACCCCGCGCTACTTTTCCCCCAATTACCCAGAAAAGATAAACCCTAGATTTACCTCAGAGTCAATTGGTCAAATTAACTGTGATTAAGGGTACTCTCGTACTTTTATCTGACACATATGACACAATGGCAGTGACAAGTCATCGATCCGCGTGCAAACTCTCAAAAGCTGCTCTCCCATTGGTCGAAACAAGTCATCAAGTCTAATCCAAGGGTTGTGATCAAGCTAAGGTGTGTGGGATATGATCTAAGGGTGGAAACAAGCTCAGAGAAAGCACAAGTGATGAATTCGAGAAGCTTCTTAGCCTCAAGCTCAGCTATATATAGGACTCATTTTTGTTCACAATTGTATCTCATTTTTCATCTTTTAATTTTTCCTTCTCTCTAGTTTCAGTAATATAGTTTATTGTAATTTCCATTTTTAAAGTTTTTAAGTCTTTTGTAATTCGATTTTGTACTCAATTTTTCTCATATTAATAGAATTTGGAATTTCATTTTCAAGTATTTCTGTTTAAGTTTTTATGATTTATATCTGCTTATAAACTTCGTCTAGTGCTTATTTTAGTATAATCAATCTATTTTTAGCTTATTTCTTCAAAATCTCAAAAATACAAAAAAAATCAAATTAAATCATTGAAAAATAAAAAATCACTTTAGATCTGATTTATGGATTGATCCATCATTGATCTATTGTTTTTATAGGTTCATGTAAGCTTAAGTTAGCTTATTGTGAGCTTATTCTAGTTTCAACCTCAAATCACAAAAAAATCAGTTAGTTTCAGTTGCTACAGTACCTGATCTGATGTGCTGGTGTTGATTGGATTAAGATGATGCAGATGGTGGAATTGGGATGAATGTGAGCTGGAATTAAAGTAGGTTAGGGGTTTAATAGGATAGAGGTTCTTTTTTTCATCATTTGCAAGCCATAGTGGCTAGGATGTTTGTAAGTGCTCATATCTGTTATTTACATTTGGTTTATTGAATCTGTGATTTGCATTTGAATTTAGTGATAAGTTGTAGTTATTGATCTGTGTTTGATGGTTGTTTAGTATAATCTAGCATTAATCTGTCATTTAGATCTCATATTAGTAATAAACTAGTGTTTGGATTTGCTCAATTAACTGTGATAGAGGATAGTTATAGAGATAGAAGTAGTTGATACATGTTTATTTAGGTAATTGATAGTCATATAAGGTCTTTGTTTTAGCAGTTGCACTCAAATAGTCAAAATACTCTAAATCTGTTTCTAATTGCTCATCTGTTGGAATTTGGAGATAGCAGTTGTTTGTTTTAGGTTCAAATTTCACTAGAGAAGCTTTTTGTAACTTTGTTTGAGCTTATATCATCATAATCAGTTCATGATTTGAGCTCAAAATTCACTTAAGTCAAAATCATAAATCTGTTCTTCATAAAGTCAAATCTGTCAAAATTGTTAAAATGGTTTTTCACCAAACTTGTGAAGCACATTTCTGATTCATTTCTGAGTTTCAGTGTTTCAAACCTTGGATAAGTGATTTTCAACTGGTCTAGTTGTGATAACTGCTTTTTGTCCAATTTGATAAAGTCATTTTAAGCTTCAAATAAGCTATTCAATTAGCTACTTTCTCCCATGTTCACACTCAGTTATACTGAGTGTGAAACAGGTAAATTGCAGCTTCTGTATTGGTCTCATTTCTAAGAGTTAGAACTTGTAACTTGGCTTAATTGTAGCTGGCCAGGTGTCCTTTAAGGCTGCATTATTGGTTTTTACACAAGCTCCTCTGATAAGCTTGTGCATAAGCTCAAACATAGGACCTGATTCACTGTTTTGCTTATTTAGGCAGTTGCTTAAATCTTTGATCTGAGCTTTTAGCTTGTTAGGAGTAGGTATAACTAGTTGCTATTAGCTTATTTCAGTATACATTAGCTTCTGTCACTGTTTGGTTGCCTAATTAGCTTGTTAGCTTATTTTCCTAGCTTATTTGAATAGCAGTTACACTAAAACTTTTAATTTTCACACATAAGCTGCTTAGTTCTCATTTTTCATAGATTCATATTATCATTTTAGAATTTTCCTGAGATTTTCACAATTTTTGGTCACTTTTTACTATTTTTCTAGATTTAAAGTAGTTTTTAATCAAGTTTTAATAGCTTTTATTGCAAATAATTGAGAAAAAGTTCCAAAAAATAATTTTTCAATTTTCTCAGTTTAAGATAAATACAAAAAGCATAAAAAATATTTTTCCTTATTTTTCCACTTTTATTTGGTATTTTTCACAATTTTAAATTAGATTAAAATAGTTTAAATTTGTAGAAAGCAGAAAATTAATCTGAAAAATACAAAAATAGTTTTAAAAAGTCTTTTGAGTTATTTTTGATTTTTAGAAAATAGTTTCATATTTTTCTCTTTGATTTTTATAATTTTTAGAATTTTAAATTAGTTTTAAATAGTTAAAAATTAGTTTTTAACTTTAATAAAATTCAGAAAAATCCTAAAAAATAGTTTTAATTCTAAATTAGTTTTCTAATATCATTTTTAGTATAAAAGTAATTTTAGGTTATTTTTAGGATTTAGATTAGTCGTTGTTGCATTTTATTCACGTTTAGTTTAAATTCCGTATTTGCGTTTTTATGTAGATTTGCGTAGTTTGCCTTAATTCTTAGGTTTTCCCCTTAGATTCTATTCCTATATGCTTTCCTTATCCCATAGTTTAGAATATATCATATTATCCCCTTCTCTTATTCGAATCCCGCTAATCGAGACGTGAGTTGGAAATTCCATTCAACCCTCGTTCGGAACGATCTTGGTGCTCAAACCTGACACGTTTGAGTTACCCGTATACTACACACTTCTCATCTATTATTGATCAGTGTCCGAACCGTTTTAAGTTTCTTACGGCTAGTCATTCACAAGTGGCTAGCTTGTGTGAGTAAGCTTGACGTGTTTCTGGCACTAAATCAGTCATCATATCGAATTCTTATATTCATCTGTTGAAGCTTACACACCATTCTTTTCATTTGTAGTTTCTTTCGAATGCGTATTTCTTCAGAACTTTGTGGAAGATTACACTCCTCGTAATCATTGAAATGCTGTGAAGGCTCGAAAGTCTGATGACTGATGGAATAATGTGGGGGTTGGAAATTGTCAAAACCGGGAGAATTGGAATTGTGAAAATTTTGATTCATCAGTTGACATTCAAAAGTCGCATGAGGACCCCCGCAATTCTCACAACAGAGCTAATTGGGAAAATAACTTTCACCAAAGTTCTGATTGTAACATGGTTCTGGCTCATAGACAAGCGGGACCCGTGGTGGACAATCAAAACCGTAATGAGAATCATTCCCACAAAACTCGCATGAGTAGGATTCGTATTAGGGCTGTGGAGGTAGGTAGGAAAAATCGGGTGTTTCATTATTTGAAATGGGATCGGATTACCGACAAACTTGTCTCCGAAACTCACATTGGTACATCGACGACAATTTCCACCGTTAAATGGACCTCCACACCAGGAACATGTCGAAAATCATGACATAAAGAATTAAACGGTTAAGAGGGATAAGAGATGAAGAATTAAACGGTTATAGAGGATAAGGAATGGAGAATTAAATAGATTAGAGGATAAAGGATGGATATTTTTGGATTTTTGAAAAACATGCTATAAAAACAAAGAATGAAAATATTTTTGATGTTGTTAACACTTTAGGAAAAGTGTTAATGAACTTTTTGGATTTTCTGATAACTTTACAAAAAACTTTTTACAAAAGATGGTATATGTGCAAGAATGGGTCTGAAAAAGGTTTAACACACGCTAAAGCCTCCCCGGCGGCGGCGCCAAAATTTGATTGGTCCCGAACCGTCAAGTTATATCACGCAAGCTAGCCACTTGTGAATGGCTAACCGTAACAAACTTAAGACAGCTCAGAAGCAAATGCAATGAAGATCAGAGGAATATAGTGAATTCCCGGGTCGTTATGTCCCACGGAGACTCAATGGTGTATCAAAACTAATTCAGATGATAGAATGATCACTAAGGATAGTGATCAGTAAGGATTTTGATTGATAATTACCTAAAGAAAAAGTTTATAAATTACAGCGACTTAAATGTAAATTAAAGAAAATTAATAAGCTAAAATATATTAAATAAACACTATCACTATTTTTTTAAATGATGTTTTTGTTTTCTGTTTATAAAACTAGAATTAAAAAACTACGTAACGTACAAATGAAAATGTGAAACTTAAACAATATAAATCCTAAAAATATGAAAATGACATTTTTACAAACCTAATGATAAAAGAAAATTTATAGAAAAATAAAATTATTTTTAAAACTATTTATCTACTTATTATTAATTAAAAACTAATTTTAACTATTTAATAATAACCTAAAATACAAGAAAATATAAAATAAAGCTAGAAAAATGAAATTATGACTTGGAAAAATCTAAAATAACAAAAAAGAATTTTCAAAACTATTTTTGTATTTTTCTGATTATTTTTGTATTTTCTATGAATTAAAAACTATTAAAAACTAATTAAATTACTTAAAAATACAAATTTAACTAAGAAAAATCTGAAAAAATATTTTTTTGACTTTCTATATTTATCTAAACTTAAGAAAAATGAAAAATTATTTTTTTGAAGCTTTTCTTAATTAATTGTATTAAAAACTAATTAAAAATGCTTAAAAACTGATTTAAATTAAGAAAAATAGCAAACAAACTTGAAAAAATCTGAAAAATTCAAGATAAGCTTAAAATAATATTAAGAATATAGGAAAAATAGAAAAACAAGTGCTTGGGTGAAGGAAAATGAAACTGAACTACAAGGCTTATGAATAAGCACTTTAAATAAGCCAAAAGCTACAAACAAGCATCAAACTGAAACAGAAGCTAAAATATGCTAAAACTACCCAATTGCAACTAATCTCAACTGCTTTAAACCTCTATATTGCAAATTGATCAGATTTGATGATTTGAGCTTATTGCTTAAAAACAGTGTGAGACTACTACTTTTAGACTAAAGCACAAACTACAAAATAAGCTAAAAATGAAAATGAGAAGTTGGAACTTAATCTAGACCTGGCCGACCTAGTAAACCAAAATTGAGCCAGAGATGAGCTCTGATGAACTTGTTGCAAGGGTGCAACTTTCCTGGCACATTCAAGATACACTGAGTGTGTACAGGGGAACTAAGCCCATTTTAACAAGCTATTCAAGAGCTTATAAAAAAATCACAAAAATACACAAAAATGATAATAAGAAAGTGAACCAGTAGAGGTTATAAAATCCAGAGTTTGACATGATTTGGCCCAAAAATGAGTCCATGAAAATTCATCTCATTGGCTAAAACTGAAGTTTGCAAATTGACTTTTGAAGCAATTATGAAAAGTTGACTAACTTGAACTTTGATTCAAGATGGTGAACTGAGATTAATGTAATAAGGTGAAATGACACTTCTGCAAGCAATAACTATGAATTCTAAGCTCAAAACAACCTTTTGATCTTGCAAAATCCCAACAGTAAGCAGATTGAGACAGTTAACAAATGATTTTGACCTTTGTTGTTCTAGAGTGCAAATAACTGACTCAAATGAGTCTAATGTGCCTAAAGGGGACTTACCAAACTGAGTTTAACCACTTTTAAACACTGCAAATCCAAAAATCAGCTTAAACCAAACACCACTGTATTGACAGATATGCAATCAAAACTGAGCTAAATACTAAACTAGCTAAAGCTATTGATCAAACTGAGCTTAACTATCCTAAATACAACTAAATAAACACATTTCAACTATTTAAAACTACAAATACAAGTACACACAAAATATGCAAACTGATATTGAAATGAAAATGAGATATCTTACTCACATGTGTCCAACTAGTTTGCAGGCTAAAACCAAACCCAAAGACCACTACACTAAGCCATTTCCAACCCAATACCAGCACTGCATCTACCATTATCCATTTCCAAATCCAATTCACCCAGTTTCACTTTCTTTGACCAAGAATGAAACTTGCTTAAAAATAACCAGTAAGCTTAACAAAAGCTTTAATAAGCTGAAATAAACTTGTTTGAACTAGAGATAAGCTATTAGAAGCTTTAACATAAGATTTTGAAACTCAATTTTTTAACAGTGAATATGAAAGCATGGAACTGAAATGAAACTTTGAATTAGAACTTTAAAACAGATTACAATGATAAAATCACTTGAGTTTATATCAAAGAAACAAAAGATTACATTTTAAAACTTAAACTAGAATATTTATTCTAAAAACGACATACAAAGGAAATTAAAACTAACTACTCCTCTCTTTTCTTGCAACTCTTCTCTCTTTTATATGCAAAACATCTCTCCTCCTTGTTCTGAGCAGATCCCACTTTAAATTGGAGCCATTGGATAGCTTGAGCTCTTTTTGGCCGTTTGATCAAGTTTTGGCGCCAAATTGTATATTAGCCAGTTGGGGTTGAGTGAGATGAGGGGGGGGGGTAATTAATGTATCTTGGAGGTTTGTTGTAGTGGGGGGAACAAGGGGAGTGGATTATGAGCTGGAAAGATGGGAGGAAGAGTGTTTGCAGAGAGCAGTTGAAGGGGAAGAAGTTTTGGCGCGTAGGGTGTTTTGACCAAAGGGTTTGACCGAGCTAATATTATAAAGGGGGGGTCCAAAAGGCTATTGGTCTGGGTTCGAAAAGCTAATGGCAGGGGTCCATGGGTTTATGACAAGGTCCAAATGGGTATTAAGAGTTAATAAACAAGGGCCTATGTTGTAAATTCTGAAATATCAAGGACTAAATCTGCCAAAATTTGCAAAGTTGCTCTAAGGGACCAAAATTGACAAGTTTCCATAGTATAAGGACCAAACTTGACATTTTCCAATTTCCAAGGGCCATTTTTGCCAATTTTTAAACTTGAAGGACCAATTTTGTAATTTCTCAAAACTTTTGATATTTTTCACCAAAGGACTAATTTTGACAAGTTATGATTTTAAAAGGACCTTTGGTGATTTTTCTTCGAAATTATGTGGCTCGGGGACTAAAAGTGACAACCTTTGAAACTTGGGGACTAAAACCGCCAATTATGCAAATTTAGCTCATTTTTCATCCTTTTTAAACATTTTGCATCTGAAACATATAAAATGCAATTTTGGAATATTTTCAGATTTTGATGCATTTCGAAAGCATTTTTAAACGTTCTGCAGTTCAGATTGACCCAAAAATGATGAGTATTTACACACTCATCAATAGTACGCCCGGTAAGGTACCCGACATGGATATCCAATCTTGTGTTGGTTAAGAAATGTGACGGAAGCTGGAGAATGTGTATTGACTTCAAAAATCTGAACTCCTCGTGCCCCAAGGATTACTATCATTTGCCGGAGATAGATTGGAAGATTGAATCCGTCATGGGGTATAAGTATAAGTGTTTCCTTGACGCCTACAAGGGTTATCACCAAATCCAGATGAATAGAGACGACGAGGAAAAAACGGCATTCTACACGATCGAGGAACATATGCTATACGAAAATGCCTTTCGGATTAAAGAATGCTGGGGCAACCTATCACGAATTGGTAGACTTTGCTTTTCAATCACAGATAGGGAGAAATATGGAGGCATATGTGGACGACATGGTCATAAAAAGCCGAACAGAGCGAGAAATGATCGCGATATAGCAGTAGACCTTTGACAACCTTAGGAAGATAAACATGAAGTTGAACCCGAAAAGTGTTCTTTCGGTGTGGAGGAAGGTAAATTCCTCGGCTATATGGTGACATCGGAAGGAATAAGGGCCAACCCAAGGAAAACAAAGGCTATAATGGAGATGAAATCTCCAGAAACCCTAAAAGAAATGCAAAGCTCGAGTGGGAAGCTTGCAGACTTTAAATAGATTTCTCAAAAGTCGAAAGAGCTCTCCCCTTCTTCGACACGCTAAAGAACATCACTAAAGAAAACAAGGACGAATATCGATGGACGAAGGAAGCCGAGTTGGCTTTTCAAGAGATGAAGAGGTTGATACTCGAATTACCTTCTTTATCCACACCAAATCCGAAGGAACAACTGTTCATATATCTCTCGGCTTCAATAGGAGCCGTAAGTGCGGTACTCCTGGTAGAAAGAAACGGAGACAGCTGTTTGCTGCACTATGTTAGCCGGGCACTACATGAAGCGGAGAAATACTACGCCCCTATAGAGAAGTTGGCTTTGTGTCTGCTACACGCATCCAGAAGGATGAGGAGGTATTTCGAGGCTCACCCCATCCAGGTCATAACTGATCAACCCATCAAGCAAATACTGAATAAACCGGAAGTCAGGAAAACTAGCCAAATACGCTGTGGAGCTAGGAGCATACAATATCACTTACACTCCTCGCAACGCAGTCAAAGGACAAGTGCTGGCGGATTTTCTAACAGAAGTGCCGGTGGAGTCTAGATGTAGGAAAAATCCGAACGTGATGGAAATAGAGGAAGGAGAATGGTTATTATATACAGACGGAGCCTCAAATAGTAAGGGATCCGGAGCGGGTTTAGTTCTCATCAGCCGAAAAGGTAGAATGAACCTACGCCCTGCGGTTAAACTTTCCTAGCACCAACAACGAGGCAGAGTATGAGGCCCTGCTAGCCGGCCTAAGGA
This sequence comes from Chrysanthemum makinoi, assembly GCA_910596185.1. Classification (NCBI taxonomy): domain Eukaryota; kingdom Viridiplantae; phylum Streptophyta; class Magnoliopsida; order Asterales; family Asteraceae; genus Chrysanthemum; species Chrysanthemum makinoi. The sequence goes on along the minus strand of OU343217.1, from coordinate 193,511,903 downwards.
TCGCAAAAAAACTCGAAATCAAGGCTCTAAGCGTTCGGGTAGATTCAAAACTGGTGGCCAGTCAGATCACTGGGGAATTCACAGCCACCAAGGAAAGCATGCAGAAATACTTAGCCCAAGCAAGGAAATACATATCCGGCTTCCAAAACTTTAAGATTCGCAACATTCCAAGGGCCCAAAATCAGAAGGCGGATATATTAAGTAAACTAGCGTCAGTGGCCTTCGATCACCTGACCAAAGAAGTGCTCGTAGAAGTCCTGGAAAGGCCGTCAAGAGATGAAGAAGTAATTAATACCGTAGTGGAAGAAGAAACGGACAACCTGGATGACTCCGATCATCAAATGTCTGGAAGAGGGCGATGGCCGAGGATCCCAATGAAGCTAGAAGCTTAAGAATGAAGATTCCGCAGTATATTATGGAAGAAGGTGTCCTCTTTAAGAAAGGTTACTTGGTACCGATGATGAGATGTGTAGGGCCGTTACAGGCAAATTACATAATCCGGGAAGTGCATGAGGGCTGCTGTGGGATGCACGCCGGACCGAGGACCGTAGTGGCCAAGCTTATGAGGCAAGGATATTATTGGCCTACCATGCACCGGGATGCCCGAGAAGAGATTAGGAAATGTGACTCTTGTCAGATACACTCTCCGGTACCCAAACTACCCAAGACGCCACTGACGTCCATCATGTCCCCGTGGCCCTTCTACCAATGGGGAATGGACGTGTTAGGCCCCTTTCCGGAAGCACCCGGCCGCATCAAATATGTGATTGTGGCAATTGACTATTTTACTAAGTGGATAGAAGCGAAGCCGTTGGTCAAGACGACGGGCAAAGATGTCATAAAATTTGTGTACGAAAATATTGTATGCAGGTATGGTTTGCCAAGGATCATAGTCACTGACAACGGAACCAATTTCGTGAATGACCCATTCAAGAAATGGTGCGAAGGGTTAAAGATCAAACAAATAAACACAGCTGTTGCGCATCCGCAAGCTAATGGACTTGTAGAACGGGCAAACCGAAGCCTGGTGGATGGGATAAAAACAAGGTTAGGAAGGGAGAGAGCGGGATGGCTAGATGAGCTACCCAACGTTTTATGGGTGCATCGGACGACGCTCAAAACATGCAACGGAGAAACCCCTTTCAGCCTGACGTATGGCAGCGAGGTTGTAATCCCAGCGGAAATAGGGATGCCTACACACCGGACGATGATGTTCCGGGAAGACTAGAATGAAGAACAGCAACGCCTAAATTTAGACCTCTTACAAGAAAGAAGGGAAAATGCTGCCATCCAGGAAGCTAAATACAAAACGCAAGTAGAACAATACTACAATCGGAAAGTTAAGCCAATGAATTTCAAAATAGGGGATTTTGTCTACCGAAAGAATGAAGCAAGCCGGGTGGAAAATCAAGGAAAGTTAGGACCTAATTGGGAAGGCCCCTATCGTATAGTAGGAGCAAGTGAGAATGGCTCTTATAAGTTGCAAACGATGGAGGAGAAGGAGGTCCCCCAGACCTGGCACGCTATAAATCTCAGAAATTGCTTCTTATAGTTGCTATTGTGACAGGAATCCTATTGTCATTGTGTAATCCGAAAGGACTATGTACGATTAATTAAATGATGAAAGTTTCCCTGCAGTAGGGAAACAATTTTTCAAAACTGATGTGATAGTATAACGATTCCGATGGCTGGCCCCCGTCGAGTACGAAAAATAACAACCGATGTGATAATACAACGATTCCGATGGCTGGCCACCGTCGAGTATGAAAAGTAAAAACTAATGTGATAATGTAACGATTCCGATGGCTGGCCCCCGTCGAGTATGAAAACATAAAAATACCCAAGTGATAGATGCCCTCTAACTTCATGAGGATGCCCGGAAACCGGATGCACGGCCTACGCGGACGGATGCCCTTAGAATAACCTAAGGAAGACATCTACCCAAGTGATAGATGCCCTCTAACTTCATGAGGATGCCCGGAAACCGGATGCACGGCCTACGCGACCGGATGCCCTTAGAATAGCCTAAGGAAGACATCTACCCAAGTGATAGATGCCCTCTAACTTCATGAGGATGCCCGGAAGCCGGATGCACGGCCTACACGGCCGGATGCCCTTAGAATAACTTAAGGAAGACATTACGAAACCAAAAGAGAGAAAGAAAAGGCAAAGGGAATACATGTCAAGCGAAAAAGAAATTCATTCACAAAGCTAGTAAACGGTAAACAAACATTGTTAATTATTACAACGACATTATACGAATAAGTGTTCACAAAATACAAGTCCTAAGAATGTCTGGATTTAAGCATTCTCCTCCGCAGCATCTACCGGAGTCTCGGTGGTATGAGGAGCCTCGGATGGTCCGGGCGTGTCCTTTCTGACAGGAACCTCCGGCTCCAGGTTCATTAGATCCCCCACGGCCAAACGACAAGAGTCGGCAAGCTTCTGAATAAAAGGATACTCGGCTTCAAAAATTTTGTCATACTCAGCCCTCCACAAGTTCGGGGTATCCCTGTTGACCTTCCGAATCTTTTGCAAGGCAGCCTCTGTCTCTTCCTCGGTCCTGTTCACCTTGGCCCCGGTCACAAACCCTGCCTGGTAGGTCAAGCTGTACACTTTAGCCATACTCTTTTTGTACTCGACGCTCCAAGCAAACAGACGAACAGCCGAAGGCAATAGCATCCGGACAAGATTCTTCTTAACCACCTCACTTTGAGCGACCTCGGCTACCAATTTACCGTTTTCCACCTGCAGAGCGGCTATAGATTGGTCTTTGACAGCCAACTCACTTTCCATTCCTTATTTTTTGGCCTGAGCACTAGAGGTCCCCATCCACTCATTTCGGTCCCGGGTTACCCTGTCAACCTCTTCCTCCAAATCTTTCTCCCTACCGGCACTGGCTTTCAAATCGGAGTCTAGTTTTCTCAACCCCTCCGTCAACCTTTCATTCTCACCTTCGGCGGCAAGGAGTTTCTCCGCAAGCCCCTGGCAACCTTTGTGAGTTTCGTTCAAGTAAAAGTAACCATTAGAAAGATCCCTTAACCTCCTTAGCAGCTCGCCTGGCTATCACACTTTTCCCAAAATCTCGTACGCTCGGGCGAATGAGATCATATTGTTGACCTGCTCCAAAGCCTCTCTCTGAGCCGGAGTGGCAACGTTGTCAATCATCTCTCGGCAAGACCGATATGTATTTATCCGGACGTCGTCACGGAGACCCCACTGGGGGAGGAAAACATTGGTAGCCTCATCTACAGCGAAAAGCAAAAAGAGATAGTGAGGGAAAAACTTTAATAAGAAGGACATGGACGAAAGTAAGATCAAAGCATACCTGAATCCAACAAAACCCTATCAATGTGGTTGGGACTGGGACTACAAGGGGCGGATTGACCTGCAAAAAAAAAAGTTAGCGTTTAGAAGCGATAAAATGAAAGGGGTCCGCGTGTATTTCAAATGCTTACCTTCGGAGTTGCGAAGAGGGGGGTTCACGGGAAGAATCGAGCCCTCTCTTTCTTGAGATAAGGGCGTCTGTTGCAATTGTCCACCGCCCGCTTCATTTTCATCCATCCCTTCCCGAGCAAGTACACCCCACCCTCGCCACAACAACGGGCGTCTCCCCGCTCAGCGGTGAGGTTTAGATTCACCTCCTGCTCATTCGGATTAGCTTGGTTTATGGGATCAGCATTTACCACCGGAGAGCCCAAGAAAACTGCTCAACAAAACCCGTTCGCTTCTCTCTTCTTCTTCTGTTGGGCTTTGGATGTGCCCTCCCCACCTTTCCTCTTGGCCGCCTCCCTCTCTTTTTTCTCCCGCTTCCTCTCCTTTTTTCCCTTGCAGCACCACGTCCGGATCAGCTTCCTCGGCTCTAAGGGCTAAGATGTCCTTGGGGGGAATGAGTGCACCTACCGGAAGGGGATCCGCGGTTCTTTTTGGTACCTCCCTATTTGGGTCAACGGCGGGCCCTTTACTCACCACGGTATCGTCCCATTCGGGGAGCTCAAGATACTCGGACATACTGACAATCTGCAAGAAAAAGATTGTTAAAGACAAAACACGAGATAATAAACACGGCAAAACCTATGGCACAAGACAAATAATTACCATGACCCTCGGCATCCTTTAGAAGAGGCTCGAACCCTGGATTCTTGAAGACCGAAGATAGATGGCACATCCATAACAGACTTATGGTAGGTTTCCTTAGGAAAATGAGGGTATCTTCAGCTTCTCGGCATCCAACTCAGAAAAACCGATCGGGTAAGGATCCGTTATCTTGGAGTCTTTGTGCCTCCAGGCCATGGCATGAGGGATCGCCCTACGGTCAATCAAGAAAATTTTTCCTTCCAGCTTAAGGCGGAGAGCACTTCCAAAACATTTATAAGCCTTTTTACCCGTTCTACTCTCGAAAGAAAACCAGGCCTCGCTGCACAAACGGTAAAAATGCCCGGAACAGGGGACCCAGGACGAATGCCCAAACTATAACACCTAATTTCAAAAAGGGTCCCTCGGTTCAAACCCAACGGAACCAATTGGGAAAAATGAACCTTAAAATGTCTAATCACGTTTAGCAGAAAGGTCGAAAAGGGAATCCTAACACCTCCGGTATCCAACTGTTGAGGATATATGCCCATTGTATCCGCCGGGAGTTGGTCCATTGTCATATTATCAGGAGGAAGACGGGGACGAAGGTCATGGGGAATACCATATTCTATGATTATACTGTCTAGCTCGGATTGTGTCAGCCTAGATGTATAAATATGCATATCAAACTTCGGAACTACCAAAGGTTGGATAGCCTCGGTCGAGATAGGGTTACTCTGTTCTTCGGTCACTTGTTCGGCCATTACTAAAAGGATGCCGGAAGGGATATACAAATAATTACAAGGAAGAACGAGACGAACCTTATAAATTCGAAGAAGATATTCCGGAGAGCGAGAGCAATGTAATAAGTCAGAAAGATGTGTGAGAAAATAACTGTGGTAAAAAGCATTTATATAGGCAGGGAAAGAAACCCTAGCAGGCTGTCAAGCGTCCCATCAGTCAGTAAAAGAAGACGTGGCTCAATCTTGCCCGTCCACGTCAATCTTGGAAGATGGGGATACACGGATGAAAGCCCAAGAGACACTCAGCCCATCAGACGGCCCAAAACCACAAATGTTATTAAAGCCCACAGCGAGGCATTTCAAAAGGCACCTTTAGGAACATTATATACTCTCAAGTATTGCACCACCGGTTTTCACCCGGTAATCCAACACTGGGGGGGACATGTTGGCGTATATGTCCGGAGGACCTGCAGTCCGGCAACATCACCGTCCGGACGTCAAACGACAGTATCCAGTTTTTAAGGGATTCCCACCACATGGCCTATCAACTAGGGTGGCTATAGGTTTGCAAGCAGGTAATATAGGCCTGCACAAACAGTGTATCTACAGTGGCGAAGGTACATAGTTGGGGTAGTATAAATACCCCAACACATTTAATGTTTCAAAAAACACACACACTTACATCATTCACTGCATTTATTACCATCCTTTCCCTCCAGCTTACTTTCACGCCGGAGCTTGGTCGTGGACACCGTCCAGGGCGAGGCTAACGTGTGTTGCTTATTGTGCAGGAAGGAACAATTATTTCCTCCGGCACCGTTGATTGTAATCGAACTCCCAGCCAAACCGGATAGTGGGAATTTGCTTCAACACGCACCAAATATTTAAAAAAGAAAATTGATCATCGTAGAGCACCATAATTAATTCAAAAACAAATGAAAGATGGACACGTCATATTTGATGCGCAAGTGTTAAATTTTGCGCACCAATTCACCAAATATCTTATTTGGATGGGGTTATAGAAACAAATAAATGAGCAAATCGAGAATTGAGGTTTATAGTCAAAGATGAGTGGTTGAGGATTATAGTCAAAGACATAAATGTCCATTTATAATTTGGTGCGCAAGCACCATTTTTTTTTCACTGGAATTAATTTTTTATGTACAATATAAAACATGCATTAATTTGGTCTGTTGAAAATAAACAGAGCGCAAACACTACTATTTGAGCACCACATTGGCCGAATTGGTAAAAGAAAATATTTTTGGTATGAATTGATAAAGTGGTAATGTATTTGGATTACATTGGTAATTATTTTTAAAATCTATATATATAATAAACGAAAGTTTTTTTGAAATCTTCCACGTCACTTAATCCACGTGGTCAAGCTGCCACTTCAACAAAGCCACGTCAACTAATCCACGTGTACTTTAAAGTTTGACTTTTTCACTCATTTTCCTGTTTTGCTGCGTAATAAACTTCAGAGTCATCCATTCTCTCTCAAATCTTCAAATCTATTCATTAATTTGTTTAGTTTCCAAATTTACTTCCTCCTTTCATATTCATTCCTCAAATGAATCAATTTTTTCAACGTTTTTGATCCAATGTTTCATAACGGCATAACCGCATGGATTAATCGATTATGGTTTCGTTGATCTTCAAGGTGAGAAAAATACATTATATGTTTAACATAATATATATATAGATTTTATTTAAACTCAAAAACCAAATGATCTTTATGGTTTGTGTAATATTTTTCATGATGAAAGCATTTTGAACAAGGATTCGATAGTTTTTCATTCAGTTTTAGAATGAACACAAGGTGTTTGATAAAATTCCCCATTGAGGCATTGATATTGTTAGTTTTTTTAAATTACTTTTGCATGTTAATGGTGTTTGGGTTGTGTCAGGTTTTGTTGAATTGGTGAAATATTTGATTATTTTTGTTGAATTTGGAACCAAATATTTAAGTGTTCATAACGGGGTATGGATTTTCAATGGGTTGTTGAATTCCATTAATTATGTTACCTATGTGATGGAACGTGGTTCGCAAGAATGTCACAATGAACTCATAACATAAGTATAAATATTGTTATTTTAGCATCATTGTCGAACTGAGTTTCCTATAAATTCAACCCTATCAATAGTTATGTAATTTATTATCTTTGAATTTATGTTTAGATCCTCATGTTATTTGCTTCATTGGGTTTAGACTTAAAATGCTGACAAAATAGTGTAAACATGTTGCAAATGAGTGATTAGCAAGAAAGTTTTTTTGGTCAAATGTTTAAATATAGCAAACATTATTTTGTGCCAAAAGATATACATTTCTGTACTCAGTGGGATTTGGTCAATATGTGTCTTTAGATTTTCACGATGTGTAATGGTGAACAATCATGATAAGAGATTATTGATGATTCTTTTGTGATTCAAAAATCAACACGTGGTGTAACATATAGCTCATGCTTATGTTTTCACACTAATTTTGTGTGTTTGCTTAAATTGGCTATGATCAATTATCTCATTTTGTTCTTAGATAAGTCAACCAGTTCTTTTTCCCTTCATATTTGTTTTTATTTTGATTGTCGTGAATATACCTGTTAATCCCTTCTTATGCATATTTTAAGAGCATGCTTTTCTAGATTTAAGATGTGTAATTAAACACCATGGGCAGGAGGTTCTTATCTGGTGAGATTCCAAGTGCCACGTAAATTATCTACTATCTTTAAATTATATTGTTAATTTGATGACTAATGATTAACACTTGTGACTACATTTTTATAAGATCAAAAGGTTATTTGGAATGCATGTCACTTGAGGAATGAATAGAAAAAGTATAAAAAAAATTCCCACATCCATTGCATACGATAAAAGGTATGAGCTTCTACACTCTATAGGGATTCACGAAATTATCGCAAATGCCTAACCTTTTGCCTTAGGACATCTAAGGTTATAGGTGTGTGAAAATTTCTTTTCTAAATAAAGAAATACGAGAACTGTTCGATCCCCAATGGATATACTAATTCAATGAATCTCAAGTATCTCTTTTTAATGAAACAAAGTATTATCATGAGAGACTATGTTTCAAGAATAGGTGGTTAGAGGTGTCACATTTGCATAGCAAATGGAATCTCGTATTTTCGGGATGAGGTTGTAAGTAAATAAGGCCAATGAGTACGATTTGTGTTTTTCTTACAAAATATGTATTTCAATAGCATTGGTGAGAGATTATTTAGATCCAAAATGTGATTATTTTGGATGTAACAAAAAGCAAACACATGTATATGTTCTAAATTTGCTTCTTTTCATTGATTATAACTTTTAATCCAGGAAAAGAAAACACTTGCTTTTTTATTTTACATTTGTAAATAACTTTTTATGGACCAAGTGCATGTTATGTGTTGTGGTGTACACACATGCACCGATTAACATCATTGGATGGTAAAGATAGAGACATATATTAGCACGGGTTATCTCCATGCTACTTTAGATGAAATGCTATTTAGTCCATCTGTGAGACGTGATATAGATATATCACAGGTAAATATGCTATATTCAGCAGGTGGTCTTACTTTATTCTTTATTTCATCAATATGCAATGTAAATCGTGTGCTTTGCAAAGAAGAAACGAGAGGTTGAAGTCGTGCTCTACATCTTAGCAGTAGATTAAATGAATGTTATGTGATGGTGTACATTTTAATACACTTGATTTCTATATTATTATACGAGTAGTGTATAGTGTAAACTAATTGATCCTTAGTCAAATGTTTGAATTTCTTGAGTGTTAGTTTTAAGACATTGTTTGCAATGCAACTTGAATAGAGTGTGTTTATAAGTACCACTAAAAGTGCATACTTTGTCAAATATGTTGCAACGATCTATTTGGAATTGGAATTGGAATGAACAATGATGGAATAAGTTATCAACTTCTGTTATTATGGTTATTAGTTTGTACTACTTCGAGAATGCAATGAAACACAATAAATTACGTTCATATACACTTTCTAATTATGTCATTAGTTTAAAGATTGTGTATTACATGCAATTTAGATTTTTTTCTCATTCACTTTATCTTTATGTTTTACATGCAAGTAATTATTGACAGCCCGTGATTTATCATGGGTCTACAAGCTACAAAAGATTTGATCCACATGGTAGAATTAGATAGTTATATCTATTTTAGCTATCTTATACAAACTTATGTTTCCCATTATCCGTTTTTCGTTTCTTGCTTTATTCTTCTTTGTTATTTTTAACAAATTCAGCATTCTTTTACATTTTTTGTTATGAAAATGCACAATATTGTTTCAGAATTAATATTCGTTAGGTTTTTACTTTTTTACTTTATATTTTCTAACTTTTTTATAAGCCACCCGTGATTTATCACGGGTTTATAGGCTAGTTTATATATATAGGTTTAAAATTTTATGTTTATATGTAAGTAATAAAAATATGTTTTTTGAAAATACATGTGTATTTTAACATTTTGGAAGAATATTGATATAATTATAGTATTTGTAAATGACCCTTCATCACTCAACCAACAACTTAAATAAGCAATGAACTTACGGAGTATAATAAGGTCAAATAAGAAAGTTAATACACGATCGAGAATAATAAGGTCATTAAAATTTAGGAAATATGTCACCCATTAGTAATCAAATTTCATGAGTGTTTCAATTTAATACCTCAAACTTTATACTAATCATAAAAAACATTAAAGTTTCAAATTATTTCATTCTTACATAATTTTCTAAAATTAGTGATCTATCTATGCATTAACATATTGTACATTAATATTAAACACACACTCTTTGAATTTAACTAATTCCAACCAACTTTATGTACAACCCGTTAAAGCATGACTAAATATAAACTATAACCACAAAATAATAACCAAATTTGAGAAGTATTCCATTCAGGCCACTCTAACATAAAAATTACATAAGATAGAACAGTTTTGAAATTTTGATAGTTTTATGATTAAGATAAAGTTTGAGGTACCAAATTAGAAAAGATGTCAAACTTGAGGGTTTCTGGGAGGAATGACGAAGTTCAGATAATACTCTCCTTTGAATGACGAGATACATTAGGCAACACTTGTCTCACTAAAAAGTAAAAACCCAATTGATGCGACACAAACAATTAACACCATCTCGCTGATTGCGCCTTAGACTTTGGAAAATTCATTGTCGGGGATTGGGTCATCACGTCATCTGTTCCAAATTTGAGAAGTATTCCATTCACGTCATCGACCCAATGCCAAGGTACCCTCTGTAACACTGTCTTACAAACTGGACCGTTGTGGATCATATCTAGCTTTTCTATCAACTTGCAAAGAAATTTGGAACAGATAGTATTGGATGAAATATCATCATCCAATCACTTGTTGCGGGTGTATAACAATTCAACATGTTAGCAATGTTGTTGTCACACACAATATAGTGTATATAGAAGATTATCCGACCGTGATGTCAGGTACACCTTCGGGGGAGTCCATCACATGTCGATCGTATACATAATGCAACCAAAAACTTTCTATGTACATTTTACTCCATATGCTAAAGTGCATGATATATTCAGTTAAATAAAAAAATATTGAGTCATTTATCTCTAAAACCAAAAAATACCAGAAAAATAAATAGTGTTTTTTTATTAAGTCATCCATGTTATGTTGTCTTTAAAAGTTAATATAACTGGTAGGCTATTTATCTATATTCTATGATTCTATCTGTCATGTTTTCTCATAGCTCAAAAACTTGTTTAATAGCCAACTGCATAGAGCTATGCAATTTAAATTCAGTACCCTGTGCTAGGTGTTTCCATATTTTTACTCCATATATAAAACTAGCTATATTTTACTAGTTAAAATGTAGTAGTTCACAAAAATGTAATGTATACTGGTAAACAATGTGTTATACAGTCAAATAAAGATTGTTTGATTGTATAAATGATGTAAAACAACGTATTATCTGTAGCTTTTTTATGTACATTTTCCGGATATAGGGTACTCTTGTAGAGAGAAAGAATAAACCAATCAGCTAATAAATTCAAGATCGCAGAGCCAAAAAGACGGATCTACCCCTTCTCATTTGTCATACCTTATCAAGTGATGCCTGTTTGTATCTATACAACACAAGGCCATAAGCCTTATAACTTCCAGCTGTCATTCCAGTTCAAACTGGTCCAATTCTGGTTGCTGGTGCTGACCCGAAACTCATAAAGAACGTTGAACCATTGTATAATTTCGCATACACTCGGGTATGGGATATTTAGTAACATCACGGTCTGATTTGCTAGTTCTGATGACAGGCTGGCCCATGGAGTCACGGTGCAGATCAAAGATAATTTTGTTGAATTTCGCCTCAGAAAGTTTAGGATCCAAGAAATAAGATAACATCTGTCTTTTATTGGGCGTTATAGTCTTTTTATGTCCTGCATATGCTCTATGTCCTTGGATCGCACGGCCCATGTTTCCACCATGAGATGGCATGAAGACGTCACTGTTTTCAGAAACTATGTAATCGAGTGCAGCCATGATTGAAGCTTTGTTTGCAAATGGTTCTAGCTCTCCTGGTAAAGCAAGGTCTTGTTTGTTGTATAAATAAGGGTATGCTTTCGTCAATGGAAGTAATGCTTCTTACACCTAATGGATCTCCTCCCGCCAAAAAGATTCTTGCGCCCTTTGGAGCTCGAGAGCTTTCAAGAGCCTAAAACACAAATCAAAGTATCAATCAGTTAGAGTTTTGACACTACGGGCATTTTGGAACTGATTATCTATCTGATAACTGTTTGGATTAATAGATCATGCTTTTGGTTAGGTGACTAATTAGGGGGTGTCTGGGATTGCTTATTTTGAAGTAGTCATCTGATTAAAAATAAGCAAGTGCCAACCTGCTTCTTTTAAGAGTAACATAAGCAGGTAAACAAAAAGCAGAATAGCTTATCTGCTTGAACATAACCAAATAAGCACTTAAAAAAGCTATCCCAATTACCAAACACCCTGTTAGGTTACATTAATAAGTTTCATGCAAGCCACCAAATAGCCTAGTGTTAAGGTCCTTGGTTTCCTCACAAGAGGTCAAGGGTTCAAACCTCGCTAGGTGTGTACATTTACGTGGCCGGGAAGGGTCAAACGGTCCCGATTAATCCTGTGACCTCAAAAAGGAAAACCCTCATATGTTCCATTTGTTATACAAGCCCAACAAAACCAACTATATTAGGGTAAGACTTTTACTTCCCCCCACAAAAGTGTCATTTTGGTCATTTTATGTAGAAAATCGAAAAAGAGTCAAAATTTGGTCAACACTCGATCATCTTAGTAAAACTAAATATTACATCCAAAGCACCATCTTGACAGAGTTATAACTGATTTTCTAATTCTAATTATTCAACATCTCATAATCATTTGCAAAACACAATAATAATGAGAATTAAAAACCTTTGTTAGTATAGATAGTAGAAGAAGCTTACCGGTAACCTCCCACGGGCGTTAAAGGACAAAGACCAGCAAGTTTTGCGTCATGGTAAGTCATGTTGGATCTTGAAGTCAAAGCTCAGGTCGACTTTCTTTCATTAGAAATTATCTGATCATATTTCGAGCTCAACCCGGGAAGACATCCTGTTCTCACCCAGACGTCTTTCTCCATTCTAAGGTGAAGAGCAAGATAAGGTCCTTTGCTTCTCATCCTCTCTCGCAAGCTTGTTCCTAGTTGAAAGATCGGTGGGGCAAACCTCAATGCGTGAAATGCAACCTGCAAAAGTTCCAAATTTATTAACTAAGATGATTAACCTTCATGGTGTGATCTTTGTCAGCAGCAACACGTGAACTCATTTTACCTTGCATCGAAGCTTTTGAAGATCAGAAGGAAGATCCTTAGATAGCCTAGAGTCTAGACCTCGTAGAAGCAAAACACCTTCTCTCCTCATCTGCAGTAACAAACAAAAAACTGCCCAAACTTAGTAAACTATTCACTATCATTGACTGACTAAGAAAATCAAGCAATTCGGCACATAAACGGCTAAACCAACAAAATTTGATGCTTTTTTGTTCAGTTTAAACATAGGAAGCATCAATTCCCGAAAGTTTGGATCTTCTGTTTAATCGTCTTATCCTATATTTAAATCTATGACCAGGCAAGCAACATTAAACAATTGATGAAATCCATAGGCTTACTTCGAACTAGTGGCATCACCTAACTAACACTGAATTCACACATGAAACATGAATTAAAATACAAAAACAGAAACTTTACATACTCTTCTAAGATAACGAGACCGAATCCATTGAGGAGAAACATGAAGAGGAGTATGTTTTTCCTCCACTGGCCTTGACATCAAATGGTTCGATGGCAATGACGAAATTATCCTTACATCATCTGCTAAAGTTTTCTTGAAGTGTTCAACATCAAATATATCAGCAAATTCACTGCAACCAACATTTACATACCCAATCAATACACATATCAACCAAATCACACACAAAATGAACAAAACTAATAAATGTAAAGCTCAAAACACAATAATCTTGTCACACTAGGTAAAAAACAGGTGGCCAAGGAAAGTGTTTCGCAAAACATCTGAGTCAAAGACTCGCCCTAACAAGTACCTGTATATCTAATTATAGAAATGAAGTACAAATTATGGAAATTAGTAAATACCTTTCATCACCCCAAATAACATTAACTTGCAAAATAGGCACAACAAGAGTAGCACCAAGAATCCTAGCAATAACAACAGCATCAACAATCTGATTCCTTTGCTGATTCATCCCACCAGAAACCACAACAACCAAATACTTACTCCTATCTTTCAATATCTCACCACTCACCTTCTTATACTCATTACTAAAATCCAAACAAGGCCTATACCCTAACCCATCAGGCTGCACCCAAAACTCACTCTTTTTTTCACACCCCTTATTATCATCATCAACAACCCCTTTTCCAAACACCCCCAAACCACTTTTCTCAACACTATTCCCACATGGGTATGATCCAAAATCCTACACAACATCTTCAACATGACAAAAGCCCACATACAAAAGCAATAAAAACAAATCTTGGACTTTTGACCAAGATTTTGAATCTTGAAAAAAGACTAACTTTAGCAACTGCAGCTGTTTTCTTAGGTGTGTCAATTAAGGAGTTCAAATGGGTAGATGAAAGTGTTGTGATAATATCAGATGGTACTGAAATGTAGCATTGAGGGTGTAGTAGCTTTTTGGCACTGTTCACTTTTTTTGATATTGTCATGGTGATGATCGAAGAAAACACACAGTTAAGGTGTTTTTGTGTGTGTGTTTGACTTAAGAATCCGCGTTTGGTAAGTACTTTGGTTTTGGTTGAAGTGTTGAGGAAGATGAGATGAATGTATGTTTGTGTGTTTTTTTGTACTTTTTATATATAGGTGTAAAGGAATTATTTTGCCAACATAAGTGGATTTTACTTTAGTTTGAAAGACAAAATTGTTTATTGTAAATGTTTCCTCATTTAATGCCTTAAAAACGTTAGGTTGTTTTTTAAATTTAGGAAGTTAATGGTAATGTATGTATTTAAGCAAAAGTTTAGGCGAACTTCTTATACAATTTCTATACTACTTTATATCATTATGCCTTCTAAAATTAACGCTTAAAATCTCAGATTTTTTTACTACTTACTTAAAAGAGTTTTATAACCAAAAGTAATTAAGATAAGAGCTTCAATCATGATTTACATGTGCACTTCTTAACAAACTGCCTAACTTCTCAGAACAAACTCCAAACCTAACTCCTAACCACTAAAAATTAAGATAAAAGAAAGCTTCAATTATAAAACGCATACGCCATTTCTCAACTAAAATTCATCTCTTTATTTTTAAATTAAAATATCTTTCTATCTACTTATTTTTTTATAATCTAATTTCACCATATTTTTTAAAAATTTTACGCTTTTTAATTCAACATCCATTTTAATATATTTTATGAGTTTTTAGTTTTTATATTTTTAGTGCGTTTATTTTATTTTAATTCAAATTTTACAACTTTAACTTTTATTTCATTTATTTCAATCATATAATTGATTCGTCAAAAATCATATACTTTTGGGGTAGTGTTTGACGCGTAGAGATTGAGGTATATTTCTATGCGCTTAATAATGACGCCGGGGAAAAGCCACGGGAAAGTTACGGGTAACCCAAACAAACACTTACAACTAACACATATACATTCGGTGTTGTGAAACTAATTCACTAAATGGATAAGAAACACATATAATTATATTTATCACACAATGCTTGCAAGATCCTTTTTGAAAGTGGATTGGGGGTCAAAAGTGACTAGCTAATCGGTCGAGTTCAATTGGTTGGATTGAAAGATTTAACCGGCCATTATAGAATTAGAGCCGGATTAATATGTCATATTCACGACAGCTAAGATTTTTTTGAAATAAATTACAAGAAATGGGTTAGAACTTATAATCGGTGTGGTTGCTATTATGAATGAATAAAGACGCCAAAATAGATTAAAAGAGAAAGAAAGTAGGAAAATATGTTGACCGATTAAAAAACATGCTCTAAACATCTTTGTCCGTCTCATGAGCAATTAGTTTATGACTGATTATGTAATATAACAATATAAGAACTTATTATTATTGTTGAGTTTATAATATATAAAACATAAAATAAACATATAGACATAAAGAGTACACAACGGAAGACTTAAGATCATAACAAATAAATTAATTAACTCGAAAGTATTTAACGTATCTCTTACGAATATCAAATCCCCTACCGAAAGCA
>OU343217.1:193407149-193496210 GCA_910596185.1 Chrysanthemum makinoi | reverse complement strand
TTGTGAACAAGATGATGGAACCGCCAAACATATCTCTCATGAAGACTTTCATTCTTGATTCCACCAACACTCATCAATCACGAATGATCCTTCTAAATAAAACACTCAAGGAACCTAGTAGTATCTCAAAATAGGATCAATCCATTTCTACTGCGGCTTATCAATGTAATCCAATTTCTTTTATGAAATAAAACATCTTACATTTGATATCCTAGTATTAGAACTCCTTTTAAACTAACCTTGGGATATAATGCATTGTCAAAGATCATGATACCTTTCTCGAAGGTTCTCGGCGAAAGTGTATGGGCGATTCTCAAAGTTTAGCTAGACGGATCCCTGCTAATTTAGGGAACCGTGGGATCCGGAAAACAGAAATGCAATTGCAAGCATTATATTTCAAACATATCCTTAGAACACCTCACACTAAGCTAAACATAGTGTCTTAAGGCAAATTAAGTCCTTATCAAGATAGGTAGATCCTTCCTACTCACACATAACTCACCTAGATCACACTCTAAGACGCTTGTAGATCTATCGTTTCATTTTTAATCCATTACTCTTCCGCTCTTAAACTCACACTTCATTTTTCACTTGATCATTCACATCTAGTTTTAGAAATCTTTTCGACTATAGCAAAATTGATCATAAATCATCTACTTCAAAATTGATCAAAAGTTGATCAAATTCCTAGTTTTCCCATCTCAAAGCTTCTGGATATTTTCCAAAACACTATCAGAAATCACAAACCGGTCTCTAGGATCATTTAGCTTCAATTGACATTCTCATCTTTAGTGTCATCCTTGCTCATCCATTGGTACTCATGAAAGTTCCAAATCCTTCCATAAAAGACAATCATTAGCTACATCACTCATTACCTTCAAGTACTTAAGCACTCCTTCATTTAAGACAATTAGGAGGACCTAAACACTCAAGATGATATAGATCTTAGATCTTAGAAACATCATTTCCACTCTTCATAGTCAGCCGAGCCGGATCCCTAGGATTAGGATGACAGTTTATATCAAATCTTGCTAAAACAATCATTTCAACTCATCTTTCTAACTCAAACACTCCATCTCATCTAAAATGAGTTCCTAGATCACATAAACTCAAGTTGACTCTTGTGCATGTTAATCATCACATTCCAATGAATCCTAAAGTGCTTAAGGCTTAAATGCACTTGCCAAATCTCTTGGTTTATAAACCACTTTGTTAGGAAATCCATAGTCATCACCTTCATTCTAACTTTCAAAGACTTTTAGAAATCCTTACAAACCTCTTGAAATCATCTCATCATGAGGAAAACCCCAAGTAGTAACTTATCCACCAAAGAACCACCTAAGAAAAAGGCTCGTGTTATACACGAAATCTCTTCAACCGAATCATCTCCGGTCAAGCCAACAAATGATAGATCTTTCCTCAACCAATCAAACCAATTCCTAAAAGGATAGTACCCACAAAACTACCTATGCCAAACACCACCATACCTCCTAGGCCAAACAATGTCATCTCCACTAAACCGTCACCATTGGTTCCTAGAGCTATCTCTTTTACATCCCCACTATCATCACCACACCTCTACAATTTAAGGGATTTGCCTCTAGGCAGCCTCATCCGGCCTCAACAAATATTCTCCTCATTAGGAGGAATAATGGTACAAAATATAGGTGTTGAGTCAACACTTGTCTTAGCCTTTTCACTGCTTCCATCATATAATCCCATTTGGATTATGAGAAATCATCAAAGTCAACCACTCGACCATATGGAAGTTGACACTTCTCTACCACCACCATCATTCTTGGTCGAGCCATTCTCAAATGCGCCACTACCAATCCCTCCATCGCTTGAAGCCCATTAAAGCCGCTTCACTTGATCCTTTCGTGATCGCCATTTCATTTCTTCCACCACCACTACCTAGCCACGACAAAGATTGCTATCATTGTCAACATGTTGAAAGTTTGATACACGGTTACGAGCGATCAACGGCTTTTCATGTTCCTATCATCTCCCCTAACGCTTCGACGAGAGATTAAACCTAAACAAAACTTGAGCTAGAAGATGTTAGTGGTGTCCTAGCATCGAGCGATAATTGGTTTAGAATATCCTAGTCATGTATTTTCTATTTATAGAGTCATGTATATCATAACTCTAGTTTTATTAAATGAAATTACATGCTACTTGTTATATTTCAGAGCATATGATTACATTGTATTCATATCTCATTTTTGTGATAACATTACTTGTTATATCACTTTTTGTCAAATTAATCATCGTACCAATATGGACCGTATTGCCTGTGACGGATCCCTACTAGAGGGAACCGGGATCCTTGTGACGAAAACTATTTTCTACTAACTTGGACCACATTTGCAGGAAATTGTGAATTATACTTGTATTCTAACCTTTGTTTTGTAAAGGTTATTCACTTATTACGAAGACTTTGACATCTTGTAAAGCTATTGGAGCTTTATGTCAAAGCAATACATTGCAAATTACTTGCAATATTAGGTTTACATTTTCGCGACATCCCCTTGCAAAATTGAAATCATCGAAGGGGAGCACATTCGCCACTTAGACAAAATTTTTGCAAACTTACTTGCAAACAAACTAGATTAGATCACTTTCTTGACGCCTACATAGGGATGGACTACGAAAGTAAAGACGGTGATCCTTTCCCGCTACTTCGGGTTTTTATGTTCTTTTTATTTCTTTTCACATATTTTTCTTAAAACAATGTTGCTTTTCAAAAGCTCTTTTTGTTTCGACAAAAATGAGAAGAAAGTAAAACTACAAATTCAAACTTTTACTAATTTTAGATTTTCCTTAAAATAATTTTATGTTTTGTCATCAACAAAAAGGGGAGATTGTTAATACAAATAAGTCAGAAACTTTTTATTTATATTTACGATCTTCTAATGTTTTTTGTCAGAACAAACGTAAAATCATGTTAACTAAACAAATAAAATAATGAAATGGTTTGAACTAGTTTCTAACATATTCACATTTTCACATAAAACACTAAAACAAGTATAAGTGATTTTATGATTTTAGTAATACATATGTACAACAACTAGTGTTTACATATTTGGGTATAATATACACATAACTAGTATGTAGTATATTGGGTAATATAAATTGGTAGAAACTTAAGAATCACAACCCATTGGGCAAATACATTGAATATAGTTGGGTACAACCCAAAGCCCATGACCAATGGAGCTTGACCCATAACCCATTGCATGACATCATGCTTATATCGTACATGGATAATATCCATAACCCATGGATCAACCCATACCCAAGTGACCAAGTGCATTGCACTCAAAGATACATTGTATCTAGCTAAAGATCTATGGTTCAACCCAAGACCCATGACCCATAACCAAAATACCCATGGTAGTGGAGGCGCCCCACGGATCCCTAGCTTAACGCTAGACGGATCCCTTGTAGTGGGATCCGTGGGATCCGGGAACAAGAGATTTTTCTTCTATAAATAGTGAGCTATTTCTTTATTATTTCTCACCCTCACACATCTCTCCGAAGTTAAAACTCACTAACCTCAGATCCAAGAGATCTATGTTTGTAGTTTTGTTTTTGTGTGATCTTTTAGGTTCCTCTTAAAGGCAAGATCATCACCTTTGAAGTCGAACAAGCTCAAGTCCATGAGTTGCCATGCTCTTCATCATCAAGGCCATCAAGTCTTCTTGTTGATGATTCATTTTCTTCAAAAGAAGTGTAGTGTTGAAGACATTATTGAAAGATGTCTCAAGTGTCAAGACGAAGATATTAGTAAGGGTATCTATCACTATATCATAAGCACTTGTGGTAGGTGCTAGAAGTCAAGACTGAACATTAGTGAAAGGTGCTTAGAAGTTAAGACTAGAAGCATTAGTGGTGCTTAGGTTTAAGAAACAAGACATTAGTGAAGGGTGTCTTGTAGATCTAGTCAAAGGCATTAGTGAAAGGTGCCTTAGATGTACATTCGATATGGCGTGTTTCGATGTACAAGATAGACTAGTATTAGATCCAAGGATATTGATATATCCTTGATGATGCTAAAGTAAGGAGTGCATCTCCTGGATTAGTCGTTGTGTAGTGTGGTAGTAGTTCCTCCATTGCAATGGAACTAGGTGTTTAGCCTAGTACCTAATAAAGGGTAGCGCATACATGGAAGGTGTAGTTCTCGCCTGGGAGGAAAGAACTAGGTACTTAGCCTGCACCTTATAAAGGGTAGGCTATGTTGTGTAGGTATGGTTCACCTTGAGTGAAAGAACCCTATGGATAGCCTAGCACCTGAAAAGGGTAGGCTTATCGCTAGGAAGGCTTCTCCTACCATAAGGTGATTTGTAGTAAGCCATTTAACTCTCGAGTAGGTGACTCGGGTAGTGGAGTTGGGCAAGGAAGGTGTCCTTGTAGCCGAACCACTCATGCAAGTGTTTTGTGCTTCTTACTCTTTATCTTTTCATTACTTACCTTTATATGCTTGTTTATCAACATCCAACACACACATCCAAATAGATTGACATAAGTTGATCTAAATAGATTAAAAGGAAGTTTTAATTGGCAAAACTATTCAACCTCCCTTTTTAGTTTTCCACAATTGTATCGAGCTTGCTACCAAGTTTCTGAAGTATATTGTACTTTAAAAACTTGATACGATCCATGGTTAATTGAAAACTACAAAGAAGGTTTTTGTTGGGAATTAAGGTAAACTACTGATTCTGCCGAAGATTCTGCCAAAGAGATTCTGCCGAAGAAGAATGGATTCTCGCTGGGTTATACTTCACAGAAATGCTAAAGGATATTGTGTTGTCACAAAGTGCATACCATTAGGAGAGATAAGCTCAAGATAGAGTAAAAGTCGGCCACCATTAAAGATAGGTTGGCTAAGCCATGTAGAGCTTACTCGTAATAAACACCATGATTGAAAACAATATGATTAGTTGCATGCTTGTCTAGATGCATGCTTAGTCTATGTTAGTATTAAGAGTGTAAATTGTCAACGCCATTTTAGGTTTCTTTCCTATAAAAGGAACCATTATAGTTTGTAATAGATAAGCTTTTCTCAAGTCTCTCAAGTCTTAAAAGATATCTGAAACATAGAGTTTCTATAATCAAAAGATCCATAGAGGATCAAAGAGTTCTTAGTTATTATAACTTGTGTTTACTTTCCGCTACAAAATACGAGTTGTAGAGATCTTCTATTAGTTTGCTTGTGATTACATAGGCAACACTAACGATCTCCGAGTGCTTAAAGATCTATCAAGGTCTTTGTTTTCAACAAGTGGTATCAGAGCCTCAGGAAGTCTCTACGATACTAAGAACATTCATTCACCATGCCTGGATCCGATAATGAAACTGAAGCCACCAACACAAACAACACCAACACCACTTCCATGCAACAAATTTCTCAAACAAGAATGGTAAACTTCCTTATTTGAAAAAGGAAGAATATGAACTTTGGGCTATGAAGATGGAAAACTGGATTTCCAATATTGATTGGAATCTGTAGGAGGTTGTAAAGAAAGGAAAAACAATAGAAGATGATCCCCTATTGTGTGGAAATTTATCATGGCTCCACCAAAACAGCTGAAGAGGTACTAGCTATGCGAGAGAGCATAAAGTAAAGACTATCTTCAAGCCATTCCGAAGATCATTGTGATTTTCATCATATGGATGATGCAAAGGACATATGGATGGCTCTCAAAGCAAGGTTCCGTGGAAATGAAGAATCAAAGAGAATGAGGAAGTCCATGCTGAGACAACAATTTCGTGACTTCAATATCTCAAGAAGAAGGCATTCACAAAGGATACGCACAGGTTCCATAGGATCTTGAGTCACCGAACCACTGAGTGCAAAGCCGGATAATGATGACCGAACTCAAAGTTCCTTCGATCGTTACCTCCATCATGGTTACATGTAAGTATTGCTCTCAAGGCTAAAGGAGGGTTGGATATGCTTACCTTTGATGAGCTATATAACAGACTCGAACCCTTGAACTGATGTCGAACTCCCTACCGCATCTTTCGGCCATGCAGCTTTTTTGTTGGGACATCTCACTCCAACATGATGGTGCAAGCTCCTAGTTCCAACTATTTTCCATCGCCTCCGAGCTCCAACTACTTTCCATCATCATCTTCATCCCCCCCTCCACCACTTAACCTCGCCCCACTCCACCATGTTCTCAAGCTAAGTCTAGTAGTGTGATGGAGGATGTTCTTCATTCATTTGTTGCCGACTATGATACTCAGCAGTATCTTGCATATGAAGACTTTGATCAGTTGGACCCACTTGAAATGGAGGCGATGAAACTGAAAATGCGGTGGTTACCATCACATGGACATCAAAAGGTTTAAGAGAAGTCTGAAGGAAGTTTGCTTTCAAGGGAAAGGAACCACCCCGCTTTGACAGAGGAAAGTCAAGTGTTTCACTTGCCACCGATGGGGCATTTCTCGGGAATGCAAAGACAGAAAAGTGGAGATGGAGCTAATTATCTTTCCTATCGCCAGAACAAAGAAACTGAGCTTCAGCAGCTCTCTCACCATGGATGAACAGTCAACTGGATGCACATGAACTCAGAAATGAAGAAGCTCATGATTCTGATAAGCTTGGATTGCTGGCAAAGTGTACTTCGGATGAAAGGCATGATCAATTTGCCTTAATGGGACTATCTCAGTACACAATCATATTTGGTTGTAGTCTAAGATACAATGAACTTAAATAAGAGTATGATGCTATGAAACCTAAGTTTGATGAATGCTATGTTGAAAATGAAGCTCATAAACTAGCATTAAAAACAGTTGAAAGACAAAAGGTATGGTTTCAAAAGAATCAAATAGCTTATGAAGAAAAGATAAAGGTGTTACAGTTTGATCTTGAAGTTTCTAATAATTATTTAAAACCACCGAGAAAGCTAAGAATGAAGCCGTGGTCTGAAAACCTAGAGCTTAAAGAAAAGTAGCCGAGGAAATAGCTAGGAATAAACAATGGTTAATTTCAGTGATAACTGCTAGAGAAATCTATAACAGTCAATCTGTAACCTCTGGCCTAGGTTTAGGTTTTCAAAAGTATGTAGGATTGGAAGCTAGGAATGATGGTCGTAAATCCACACCCGGGGTTAGCTAACTTTGTTAAAGAGGTGATATGCATGCTGCCCCCGACCTATTAGAGGTGAATTTATGCCCACAGACACTGCCCATCATCATTGACTTTGATGGATCACATCATCTATATGGCAAAAGTCAAAAGACTTGCTGCACTCGATACCTCATCTAATGACTTTGTCTCTTGCTCGACAAAGGACAATTCATCGATCAAGGGTCTACTTCCTATGAAAGCCGTGATTCAAATGAGAAGTCTGACTTTTCCAAGCCTGAGCCTCGCACCCCGCCTACTTACAAGCCTTCTAAGGAAGTCACGAGGAATCAACTTCCAAGACAGCTTCAAGACTTGTCTTTAAATCTTTGAATAATCAGTCTGTTAAAAACAATTCCTTGAATGTTTCTAATTTAAGTACTTCTTCATGTAATCAAACATCTCCCTATTTGAATAAATCTTCCAAGAAGAAGACATGTTTTGTATGTGAAAGTAAATTTCATTTGATTAAGGATTGTAATTTTATGAGCAAAGATTGGGTGCATGCTACACCGTAAACACAAATCTAAATGGACCAATGTTATAATATTCCACCTTATGTCCCACAAGCGCTAATACTGACTCTCTTTGGAGAGAATCACCACCGACCTTATGTGCAACCAACTAGCCCATACTTTAAACATGGTTATTGGCCTACATATGTTGACTCTATGTATGCTGGGCTGGGATATGGGAGCACCGCCGTAAGCCCTCACAGGTTGTTCTTGGACTAACAAGGGACCCACTTATCAATGGAGGACCAAGAACAATGGTGGATCCTCTAAATACTTGTCCTAAACTCGTGATCCATTAAGGTGTGTTCAAGTCAAGACTTGAACCTCCATCAGATACTAACAGTTTGTATATATTTTGTGGTTGTTTGTAGGATCATCCCCTTAAGCATAAGAATATTGGTATTGTTGATAGTGGTTGTTCCGAAGCATGTCCGGAACAGGATATGATGCACAATTTTGTCCCTATTGAAGGAGGAGGCAATGTAACTTTTGGAGGAATTGATGGTAGTATCACCGAAAGGCACCATAAAGACACCTCATCTAGATTTTGAAAATGTGTACTATGTTAAGGAACTTCAGCATTTCAACTTGTTCTCTGTTTCACAAATCAGTGACACTAAGAACAAAGTCCTCTTCACAGAGAATGAATGTCTTGTGCTGTCTAAAGACTTCAAACTCTCAGAAGAAACTTCAATTCTAACAAAGTTCCTCGCACTCACAACTTATACACATTCAACCTTAATGAAGTTCAACCTGATGGTGACCTCACATGTTTGGTGGCTAAAGCATCACTTGATGAATCCACAAAATGGCATAGAGGATGGCGATGTGAATTTCAAGACCATTAACAAACTCTCTAACATGAGTCTTGTTGAAGGTCTTCCCACCAAAGTTTTTACCAATGATCATAATTGTGTTGCTTGCAATAAAGGAAAACAACACAGAGCCTCTTACAAAGCTATCAATGCTATGAGCATCATCACTGAACCTCTTCAGTTGCTTCACATGGATCTGTTTGGTCCAACTCAAGTCAGAAGCATTGATCATAAGTACTTCTTTGGTGATCACCGATGGCTATAAGCATTTTGTTGGGTTTTCTTTCTAACCAAAGATGAAACATCTCAAGTTGCGATGAATTCATCACACTTGTTGAAAATCAGTTGAACAAAAAGGTCAAAGGTATTCGGTGTGATAATGGGACAGAGTTTAAAAATGCTGTTCTTATAGAACTTTGTGGGTCAAAAGGCATAAAAAGGGACTATAGTAATCCAAGAACTCCACAACAAAATGGGGTAGCTGAAAGAAAGAATAGGACCTTAATGAGGCTGCAAGATCCATGCTTGCGACTCTAAACCGCCCACTATGTTCGACTGAAGCTGTCTGGACTGCTATGTGCTAAACAGGTGTCCATTACTAGACCACAACTCAAAACCCCATATGAACTTCTCTTTGGGAAGGTTCCTGTCATTCACTACCTAAAACCTTTTGGTTGTCAAGTGACCATTCTGAACACAAGTGATCCATTGGGAAAGTTTGATGAGAAGGCTGATGATGGTTATATTGTGGGCTATTCAGCTCATAGTAAGGCATACATGGTGTACAACTTGCAAGCCAAGAAAATAGAGGAGACTTTGAACCTGAGATTTTTGGAAGATAAGCCTAATGTTCAAGGACAAGGTCATTCATGGTCCTTTGATCTTGACTACTTAACGATTATCCGGTTACCACGACATCCGCTAACCAAAATGCAGGTCCTCAAGTGTCTCCAACTAACAATGCAGGTCCCCTAGATGATGGCTCTAAAAATGAGTTTGAAGATGATGAGCAACCCATACTTGTACCTTCTTTCTCCCCTAAAAATATCAGGTACCACCTCCAAGGATACTGCTGATTCGAGTGATGAAGATGACTCTCATTATGCTGAGGACCTTGCTAGGCTCCAGACTCAAGAATTTGTAGCTAAGCTTGAAGCAGAAACTGAATGGAGAGGTTAATAATGAAGGAGTCGGTAGAAACCATGTTTCTGCCGAAGTTGATTCTCACACACCTACCTTCCCCAAATCTGCAGGCTATGCTGCTCCTTCTCAAGTATCTTCAGACTTTGGTGAACCCTATACACGCTTCCAAAACCTTCGATCTTGGAAATCATCAACCCAAAGTCGCATCTTCACCTCACCCTCTTATGATGGTGAATTTGAACCAACCATCACTAATCTTGATTCATCCATTGAAGTCAACCCACTACTACTCGCAGGATCAACATAGCTCATCCTCAATCCAACATTATAGGTGATCTTCTGGCACCTGTTAGAACTAGAAGGGCTATCACCAGTCCTCAGTTTGGACAGATTGCTTTTCTTTCTTATGTCTCCAACCAAAGAACAGACAATCACACACGCACCTCAAGCATTGTCTGTTTGCTTGTTTTCTCTCTCAAGTGGAACCAACTAGTGTTTCTCAAGATCTCAACGATCCAAGCCGGATCAAGCAATGCAAGAAGAAATGCAACAATTTCACAATCACAGGTTTGATTTTGGTTCCACTCGATGGCAAATATGCCATTGGGACAAAATGGGTTTTGAAGAATAAAGAGATGCTAGGGTGTTGTGATCAAAAACAAAGCAAGGTTGGTAGCTCAAGGCTTTAGACAAGAGGAAGGGATTGATTATGATGAAGTGTTTGCACTGTTGTCCGAGTTGAAGCAATTCGCATTTTCTTGGCATATGCTTCATACATGGGTTTCATGGTGTATCAAATGGAGGTCAAGGGTGCTTTTCAGATGGTGAGATTGAAGAGGAGGTCTATGTCACTCAACCCAAGGGATTTGAAGACCCTGATCACCCAAATCATGTCTACAAGGTGGTTAAAGCTCTTTATGGCTTACATCAGGCACCTGGAGCTTGGTATGCTCTGCCATCGTCCTCACCAAGCATGGCTATAGAAGAGGTGCTATTGATAAAACTCGTTCCTCAAGAAGAATTACTCGACATCATTTTGGTGCAAGTGTATGTGGACGACATTATTTTTGGTTCCACAAACGAAGCTTGGTGCAGGGAATTCGAGGAACTTATGAAGGGTGAATTTCAAATGAGTGCTATGGGAGAGCTTACTTTCTTTTGGGTCTCCGGGTTCAAGAAAACAGATGGCATCTTTATCTATCAAGATAAATATGTGAGGGACATTTTGAAGAAGTTTGGTATGGAAGGTGTTAGGACTGCCACAACACCTTATGAAGCTCCAAAGAAAAAAGCAAATAATGAACCGATCTACCCGTGAATGTTCATCCTGCAGGTCCATGATTGGTTCATTGATGTATTTGATGTTCAAGACCCGATATTACATTTGCTGTGAGTGTTTGTTCTCGACATCAAGTCACTCCACTTGCTTCCCATCTCAATGCTGTCAAGAAGATCTTTAAGTACCTCAAAGGCCAACCTCTTTTAGGCCTTTGGTACCCAAAAGAATCTCCTTTCAAGTTGGAAGCATATAGTGACAGTGATTATGCTGGTGCAAACGGATAGAAGATCCACAACCGGGGGCTGCCAATTTCTTGGCAAGAGGTTGATTTCTTGGCAATGCAAGAAACAAACCATTATGGCCACCTCAACTACTGGGCGAGTACGTTGCTGCGAAATTGTGTGGACAAGTCCTTTGGATTCGTAACCAATTGTCGGACTATGGGTACAACTTTATGAACACTACAATTCATATAGATAATCAAAGTACCATCTGCATAGTCAAAAATCCAGTTTTTCACAATCGAACGAAACACATTGAAATCGTGCACCACTTTATAAGAGATGCTTATGAAAAACATTTGATAAAAGTGGCTAAAATCCATACTGATGATAATGTGGCAGACTTGTTAACAAAAGAGTTTGATGGACCAAGGTTTCAACACCTCGTGGTCAATATTGGAATGTTAAACCCTTGATCAAGATAGTGAGGGGAGGCATAGGCCTCGTGGGAGGCATATGCCTCGGGGAGGATATTGTGCAAACTCTGATTATTTTTAGTTTGTATTCTAACACTAACTACTAATATTTCTAGTTTGTTTGTTTTGTTGTTGTGTATGTTGTTGTGTCTTTGGTACTGTCTGATCGCATTTTGTCCGCTCATTATCCGATTGCAGTTTGTATTTCCCTGATCAAGTTCAAATTCATCAAGTGTGGTTCATGAGTATATGGTCAAAATAGCTAAAAGAATGTTGCTTGTTTCTTCTGAAATCA
This sequence comes from Chrysanthemum makinoi, assembly GCA_910596185.1. NCBI lineage: Eukaryota > Viridiplantae > Streptophyta > Magnoliopsida > Asterales > Asteraceae > Chrysanthemum > Chrysanthemum makinoi. The sequence goes on along the minus strand of OU343217.1, from coordinate 193,484,331 downwards.
ATGGTACCAAGCATACAATTTGATTCCACTGGTTATAATAATCAAGAAAAGAAATTGAAGTCAAATTGTTCATTCATTCATTCAAGAAATGCTTTACACCTTAACTTACATAAAGTCAACCTACTACTATGCATCTACAAGATACGAGCTGTACACTTAAGCTAAGCCTAAACTAGTGTATATCCTCATTCAAATCTAAGTGAATGTTGGATATGCTTGACGGCTTTGCTTTCGTAGGTCTTGCGTAACCACCCATTCCGCTTAATTACCGGGTTGGATATGCATGACCAACTCGATGAAGATGCTAAGGACCAAAATGGGAGGATGGATTGATGCAAACGATTGAGGATGACGATGACCACGCCAGATGACGTAGAGAACTAACGCGTGTCCTGTGTGCCATCTACTCATTTCAACCAAAATGCAATCGATCCACCCTCCTTAAGCCCTTCTACTATACGATGTGTGTTCATGCACCAAAAGATGGCGCAGTGAGACCAAGAACCACCTCTCTATCTTTAGGGAGTGGCGGATTCTCGCACGAGGTCTTTGTGGAGACCAAGGTGCTGGAGGTTGGGAGTAAAAAGTTCCCTCCTTATAGGAGTCATGTAATCATGCCAGATTCACTTGGATTTACTACAATGTCATCTTCAAGAAGGAGAAAGGGCGATTTATTTGGTCGTAGATAGGGTTGAGGGAAGTAATGGTACCATGGGTTTGATTCACCACTTGATGATGATGATGAAGATGAGGAAGTGAGATCTATGATCTCATGTTTGGTATTCATGGTGCAATTCTGTTAATTGGGTTTATTTTGCATCTAGGGTTTGTGGTAATTATTTGGGGATCTTGATGAAGAGATGAGTTACATTGGGATCATTTTATAGACGGATTCGAGGTCCAATGAGTTTAATGCAAAGGTGGCACAAGAATTTCTGAATTCCACCAAGATACTCTAATCTTTGATGCATTCTCAAGTTATAACTTCAGCAGATTGATCATATGTTTCTCGCCGAAGTGTTATTGGGTGGGACAAAGATGCAATACACGCCAAAGGTCAACCAAACGGTCCATTTTTCTTTGACTATAATTTGGGCAAAAACACTTCATCCACCATTACTCGCCTGTAACAAACCAATCCCTCTCATTCCATTCACAAACACTCACCATTTCAAGAATCATAATCCTAAACACTCATATTCCTCATGGCTCTTGAATTCAAACATGATCACAACAAAGTTGCATTTCGGGAACTGAAAGGGATATGAACTGTACGAACCTATGGTGGAATTCCTGAAAAGGTCAAAGATTTGTTATGCTCTATCTCATTCTCCAAATGAGATATATGAGTCAGCCGACGCCAATTTTGGGAAATCCGGAAGAGAGGAGCGACAGAGATTAGGGCTGTGATTGATGAAATAGAGTACATTGGACCGAGGACCTGATCAGAGGAAGCTTCACCGAAGATGCTGAGGAGTATTTCACTCTAATCGTGAAGATGTGCTTAATGGGCTAAGGGCTGGGTATCGAACAAGAACGTAGATATGTCTAAAGAAGGAACTCTCCCAAAATGGAGGTTCCCGGTTCACATTGCTCCAATGCATGAGCAACAAGACCGGAGGATGGGACCAGCTTCTCTACACGACCGGCTATGGTATTGTTGTCTTTCACAAGGGGTAACTTTCAATTTTTCTAAGTATATTTTTGAAAACTTGGTTGAAAATATTCAAAAGGCAAAGGGAAAGTTTTTAATGTACCCAAGGTTTCAAATGATTTAGACACCTCTACCCAAGCCCAATCTTTCTATCCCATAAGTACTTTAACCGCTAAATTGTTTGCTACAATGAACCCACTTTGGGGAACATCATCCCTTGCTAGCAGCCATGTTGCCCCAAGGTAATGAGGTCACGATGAGAGAACGTGGCTCATAATCCTCCTTCCTCACCGTTGCTACGATGGTAATCCATTGGTTCACTTTGATGAGGCCCATCTTCAACTGTTGAAGCAACTCATGTTGCCTGCACCAACCGCCATGTCCCAGTCCTCCACCCACTCTAGCTACTCATGATGAGTCAGATCACAATAACCACCCACACCAAGTCCTGTGAGGAATCCTCTCGATGAAGATCTTCCTCATATTGAGCATGACCAGTTACTTCGAAGGTCCAATGAGGCTCCCTTACCACGAGCAATCTGGTGGAGTCGAGGACCCCATTACCCTCCTCATGTATGCTCTTGTCAACAGTATGCCGCAGAGGTTAATAGTCAAAAGGAGCTTGTGAGACCAAGTCTTCTCTTGGGGTTAAGATGAAGAACTGGAAATCGGTCAAGGTCTTAGAGCACAAACTAAAGGGGCCTAAAAGGAAACTTGTGGTTTCCTCCGATGAAGAACAAGAAGATCCCCATTTTGAGTCTCCTGACATGTTGCTGATGTTTCTCTCAATGATCCTTTATCATTAGCCGCCACTTCCTCAAAGAAGAAGGAGCCCGCCCTTACAAAAGAAGGAAGAGATCTTATTCTCATAAGGTTTCTTCAAGCTTCAAAGGAACCCGTTGATAAGGATGCATCCTGATGTACTTATGGAGGATGTATCTTCGGATCCTAATCAAACCGCATCGTCCAAGAACCAACAGACCTTTCCTCGCCAGACTGGCCTCGACATTGCTACTATGACCACTCCAGTTGATGATCAGCATCAACATGTTGACCTAGGTTCTACTACAGAGGTACCGTCATTGATTTAATCAAGAAGAGTGTGCCAAGAAGCCGATGATAAAGGGAAAAATATCATCACGAAGATGAGCTTGGTCCCGACCGGAGTGGAAAGACTAGGTCAAGCAAGTAGATTGGCTGAGTTTGAGAAGTCAAAGGAAAGTGTAGCATTGGCTAAACAACTTGAAACAGAGGAATTTTCATCTTTAACTCCTGAGAGAAGAAAAGAACTCGATGAACCGAGGGTTCATGCTCACAACACCGATATTCTAACTCAAGAAGTCATTTCAAGACCTTCTCTAGCTCAAAGTATACTAGGTGGTGATTTTCTCAGTGACAATTATGTAGAGCGAATGATGGCTCAGGGAAGACAAAGGAGGCAAGAAGCAATTGCACAAAAGAGGGCCATCCAAGCTCAAAAGGCCAAAGACAAACCCCCTACTAAAGATGAAATGAAGGGTGGTGAAGAACCAATGCTCGTACAACTCGGGTTAACAATGAAACAAGTCAAGGCTCTTCCCGATCATGTCCCCATATCGCAAATACAACCAAATCATGAAGGACAGATCATCATCCTCAGCACCTTCTATCAACTTAAAAAGGATTTCGTGAGAATGAAGATGCTCCGTAAGCCAAAAGACTCAAGGCCGATGATGCTCCAACCAAGGAATCCTCTCATCATTCCTCTGAAGCAAACTCTGAAGTTGCTTCCTCTACTATCAAGGGTCAATCACAACCATCTTCCATTTCTCCAAGCACCTAAAGCTTCAACTCCTCCCTCGTGGCACCGTTGTCACACCGGAGATTCTCAAGTAAAGGAAGCCGATCTCACGAAACTAAAACAGAGGGCTATAAAGATATTCCACAGATGAATGCACTTCAAGGCTCCAACCAAGTCTCAATCTACCTGTTCAAGTCCTACCACAAATACACAAGATGAAAATGCCTCTTAGGAAATCTATCACTCGGGAGAAGGAAGAAGAGAATGGCCAAAAGATCTTCTTTAGATCTTGAAGCTGATGAATCAACTTTCATTATATGGTTCTGCTGTGATTTTCCATGGACATTCAGATGAGGTGTTAGAGTGGAAATTAAAGGATGATGAGATGAATGTTCTTCTGGGACTCCACTTCAATAGGATTCACCTTTCTAAAGGAAATTCTACACCCGTAGACAGGCGCACTTACTTTCTCTCGCTCACTGTTAACACCTATTATTGCAACAAGGAACCACAAGGTTCTCGGGATGATCTTACCAGAGATCTTCAAGTTCTGTTCAAATCCCACATTCCCAATAGCAAAGCATCTTCCATTTGGGAAAACTCACATCGGTGGAAGCTTACATCCTGGAGATTCTATCCTCTCCCTCGTGTGCATGTGCTTGAGACTAAGGGTGGAATCACTGTCGCATGTTTTCTCAAAGAAAGTATCACTTGCCCCAAAGACTTATGGAAAAGATGCTGAGTCAAAAGTTGGAAATTCCTCCAGATCCTGTGGAAATGAAAGACACCGCTTTAACATGGTGGATTGATCAAAACTCAACTCCAACAACCGCATAGGCTTATTCTTCATCCATATCAGGACACTTGGTACTCTCTGCACTACTTTGTTTTGTTCATTTAGTTTGCTCTATTTATGTTATTGGTCTATTTTTGTCTAAGTTTTTTTTATAAAAGACTTTCATAAAAGGAAAACTCACAAAAACATCATTTTAAAAATAGTGATAGCGTTTATTTAATAAAAATTAAGTTTTAATTTTCCTTTTCAACTTATCATTAATCTTTTTTAGTTTTATATTTTATTATTAGTTAAAAAAAAAAAAAAACTTTTATGCAGGTTTGTTTGTTGTCCAATTCAGATGGTCTTTAACTCACCGGATGTACCTTGTGTATGTCAAAGAGTTGGCTAGTCCAAAGGGTACAACTTTGGTAAAGACACATCAAATCTGTTTATAGCTGTAATGGTTTGCTCAAAATCATAGGGTATGCAACCACCCATGCTTAATCGCTGAGGGTTGTATGGTCATCAATTCACCATGGTCTATTCCTTCTTGGAATCCAAGAATTGGCTAGCCCACATGTATATGGCATGTGGTAAAGGCAACTGAATCCATATTTGGTTCTCAATTCACCAATACTAAGGATTGACTAGTCCCGAGCAAACGGCCAGGTAAAGACAAGACAAATTGCTATATGGTTGTGGTTTGCCAATAAATCAGATGGTTATCAATGTACCATAGTTTTCGAACCTAAACATGTGGCTACTCCAATAGTAATGGCTATTGGTAAAGAGACATCAAACCCATTAATTTCAATGATTCACCTCTCACAGGAGTTAACACACCTGAAGTGATGAGAATAGTATGAAACTTATATGTTTTGATGTACATGGTGTCATATGTTGCTGTAAAGATCTGGCGTATCACGTTCACCATCATAGAGATGTTCCTATTTTTCTTTGTTGTGATGTTTGAACACAATCCTCAACAATTTTACAGATCTATCACGGAAACTGGAACTTAACCTTGTCAAATTCCAGTTTAGGGAAGGATTGTTGGGAATTAAGGTAAACCACCGATTCTCCAAGATTCTGCCAAAGAGATTCTCCAAGAAGAATGGATTCTGCCGGTTATACTTCACAGAAATGCTAAAGGATATTGTGTTGTCACGAAAAGCGTACCACTAGGAGAGATAAGCTCAAGATAGAGTAAAAGTCACGCAAGATTAAAGATAGGTTGGCCTGCTTCATGTAGAGCTTACTCGAATAAACACATGATTAACAAAACAATATGATTAGTTGCATGCTTGTCTAGTTGCATGCTTAGTCTATGTTAGTATTAGAGCGAAATTGTCAACGCCATTTTAGGTTTCTTTCCTATAAAAGGAACCATTATAGTTTGTAATAGATAAGCTTTTCTCAAGTCTCTCAAGTCTTAAAAGATATCTGAAACATAGAGTTTCTATAATCAAAAGATCCATAGAGGATCAAAGAGTTCTTAGTTATTATAACTTGTGTTTACTTTCCGCTACAAAATACGAGTTGTAGAGATCTTCTATTAGTTTGCTTGTGATTACATAGGCAACACTAACGATCTCCGAGTGCTTAAAGATCTATCAAGGTCTTTGTGTTTTCAACAGTTTTTCATAAAAACAAACACCATGTCTTTTAAAACTATATGTTTGGATGTTGATTTGATAAACAATATTTTCTTTATTATTTACTTTTTCATTTAATTGCACTAATCTTCTTTGTCATGTTGATTAGTCATAAATATACCCACCAAGCTATAGGAATCGCTTATAACTAAAATACCTTCCTTAAGAAGGTATCTCAAATCCAAATGAGCTGAATCGCCTAAAGTGACATTTGTCTGGTCATTTGTAAAGACATTCCTAAGCCGCTTAGAGGTATGATTTTCTTTCTTATTTTGCTTTATAATTAAGTATGCCTATTTAGGTATTTATATGATCATCTTTTGTGCTTATACATGTATTTACATGAGCTTCATTAGGAAGCCTTTTTCTCATACATGTTAGTTTTATCGCCTAAAGTCGTGGTATAAAAACTTATGTTTTATTTAATCCAATAATAAAACAAAACACGAATTTCAAAAATTCTTCCTTCCCCATAAATACTTCCACCGTCAATCACTCTATCCTCACTTTTTCAAATCTTCCAATTTCAAAAATTCCCTTTCACTCAAAACCTCATCTTCCTCTCCACTTCATCTAAACCAAAACCAAGAAGAATCATCTTCAACATGGTTTACATCGCCTTCGTGCTCATCGCCTTAACACTCATCAAGACTGTGTTCCCTATGAAGTTCACATACTGAGACATTTACTTTGTGTTGTTAATCTACATCGGGGTTATATATCCAATCCTTTGTATCATTCTTAGCATTGAAATGAAATATTATTAATAGTCTAGTTTATCTAGGTTATTATTATCATAATGTGTTTGTCATTTCCTTTGATTTATATGTTCATATTCTTTCGCGGATACATTAGAAGTCATGTATGCATGCTAAAAGAAAATGCATGATAAAACATATTTCGTGGTATAAAACTGAAAACCTATCTTTTATCAAATCTGTTTATGTTACTATAGATTCACGTATCCCGAAAGATACTAGCCGATCCCTTTGTAAAGGAACCGGGGATCCGGCCCTATCGGAAAAACAATTTTTTCATGCAAATTAAAAACCATCTTTCTTCTAAAAGTAATACTCCACTAGTATGTCAAAACCATAAGTGAGTTAAGTGTCTTTCTTGTTAAAAACCATTGTTAATAAAAATCTAATAAAAACGTTAGATAATCATAGGTTGACCACGACCATCACTTTTTATTAACCCATCATTTCTATAGGTTCAACTATGACGCATGAATATGAGTTTGATTTTTCACTCACTAGCGTCTATACTCCTAACATCTCTCTTGAACCCAACACACCTGCAATCATGTCCGCGGTTAAATAATCAAACCGCCACTTCCACGAAGGACGTATTGTAGACACTTCTACAATTCGAAGAAGGTATCAATACCTCCTTCCGAGCCATAGGACTAGAATGTCTTCTTGAAATCAACGGGAAGATATGTCCAAGGTTCATAATGGAATTCTTCCGTCAAGTTGAACTCGTTCATAACGAGGATCGCTCTCTATCTCTTTGGTTTTATATCAAAACCAAAAGTTTACTTTAACCCTTTGGCATTTTGCTCACATCCTCCGGATTCCAAATCAAGGACAATGTGCCTTCACCGAAGATTGGTCTTGATTCTCTTCAACTATCGAAGAAAATAGTCCATATTGTTCACACATACCTCCCTCGAAGATTTAAATCGCCTAATATGCAAACCTCGACCATATTACTCCGATCCAATCATTATCTTCACATCGACATCCGAGAAGAGTACGCTCTTGCACTCATCCTACGTGAGAATGTTTGGAGTCTTAGGGAAATCGAGAAATCCTTCCCTTTGTTGTGCTCACATGTTGTACTGTTTATAGCACAACAACCATACAATCTCGCCTACTTCTTCTCAAGGCTTATTGTAAATCTTCAAGGCTCCAAGAATAAACTCATCCCTTATGGAATGTTCTTGACACGCCTATCACAAAAGTTATGCACTTCCATCCTCAATTTCAAAGTCCGTAGACGACTTGTGAACAAGATGATGGAAGCCTAAACATATCTCTATGAAGACTTTCTTCATTCTTGATTCCACCAACACTCATCAATCACGTAATGATCCTTCTAGCAAAAACACTCAAGGAACCTACTAGTATCTCAAAATAGGATCAATCCATTTCTACTCGTGCTTTATCAATGTAATCCAATTTCTTTTATGAAATAAAACATCTTACATTTGATATCCTAGTGTTAGAACTCCTTTTAAACTAACCTTGGGATATAATGCATTGTCAAAGAATCATTGCATACCTTAGTAAAGGTTCTCGCTGAGCAGATGGGCGGATCCCAAAGTTTGTGCTAACGGATCCCTCACTTAGGGGACCGTGGGATCCGCAAAACAGAAAATGCAATTGCAAGCATTATATTTCAAACATATCCTTAGAACACCTCACACTAAGCTAAACATAGTGTCTTAAGGCAAATTAAGTCCTTATCAAGATTGGTAGATCCTTCCTACTCACACATAACTTACCTAGATCACACTCTAAGACGCTTGTAGATCTATCGTTTCATTTTTAATCCATTACTCTTCCGCTCTTAAACTCACACTTCATTTTTCACTTGATCCTTCACATCTAGTCTTAGAAATCTTTTCGACTATGGCAAAATTGATCATAAATCATCCTTACCTCAAAATTGATCAAAGTTGATCAAATTATAGTTTTCCCATCTCAAAGCTTCTAGGTTATTTTTCAAAACACTATCGTAAGTCACAAACTGATCTCTAGGATCATTTAGCTTCAATTGACATTCTCATATTTAGTGTCATCCTTGCTCATCCATTGGTACTCATGAAAGTTCCAAATCCTTCCATAAAAGACAATCATTAGCTACATCACTCATTACCTTCAATTACTTAAGCACTCCTTCATTTAAGACAATTAGGTGGACTGAAACACTCAAGATGATATAGATCTTAGATCTTAGAAACATCATTTCCACTCTTTCATAGCTGCTGAGAGCTGGATCCCTAGGATTAGCCTAGACGGATCCCTCATTGGAGGGAACCGTGGGATCCGGATGACAGTCTATGACAAATCTTGCTAAAACAATCATTTCAACTCATCTTCTAACTCAAACACTCCATCTCATCTTAAATGAGTTCCTAGATCGCGACAAACTCTGAAGTTGACACTTGTGCATGTTAATCATCACATTCCAATGAATCCTAGTGGCTTAAGGCTTAAATGCACTTGCCAAATCTCTTGGTTTATAAACCACTTTGTTAGTACATCCATAGTCATCACCTTCATCCTAACTTTCAGCACTTTAGAAATCCTTACAAACCTCTTGAAATCATCTCATCATGAGGAAAACCCCAAGTAGTAACTTATACACCAAAGAACCACCAAGAAAAGGCTGCGTGTTATACACGAAATCTCTTCAACCGAATCATCTCCGGTCAAGCCAACAAATGATAGGATCTTTCCTCAACCACTCAAACCAATTCTTAAAAGGACAGTACCCACAAAACTACCTATGCCAAACACCACCATACCTCCTAAAACAATGTCATCTCCACTAAACCATCACCACTATCGTCACCACACCTCTACAATTTTGAGGATTTGCCTCCTAGGTCGCTCCTCATCCGCCACACAACATTCTCCTCATTAGGAGAAATAATGGTACAAAATCAAGGTGTTGAGTCAACACTTGCCCGCTTCCTTTTCCATCATATAATCCCATTTGGATTATGAGAAATCATCAAAGTCAACCACCCGACCATATGAAAGTTGACACTTCTCTACCACCACCATCATTCTTGGTCGAGCCATTCTCAAATGCGCCTCCACCAATCCCTCCATCGCTTGAAGCTCCACAAGCCACTTCACTTGATCCTTCTGATCAAGCCATTTAATTTCTTCCACCACCACTACCTAGCCATGACAAAGATTGCTATCATTATCAACATGTTGAAAGTTTGATACATGAAGTACGAGAAGACCAACGTTTCATGTTCTATCATCTCCTCGAACGTTTCGACAAGATTAAACCTAAACAAAACTTGAGCTAGAAGATTTTAGTGGTGTCCTAGCATCAAGTGATAGTTGGTTTAGAAATTCCTAGTCATGTATTTTCTTATTTATTAGAGTCATGTATATCATAACTCTAGTTTTATTAAATGAAACTACATGCTACTTATTATATTTCTGAGCATATGATTACATTGTATTCATATCTCATTTTTGTGATAACATTACTTGTTATATCACCTTAGCTGAAATTAATCGCCTAATACGGATCCCTCAAATTGCCTAGACGGATCCCTACTATGAGGGAACCGTGGATCCAAAGCATGTGAAAACTATTTTCTACTAACTTGGACCACATTTGCAGGAAATTGTGAATTATACTTGTTATCTAACCTGTGTTTTGTAGTTATTCAATCATTACGAAGACTTTGACATCCTAAAGCTAGGGAGCTTTATGTCAAAGCAATACATTGCAAATTACTTGCAATATTAGGTTTACATTTCGTGACATCCCCTTGCAAAATGGCAATCATCAAGGGGAGCATTCGTCACTTAGACTAAATCTTTTGCAAACTTACTTGCAAACAAACTAGATTAGTATCACTTTCTTGACGCCCTTACATAGGGATGGACTCGTCAAGGGGAGTAAAGACGAGATCCTTTCCCGTTACTTGCTCTTTATTTTCTTTTTATTTTCTTTCACATATTTTCTTTAAAACAATGTGTTGCTTTCTTTCAAAGCTATTTTTGTTTCGACAAAAGGGGGAGAAGAAAGTAAAACTACAAATTCAAACTTTTACGAATTTTAGATTTTCCTTAAAATAATTTTATGTTTTGTCATCAACAAAAAGAGGGAGATTGTTAATACAAAAAGTTAAAAACGCTTATTTATATTTTACGATCTTCTAATGTTTTGTCGATAACAAACGTAAAATCATGTTAACGAAACAAATAAAATACGTAAATGGTTTGAACTAATAGTTTCTAACATATTCATATTTTCACATAAAACACTAAAACAAGTATAAGTGATTTTATGATTTAGTAATACATATATACAACAACTAGTGTTTACATATTTGGGTATAATATACACATAACTAGTATCTAGTATATTGGTAATATAAATGGGTAGAAACTTAAGTCACAACCCATTGGGTAAATACATTGAATATAGTTGGGTACAACCCAAAGCCCATGACCCATGGAGCTTGACCCATAACCCATTGCATGACATCATGCTTATATCATACATGGATAATATCCATAACGCATGGATCAACCCATACCCAAGTGACCAAGTGCATTGCACTCAAAGATACATTGTATCTAGCTAAAGATCCATGGTTCAACCCATGACCCATGACCCATAACCAAAATACCCATGGGTAAAAAGGAGCATCCCACGGATCCCTAGCTTAACGCTAGACATCCTTGTGGAAGGGATCCGGGAATGAGATTTTTTCTTCTATAAATAGTGAGCCATTTCTTCATTATTTCCAACCCCTTTCTAACACACTTTCTCCTCGAAGTTAAAACTCACTAACCTCAGATCCAAGAGATCTATGTTTGTAGTTTTGTTTTTGTGTGATATTTTAGGTTCCTCTTAAAGGCAAGATCATCACCTTTGAAGTCGAGCAAGCTCAAGTCCATGAGTTGCTATGCTTCTTCATCATCAAGGCTACTGAAGTCTTCTTGTTGATGACTCATTTCTTTCTTCAAAAGAAGTGTAGTGTTGAAGACATTATTGAAAGATGTCTCAAGTGTCAAGATGAAGATATTAGTGAAGGGTATCTATCGTCTATATCATAAGCACTTGTGGTAGGTGCTTAGAAGTCAAGACTAGAAGCATTAGTGAAAGGTGCTTAGAAGTCAAGACTAGAAGCATTAGTGAAAGGTGCTTAGAAGCGAAGACACAAGACATTAGTGAAGGGTGACTTGTAGATCTAGTCAAAGGCATTAGTGAAAGGTGCCTTAGATGTACATTCGATATGGTGTGTTTCGATGTACAAGATAGACTAGTATTAGATCCAAGGATATTGATATACTTGATGATGTTGTAGGAGTAGACTTTGGATTAGTCGTTGGTGTAGTGTGATAGTAGTTCCTCCATTGCAATGGAACTAGGTGCTTAGCCTAGTATCTAATAAAGGGTAGGCGACGTTGTGTAAGTGTAGTTCGCCTTGGAGTGAAAGAACTAGGTACATAGCCTAGTACCTTACAAAGGGTAGGCGACGTTGTGTAGGTGTGGTTCACCTTGGAGTGAAAGAACCCGGTGGTTAGCCTAGCACAAAAAAAGGGTAGGCGACGTTATGAAGGCTTCTTCGCCATAAGGAGATTGGTGTAGTGTTTACGAACTCGAAAGTAGGTGACTCGGGAGTGGAGTAGGGCAAGGAAGGTGTCCTTGTAGCCGAACCACTATAAATACTCGCGTTGTGGTTTTGTGCTTCTTACTCTTATCTTTTCATTACTTACCTTTATATGCTTGTTTATCAACTTCCAACACACACATCCAAATAGATTGACATAAGTCGATCTAAATAGATTAAAAGGAAGTTTTAATTGGCAAAACTATTCAACCTTCCCTTCTAGTTTTCCATATGGTGATCACATCTACGCCTAGCAACACTTCGATGCCTCTAGTACAACTCGAGTAAGGCTCCTAGAAAAACCTTTTAATGATCTCTCATTATTATTATCCTTTTGTTTCTAATACTACTTTAAATAAAGATATGGAATTAAGTCATTCTTTATTAAACTATTCTGTTTCTCGTTGTAAGTGATTGACCAAGATTACCAAATCATCTAAACATATTTAGGGAGAGATTTAAAAGTGTCAAAGACAACATCTTGTCAACCCTACGAGGCCCAAAGAAGATATTAAACTCCAAATAAATTTGAAGGAACAAATTCTATCTTGACTACGAGACTAACCCACAAACTTTGTAACACTTCTGAAAACAACCCTTATGACTACCGCTTATGTATAGCGTTAAGTTGCTCCAATGAAATGCACTACATTCATGACACTTATCCGTATCTTAATTCGAGGATAACTATTCATAAGTTACTTATAACAATATCCACAAAGTATTATGTAATGGGATAAGTCCTATATTCAATTCGTTGAATATCATCTGAAAATGGTATGCATTCTCATCAATATACTTTCAAGTATAATCTACCACATCATCTCTCAAATTTGTCTTAGTTTAATGATACTCCCATATCATTAATTGACAACGGACATTTAGAATAACTTAGTTACTCATGGATTAAACATGCAAATATAGGACAACAATATTATAAATGAAAATAAACATAATCCAAATTTTATTTCATCAAAATAATAAATGTTTTACAATATGCTTTATCCAAATACTAATCACAGTTCTGCATGAAACTATTAGCTAAACGAAGTCCAATTCCATTGGCAAGTCCAAAAAGTTTGTCTCTAGCCAAAGCCTTAGTGAAAGGATCAGCTAAGTTATCATCTCTGTGAACTTTCAATAGATTAATTTCACCTTCACGGACTTGTTCCCTAACGAGTGATACTTCCGCAGAAAATGTCCGTGCCTTTCATGACTCCGTGTTCATGATTGAAGCAAAATTGTCACAATACATATCAATAAGCATTCAATGAAGGCATAACACCAAGCCCGAAATGAATTTCCTAATCCAAATGCCTCCATTGCAGCCTTCCGGCAGTTTATGTATTCGCTTCGTCAGACACGTAATCAGACCGCTTGCTCTTCCAAATAACCGCTCCTCCATTGATGACAAAGACATAACCCGTCTGACACTTCGTATCATCTTTGTCACACTGTTAGGATGCATCACAGTAACCTGTAACACCAAGCTCTGTCCGATTTCCACCATACACTAAAACATATCTTTCGTATTCCAGATACTTTAGAATATGTTTAATGCCAGCCCGCTGAAGTTCACCCGATTCTGTTGATATCAACGTCATGTTCGGAGCGAACACCACATCTCGCATTGTGCATCTCACAAAGATACATAATAGATCCACGCCAAGCATAAGGAACTTTCGGCATCGTACACCTCGAGGGTGTTGAAGCACATATCGCTACATAAGCCATGCTTTACTTCCACCGACAAATATCCTTTCTTGGAATTTTGCATATTGAATCTCTTTAATATTTTATCAATGTAAGCGCTTTGACTTAAACCAATTAACCGCTTTGGCCTATATCGGTAGATCTTGATTCTAATGTAGGCAAAGATCCCTAAATCCTTCATGTAAAAACACTTCCCAAGATATGCCTTAACATTTTGCAAACTTGAAATGTCTTTTCCCATAATTAATATGTCATCGACATAAAGGATAAGGAAAATTACATCACTCCCACTAACTTTATGATATACACATGGCTCATCAAGATATTGAATAAATCCATACCTTTTGATTTCTTCATCAAATCTCTTATTCCATTGCCTTGATGCTTGCTTCAATCCATAAATGGACATTTGAAGTTTGCATACACGGTTTGGAAATTGTGGATTCACGAACCCTTCAGGTTGCTTCATATAGATGTCTTCATCTAAGCGACCATTCAAGAAGGCTGTTTGACATCCATCTCGCCATATCTCATAGTCGTAGTATGCTGTTATAGCTATGAGAATTCTAATAGCTCTAATGTCCAAGCACAGAGAGGTCTCCTCGTAATCTATGCCAAAAGTTTGAGTAAAACCTTGTGCAACTAGACGAGCTTTATAGACGCGGTATATTGCCATCCATGACAGCCTTAATTTATAGAGCCACTTACTTCTAACCACGGCGCTTGGAGGTAAGTCAACCTCTTCCCATACTTCATTTTCTCTCATGGATTGCATTTCCCCATTCATTGCAACCTGCCATTTTTCCTTTTCGGACTTGCCATGGCGCTTTATAACTAGTAGGCTCTCCAAGATCTCCTAACATAGTTTCCTCCCTCTACGCTAAGACATAGACGTTCAGTGCATGCGTAGACCTTACGGATCTACGAACGGAATCACTTCAACTTCGGTGGAGGACCTGCATATCGTTCTACCGAAAAGTATGCGTGTTTCGTAAAGTAATGCATCTTCATGATCATCTTCCGATCATAAACTCTCCCATCAATTCTTGAGATAATGAGATCATTTTCAAGAAAACCCATACCTAGAAACAATTACTTTATTTTCAATTGATAGTAAAAGTAGTAACCCATAGTTTCCTTAGGGTATCCTACGAAGATACACTTACGTATCTTTGTTTGAGTTTATCTCGCTGAAGTCACTTCTATTTATACGCCTCGCAACCCCTGCACTTTAAATAAGACAGTTAGAGCTTTACCATGCCATATTTCATATGGTGTCTTATCAATCTTCTTTTTGGGAACCATATTTAGAATGCAACAACCGATTCTAAAGCATAATCCCAAAAGGATAAAGGTAGAGTAGTAAGATTAAACATAGATCCAGATGTCCAACAATGTACGATTTCTTATCTCAGATACACCATTTTTTGTGAGTATATGGAGAAGTGAGATTCCGACAATTCCATTCTTAGCTAAGTAATCTATAAACTCTTGGCTTAGATATACTTCTATCGGATCTAATAGCTTTAATCTTCTTTCCCAATTGCAGTTCTACAACCGCTTTGAAAATCTTAAATGTTTCAAACACCTCATGTTTATGCTTAAGTAAATAAATGTAACCATAACTACCAAATCATCGTAAAGGTTAATAAGTAGCTAGCACCCTTTTTGACACATGTCTAAGTGGTCCACACACATCGTAAGATGAATAAGACCAAGTAGATTAGACGCCTCTCCATATTGCTATGAAAAGGTTTCTTCGTATCTTCCTGTGATATGCATGACTCACATTTATCAAATGATTCATCATTGATATTTTGCAAAAGTCCTTCTTGTTGCAACTTTTGCATGCGAGCCTTGCCTATATGAGCATGTCTACAATGCCAAAGATAAGAAGAATTCAAGTCCAACTTTATTTTCTTATTGATGCTAAACATCTAATTATTATATTTGTTAGATTCATTTCCAATCACATCAATTTCAAACACACCATTCACAAGAATCGATTAAAATAAAATACACCATTTAAAGAAACAGAAATTCCATTACGTGAAATAGTATGAGTAAAACCATCATCCAACAAAACTGAAAAGGAAACAACACCTCTAATTATAGAAGATGCGTAATGACAATTGCTCAATAACAAGATTCAAGTCCGGCAATACTAAACTAAACGCCTATGGATTCAACAAATGTGATGTGCGCCATTTCCCACGCAATGATATTGTTCCCAAAGGCTAGCTTCCTCTCCACTCCAAACCCCTCAGAGTGTATTACAAATGTGAATACCACATCAAGTATCATATACCCGTGAATTTTATGATTTAGAGTAAATAATTCAATGACAAATAAATTACCCAAGAATGTGCACCCGACCCGGCTATACTTCATCTTATCTCGCCCACAATTCATCAAGATAGAGAGCACAATTTTCTTCCACCCAACCACCTTTGTAAAGTGGTGGTATGCTAGATCCTTTTAAGATTTTCCTTCCTAGGAGTAGGGTACTTTGGTTCCGTTGGTAGTCCATAATCTTTTTACCTTTATGCTCTCTTTGCCCTTCACCTTCTTGTTGTTCAGACGCTTGGTTTTGGCTTATTTATCCTTCCACTGAATAGCAAGTACTGTGGAGTAGAGCCTTTGAGGTAAAACCTTTTTCATAGTCAATTAGCAATGCGGTAGGTCAAGAATCGCCTTCCCCACGCAGCTATATATTGAAGTTCAACAAAACCATTGAAATCCTTGTTAAGGGACTCATTGATCAAGTTCACGGCCATGTCATCTTCATAATTTTTGACAAGTTCCCTTAATTGGTCCATATAACTTTTCATTTCTAGTACATGAGCACTTACGAGTTTACCCTCTCCCTGCTTGCAGCTGTGTAATGCATCGATCAAATCATAAATTTCGAAAGAGGTGGTTTCTCGAACATAGTTTAAGTTCATCGAAAGCATGTTATGGGAAGTAATTTTCGAATCGCTTTTGGAGAGCAGGTTCCATCGTTCCCAACATTAGGCAAGCCACATCGTTATGACACTTATACTCAATTTTCCGAGCATCCTTTTCCACTTGAGGGCGTTAGGTACCGGTTCACAGACAAGGCGGTACAGATAATTCAACCTGGCCGTGCCAATCATTGAAATTCTTAGAGCTACCAACTTTTCTCTCAAAAAGCTTTTAAACTAACTTAGTGCAATGTTAGTGTTATCGTTGTTTTGAGCCATTTCTACGTAAAAAGTTCAAGTATCAAGATTTTTCGAATACAACTTTTCAAGAAAATAAAATATACCCAAGGTAATATAAACATATAACCATATAATCTGTCGAACAATAATTGGCAAACAATTTCCAATTCCTAGATCATTATGGGATTTATATTTTCCAACGCTATTGCAAATATAAACATGTTTCATCCCATCTTATGCCTTGAGTCCAGGTCTCACTTCCTACTCAACTTAAGTGTCTAACTTAAAGAACTGCAAATATGTTCATGTAAGGTCTGACTTTACATAAAGATTCACCTGTCCATCACAATCTCGCCAAGTTCTGACATGACGTAAATTGCAACTTCTAGTGTTCCTTTTAATTAGATGGCATATAACTTAATTTATAAGGGTACTAGTTTTGATTTTATGTGGTCAAATCAAATATGTACAGAGATGTCATGCATTCATCTTGTAGCATAAATTTAATACAAAACTTTTTATTACCAATTCATAAAGATCAAATTATCAAAGTTTTGATTGAGGTATTGGGTAAACCAATCAAGGAATTTAGCGCTAATTATCGTCGATTATACCGTATTTTGCATAAGTAAACACTTAGTATTTCGGTAATTACCACCGGTGGCGCATAGAATAAAACTAATTCGCCCTTAAGATGAGTTTGTACATTTATGGCTTACTTAGAAGCTCCAATTTGACTCAAGTAGCGCAGAGAGTTTGGTCACAATAAGCAATAACCTCCTTAGTAGGTCACAATATTAATGCGCTCCCCTACTAATACTTCCCACACAGTCCGTCAAATTGGGTGAGCCGCTCGCACCATTTGTACCAAAATCACCAATCAATTAAACTATTGAAAACGAACTCTTCAAAAAAATCAAATTTCACAATTGTTTAGTCCAGATATTTTTCTATTCAAAATTAACCTTTCCTTAAAACTGTCTAACATAATAAACAAACAAGTAAACAAATAAAAAATAAACAACTAAAACAATGCGACATAATAAACAATTTAATACCTGTAAACAAGTAGCCACATGCAACTTATTCGATAAAACCCTATTAATAATCAATGTCTTGGTTAATTAATGTGTATATTAATTAGGGCTTTCACTTTCTCAATTGAAAGTGAGCCACATACATCGACGAATCAATTGCGTAAACCTTTAATTAAAATATACCAAATTGCACATAATTGATTCATTAATATATAATTGGAGTCTTCCCCAATTCAAGATTTATCATAAATAAACATGTGATAAAATATCTTAACAATTAAACAATATTCAAGCAACTATCCATGACAAACATGCATGTATCATCATGGATATATCACAACAATTAACCAATTAGTCACAAGATCGCATATAATAATTCCATGTCACATAACATATTATTCATGAATTAATCACGTAACATATATATTAATTCTAGGTTTTGATAAGGTTAACAAAAAATTTTAAAACCCTAAAAAAATTTTAATGTGTCGACAAAAACAATTTAAGGGGTACGCCCCATAAAAAAATTAAATCGACCCATAAAAATATTAAACCAAAACCTTAGATTAACCATATCAAACAACATACAATTATTCTTTTTTTTACGCGTTTAGTAATTAATTACTCATTAAAACTAATGACTCGTGATGCCACTGTTGGAGTTATATAACATAACAGTCAATAAATAAAACACAAAACATTAAAGTATACATGTGGAAGCGTATAAGAAAGATTAACGAATAATTAATTAACATAAACAAGAATATGTGTACCTTTCTTGATTTTTACGAACAAGAATCAAATCCACAAAACTAGCAATTGGATGAACCCTAATTAGGGTTTATAGGATTATGTGAATTACCCCTTACCGATTTTGTAATTCAATCCAAGAATACTAACAATAATTTGTTAGTACCACTTTCACAACGCATTCATAAATGAATTAAAGGAATGCTAGTTTTAATCAAACAAATAACATTAGTTGGAAAAAGGTTTGGATCGATCCCTTGGAGAGGGTACACGATCGTTTGAAGCAAAACACACACAAAACAAGTTTTAGGTTTAGCTTATGAGTACAAGAGATAAATTATAAACACCCTTGGTTTTGTATTTATACCCAAACTAACTTGGTGAACAAGTTTGATTTTGAGGTGGGTTGGGTTTGGTCCTTGTGGCCGATCGGTTTGGGCATCCCACAAGGGATTCCGGAACCTTCCCAATATTTACAACCTAGTCCTTTTCCAATTACATTTAACGACCGTTAGTCCATTACAACTAATTACTTAACGTCCGTTATGTTATTTCGTTTAATTAATAATAAATATAACTATTACATTTAATTATTAATTTTAATTCTCATACGCAAAGTGTGCAATCCCGTGGTCTCGAGTTCGATCCTAACTCACGTCTACTAATTTATATCCTTAAAACCAACATTAGTCTAGGATAACTAACATGTTAGAATAGAATAGCTTTAAAACACAAATTAACACATCAAACACAAATAAAGTAGAAAAATTAAAAGCTTATCAATCCACCTTAAATAAGCTCGTGCGTATTAACTTATAAGCTTATCCAATACTAGGATATTATTCAAGGTTATAAATAGCGTGATGCGTGGCGTGACGGCATGATCAAATTTTACATTTTTGTGATCAAGACGAAGCTTTTGCGTTTATAACACGTGGCATAAAGCGACACAAAATATGAAAATATTTATATATGTATATCATATTTCATATAAATCGAGTGTACAAAAAGATGTGACATAAGACAACGTGACGGCATGATCAAACCTCACGCCTTTAGGATACCTTTGCGTAGCTTATACGAGCCTTTTAAAACCATTATATAGTTTACTAGCTTCATAGCCCGCCCGGATGGGCGGGCTAGCTTCATGATATTTGTTGATAAGAATATAAACGGTGTAACAAAGAAAGTCGTAAATTTATAGCAATGTGAAATGATATATACTGAGCAAACATGCCGTTGAATAAAAGAATCCAAAATCAAATCATTTGCATCAGAAAAAAGTCAAGCATTCATAACATACCACATGGTTAAAAACATGAATAATCAAAGATATATATCTTTACGGGTTAGATGTCAAAATACCATTTATATACACTCCAAGACCAAAGACATGGTACATTTTTGTGGTATTGGCCATTAAATATTATTAAGTGACATCAGATGGAAGATAGGTTCATCACTGCCATCCATTTTGCTCCACCTAAAAGTTCTCCTTTTTGTTGGAACCTTCTTCCTAGTAAGCTTTCAACCAAAGATTTAAGTTAACAATCTAATGCATACATAATTATTATCATAGTCCATTTATCAAAGTCTTCAATATATAAGGCTCTAATTAAACCAAATAGGTCATACCTGATGTTGTGAATATGATCATGAGCGAGTAAGATTGTCACTTTAACATTTTTTGATGAATACCTTTGAGGAAGGTAAGATTGTCGCAACTTTGTTAGCAACTCATTCTATGACTTTAAGAAAACATTGAATGCCAAGTGCCACAGAAGTGTCAATCAAAAGCTTAGAAACCTGCAGTGTGACGAGAAAAATATTAAATGAAAAGATTATAGCTGGTTGAAGACCACTCATCATCTAGCCCCATTTTTTCTGATACTTCAAGACTTACGATAATTGGTTCTTGCAATACTGAATTGAGGAACTACCTTAATTGACATATTTATGTAGTTGGGTAAAAACTACAATTTTACTTGAGTAGTTGATCCACAGCCCTTAGGTTGTGCATTCAAGTCGGTTTAAAGATATCAGAGAATCAACACAGACATTTCATGCTCATGGGTGGCTTCCTTTATTACTATGATATAAATGTGTCCAACGCTAAGTTCAAATTGTTCTTGCTATATAAGAAAAGAATACAATCACTTTGTTCAAAGTATTTTGTTCATGCAGAGGTTTTATGTTCTATAATCTATACATTACTCGTGATAAAGATAGTCACAGAGAAGAAATAGTTAACAACGTAGAAGGGTTGGATATTAAGATACCATTGCAGTTTAACATTGAAAATATAAGAAACTACATAATACAGACATCAGGTGTACATAACTCACCAAGTTTGGTTAGGATTGCTCCTACAGTCTCCTGGTTGACTTGCACAGATGACTCATTCATATGTTGATCACCAAAAGAATATAAGGGAGGTGAAGGAACTGATCTTTTTGAATCCAACAAAGATATACACACAGAAAATGAGCTGACATGTCTGGATTTTGAATGAAAATCATCCACCACGTGACCAAGAATCCTTGAAACAGTGCTGGAGAGAAAAGAAAATCATTAATATATATCATGTACCTAAAGGAGTAAACATAAATATAAATATAGTGATATACCTAGATGAGATTTGGAAAACATCAGAGTTACCATAAGAGTAAACATAAATATATTGATATACCTAGATGAGATACGTAACCAATTTTGGTACACTTGAACTTATGTGTTTGAATAAAATGCATATGCACTTGTTCAAGTCATCAGTGAAAGTGTTTTAATAAACGTATTAGGAGCAATCATAGGTATACTAACATTGAAAAGTGTTTCATCTGCGTCATAGTCTATTCTTTTTTATTATCCAAAATTCAACTTACCATTACCACTCTGTAATTAGGATCCAGACCCTGTATCTTCAGCTTGTAAGGACCATTGACGTATAGATTTTGAAAATATTTGGTTCTGTTTAAAACATGTATATATACATTAGTTGAATTACTTTAATCATTAAACATTTATTAGCTTAGTGATACGAATCCTAACCCGATTTGACACCCAATCAACAAATGTAATATCAAAGTAGGAGCACGACAAAGTGTCTGCTTATGAAACTTATCTGAGTCACCATCTATACAGCTATCTAAAGCAACAAACTTTTTCTTTTACATGTAAATTGGTAGGAACGAACATATTCTTCTTCGTTACTTATCCTGAAATCTACCTGCAAATAAGCTCGATGTGGTGTAGAAAAGGTTTCTCTAGTGGAGATAATTTAATGACCAGAAACATAATAAACGTGATAAACATAATGTCGTATAACTTTGTTCAAGAATTTTATCAAACACATTTTATAAATTTATTTTAGTTACTGAATTAAAAAAACGGATACCATTTTAAATTAATCACAGCAACCGATTATGGATAATCAGAAAACAATCTAACAATAAAAAGCACAACCTAAATCTAATCAAAGAAACATACAAAGATAAAACGCTCAAATTATAATTGGTGCCAACATGAGCCATAAATGGGTCAGAACTAAACCTCTAATGATAGTTTTAAACATGTAGGTAAGATAGATGAACTTACTCCTAAAAACTCAATCATCTGACTACAAATAGACAAGGCACAATGAAAATGGTATCACAAAACTGATATAATAACACACATGTTAGTTTAGTATAACCATCTAAAAAACTGATTACAATTGCTAATTTTATATATTGATGAGTAAACATAGTTATTTACAATTATTAATCCAATTACAATCCAAATTGTATAGGCATTACATGTTTGGTCCTTCAAATTGTTTTGCACATTTTCAAAAATTGAAATAAAATTTTTTAAAAAATTTAAATATTTTTTCCAAATTTTTCAAAACAATTTTTCAAATATTTTTCCAAATTTTTTCAAAAAACTTTTTTCAAATATTTCAAAAAATTCAAAATATTTTCGTCCGCTTTTAACTTAAAAAAATTTGAAAAAATATTTCAAAAATGTTTTTGAAAAAATATTTCAAAAAATTTTTGAAAAAATTTGAAAAAAATATTTCAAAAAATGTTTTTGAAAAATATTTCAAAAAAATTTTTTGAAAAATTTGAAAAAAATATTTCAAAAATTTTTTTGATTAAAAATATTTAAAAAGTTTTTGAAAAAAATTTGAAAAAAATATTTCAAAAGTTTTGTTGAAAAAATATTTCAAAATTGTTTTGAAAAAATTTGGAAAAAATATTTCTAAAATTTTTGAAAAAATTTATTTTAATTTTTTTGAAAATGTGAAAACGGATCAGGACCAAACATGTAATGCCTATACAAACTCAAGGACCAAACATGTAATTTACTAACTAAATAGTTAACTAGTTAAAAACCTAAATCGCCAAAAAAAAGCTCTGCAATTTAAATTGAGAAAAAAAAAGAATAATACCTTTAATTAAAATTGGACATAAGATGAGTAGCTTTTTATGCGATTTGCCCAATTGTAATTGGATTAATAATTGTGTGAAAGGATTTCACAATATATAAATTAGTAACAATTTTTTTAATTTTTCTAAATTAACATACCATATTCAATTTTCAAGTAAACCAAATAAAAATCACAAACATCATTTGAAATTCAATTGGACAATCACAAACCGTCATTATTAATGGTTAAAAAAACAATAAAATTGAGTAATTCAATTTACCTAGCCAAATCGTGATCAGATGTTGCGTTTTAAAATACGAACCATATCAGTAAAAACTGAATTACTCAATAAAATTGAGTAATTCAATTTTATTGTGGCGGCAGTGTATTGTGGCGATTGTTTTGATGTGGGTGGAGGCGATGAATTGTTTTAAACATGGTATAGATAAACTGAATATCTCTTTCAATTTTAGATATTTGGGGGGATTTTTTTTTTTAATTTGGAAAGGACGAGTGAATTGGGGAGGTAATTAAGAAGATGAGTTATTGTTTTAGGAAATGCGTGTGAAAGGGGGAGTCATTTAAAAAGTATTTGACTGATATTGACGAGGAGACCAGGTTATCAATTTGTGAATGCAATTTTATGCCATTATTTGTGGATTGCTACACTGGTTGAGGCGCCCGTGTTTGGACGTCCAGACATGGGTTCGAACCACATATTTTACTGGGAATAGTGCCATGTAAGCATTTCCATGTCATCATTATAGTGCTGTGTAAGCATTATTGACGTTTCATGCTTAGTCACATATATATGATGATAGATATAAGCATTTAAAAAGCTAATAGGGAGCTTGTATAAAATTTTATTGTTATCTTTAAGTTGTTGTAAAACAATGAAAGTTTGTGTTCTATACATAGGATACTATAACTTTAGCAATAAATAAATCATCATAAAATATGAATTAATCTAGTTTGGATCTAAACCAACTTTAGCGAACAAGTAATTGTTATATGTGTTTACTTTCTTCTCTTAAGTTGAATCTTTGAGTTAAAATACTAAAATATGTTAGTGATGACCGTTGGGCACGCAAATATGTTTAGTTTAATGAGATTGCGAGTTTGAGTATGTAAAAAACGTGAGTTTATTTGTTTGGTTAATGAAATCCAGTTTAACAATGCTCTACATTTTTTAAGTAGTAAATTGCTTAGCTTGCATTCAGTGACGGACCCAGAAAAATTAAATGTGGGGGGCAATTTTTTTTTCTACAACAGCAATAAAATGCGAAAGAAAAAACTAATATCGTAATGATAAATCGTGTATTTTTATCTAAAGATGAATGATTTATAGGCTTTGTTGTTGAATGATGGATTTAGATGTATATTTAAGTTGGTGGGGGGTCACTTTCAAAAGGTAATAAAATTAAAAAATTTACATTATAATCTCAATTTTTTGGGCTAGCCATGGAGGGCAACGGCCCCCATACTTCTTACATAGGTCCGTCCCTGCTTGCATTGTCATTACACGACACGCATCTTTTTCGATAGGTCAAAAGAGCGATGTTTTAACTTTTCACTTTATCACTCTAATTTATACTTTATCACCCTAATTTATAGTATCAAACTATCAACTATCTACAAACATTCCACATTCATGACGTTTTTTTTCTTTTTTTTAAATTCACATGATTTACGCACATAGCTAGTGAAAACAACTTAAAATCGGTGTGGTTGCTACTATGAATGATATGGTTACGATATCGATACCCCTAAAGTGATTTGAAACCCATATATATATCTATATCTTCGTTGTGCAAAAATGAAAAGATATAATCGTAAAGTGTTGAATATGATACCATACATATGTGGTATCTAGTAAATACAAATAAACGTATACTCGCACATGAATACTGTTCTAACAGTAAAGTTACAGCAAGTCGACTTTTAATTGCGAAAATAAAAGATAAACGCATGTGTCATCATCAATATAGACCACTGACTTTGGGTCTAGAATATTATAATAGAAAGTTCAACAATACGAGAGATTCAATGCATACGATGAGTGGATGTCTTTCTTCTTGTTTTATATTTACATTATGTTTTAATAAGTGAAAATAACACCATACACTATGTTTATACGGCAAATACTAATTTTTTCCTTTTTTTTTTTGAACGGATACGGCAAATATTCTAAAACATTAGCATTTAAAACTGTTTTGAATGTCAACTTGCAATGCAATAATAAGTTCTTATATTGCTATATTACATAATCAGTCATAAACTAATTGCTCATGAGACGGACAAAGATGTTTAGAGCATGTTTTGTAATCGGTCAACATATTTTCCTACTTTCTTTCTCTTTTAATCTATTTTGGCGTCTTTATTCATTCATAATAGCAACCACACCGATTATAAGTTCTAACCCATTTCTTGTAATTTATTTCAAAAAAACTTAGCTGTCGTGAATATGACATATTATTCCGGCTCTAATTCTATAATGGCCGGTTAAATCTTTCAATCCAACCAATTGAACTCGACCGATTAGCTAGTCACTTTTGACCCCCAATCCACTTTCAAAAACTAGTCAGATACCCGCGCACAGCGGCGGCGATATGTATAGTTATATGTGTTTGTTTATCCGTTTAGTGAATTCGTTTCACAACACTTCGAATGTATATGTGTTAGTTGTAAGTGTTTGTTTGGGTTACCCGTAACTCTCCCGTAGCTTTCCCGACATCATTATTCCCGCATATGAAATACACTGCAATTCTTACGTCACAAACACTACCCCAAAAAGTATATGATTTTGGACGAATCAAGATTATATTGATTGAAATAAATGAAATAAAGGTTAAAGTTGTAAAAATTTGAATTAAAATAAAATAAACCCATTAAAAATATAAAACTAAAAACTCATAAAAATATATCAAAATGGATGTTGAATTAAAAAGCATAAAATTTTAGAAAATATGGTGAAATTAGATTATAAAAAAATAAGTAGATAAAAAGATATTTTAATTTAAAAATAAAGATGAATTTTAATTGAGAAATGACACATGTCATTTTATAATTCGTTTCTTTATCTTAATTTTTATTGGTTAGGAGTTAGGTTTGGAGTTTGTTAGAAGTTAGGTGGAGTTTGTTGTAGAATGACACATGTCATCTCATGATTGGAGCTCCTTATCTTAATTTTTGGTTAGAAAAACTATTTCCATAATAGCAAGTAAAAGTCTGAATTTTAATTCTAATTTTGTAAGCCAAATTATAAAGTAGTATAGAAAATTGATAATTAAGTTCGCCTAAACTTTTGCTTAAATACATACATTACCATACCATTAACTTCCTAAATTTAAAAAACAGCCTAACGTTTTTAAGGCATTAAATGAGGAAACATTTACAATAAACAATTTTGTCTTTCAAACTAAAGTAAAATCCACTTATGTTGACACAAATAATTCCTTTACACCTATATATAAATAGTACAAAAAAACACACAAACATACATTCATCTCATCTTCCTCAACACTTCAACCAAAACCAAAGTACTTACCAAACGCGGATTCTTTAGTCAAACACACACACAAAAACACCTTAACTGTGTGTTATTTTCTTGATCATCACCATGACAATATCAAAAAATGTGAACAGTGCCAAAAAGCTACTACACCCTCAATGCTACATTTCAGTACCATCTGATATTATCACAACACTTTCATCTACCCATTTGAACTCCTTAATTGACACACCTAAAAAAACGGCTGCAGTTGCTAAAGTTAGTCTCTTTTCAAGATTCAAAATCTTGGTCAAAAGTCCCAAGATTTGTTTTTTATTGCTTTTTGTATGTGGGCTTTTTGTCATGTTGAAGATGTTGTGTAGTTTTGACCCTTTTGGATCATATCCATGTGGGAATAGTGTTGAGAAAAGTGGTTTGGGGGTGTTTGGAAAAGGGGTTGTTGATGATGATAATAAGGGTGTGAAAAAGAGTGAGTTTTGGGTGCAGCCTGATGGTTTGGGGTATAGGCCTTGTTTGGATTTTAGTAATGAGTATAAGAAGTTGAGTGGTGAGATATTGAAAGATAGGAGTAAGTATTTGGTTGTTGTGGTTTCTGGTGGGATGAATCAGCAAAGGAATCAGATTGTTGATGCTGTTGTTATTGCTAGGATTCTTGGTGCTACTCTTGTTGTGCCTATTTTGCAAGTTAATGTTATTTGGGGTGATGAAAGGTATTTACTAATTTCCATAATTTGTACTTCATTTCTATAATTTGATATACAGGTACTTGTTAGGGCGAGTCTTTGACTCCGATGTTTGCGAACACTTTCCTTGGCCACCCTGAAGTTTTTACCTAGTGTGACAAGATTATTGTGTTTTGAGCTTTACATTTATTAGTTTTGTTCATTTTGGGTGTGATTTGGTTGATATGTGTATTGATTGGGTATGTAAATGTTGGTTGCAGTGAATTTGCTGATATATTTGATGTTGAACACTTCAAGAAAACTTTAGCAGATGATGTAAGGATAATTTCGTCATTGCCATCGAACCATTTGATGTCAAGACCAGTGGAGGAAAAACATACTCCTCTTCATGTTTCTCCTCAATGGATTCGGTCTCGTTATCTTAGAAGGGTATGTAAAGTTTTTGTTTTTGTATTTTAATTCATGTTTCATGTGTGAATTCAGTGTTAGTTAGGTGATGCCACTAGTTCGAAGTAAGCCTATGGATTTCATCAATTGTTTAATGTTGCTTGCCTGGTCATAGATTTAAATATAGGATAAGACGATTAAACAGAAGATCCAAACTTTCGGGAATTGATGCTTCCTATGTTTAAACTGAACAAAAAAGCATCAAATTTTGTTGGTTTAGCCGTTTATGTGCCGAATTGCTTGATTTTCTTAGTCAGTCAATGATAGTGAATAGTTTACTAAGTTTGGGCAGTTTTTTGTTTGTTACTGCAGATGAGGAGAGAAGGTGTTTTGCTTCTACGAGGTCTAGACTCTAGGCTATCTAAGGAACTTCCTTCTGATCTTCAAAAGCTTCGATGCAAGGTAAAATGAGTTCATGTGTTGCTGCTGACAAAGATCACACCATGAAGGTTAATCATCTTAGTTAATAAATTTGGAACTTTTGCAGGTTGCATTTCACGCATTGAGGTTTGCCCCACCGATCTTTCAACTAGGGAACAAGCTTACCGAGAGGATGAGAAGCAAAGGACCTTATCTTGCTCTTCACCTTAGAATGGAGAAAGACGTCTGGGTGAGAACAGGATGTCTTCCCGGGTTGAGCTCGAAATATGATCAGATAATTTCTAATGAAAGAAAGTCTCGACCTGAGCTTTTGACTTCAAGATCCAACATGACTTACCATGACCGCAAACTTGCTGGTCTTTGTCCTTTAAACGCCGTGGAGGTTACTCGGTAAGCTTCTTCTACTATCTATACTAACAAAGGTTTTTAATTCTCATTATTATTGTGTTTTGCAAATGATTATGAGATGTTGAATAATTAGAATTAGAAAATCAGTTATAACTCTGTCAAGATGGTGCTTTGGATGTATTTAGTTTTACTAAGATGATCGAGTGTTAACCAAATTTTGACTCTTTTTCGAATTTCTACATAAAATGACCAAAATGACACTTTTGTGGGGGGAAGTAAAAGTCTTACCCTAATATAGTTGGTTTTGTTGGGGCTTGTATAACAAATGGAACATATGAGGGTTTCCCTTTTCAGGGTCACCAGATTAATCCCGGGACCGTTTACGACCCTTCCCTGGCCACCGCCAAATGTACACACCTAGCGAGGTTTGAACCCTTGACCTCTTGTGAGGAAACCAAGGACCTTAACACTAGGCTATTTGGTGGCTTGCATGAAACTTATTAATGTAACCTAACAGGGTGTTTGGTAATTGGGATAGCTTTTTTAAGTGCTTATTTGGTTATGTTCAAGCAGATAAGCTATTCTGCTTTTTGTTTACCTGCTTATGTTACTCTTAAAAGAAGCAGGTTGGCACTTGCTTATTTTTAATCAGATGACTACTTCAAAATAAGCAATCCCAGACACCCCCTAATTAGTCACCTAACCAAAAGCATGATCTATTAATCCAAACAGTTATCAGATAGATAATCAGTTCCAAAATGCCCGTAGTGTCAAAACTCTAACTGATTGATACTTTGATTTGTGTTTTAGGCTCTTGAAAGCTCTGCGAGCTCCAAAGGACGCAAGAATCTTTTGGGCGGGAGGAGATCCATTAGGTGGTAAAGAAGCATTACTTCCATTGACGAAAGCATACCCTTATTTATACAACAAACAAGACCTTGCTTTACCAGGAGAGCTAGAACCATTTGCAAACAAAGCTTCAATCATGGCTGCACTCGATTACATAGTTTCTGAAAACAGTGACGTCTTCATGCCATCTCATGGTGGAAACATGGGCCGTGCGATCCAAGGACATAGAGCATATGCAGGACATAAAAAGACTATAACGCCCAATAAAAGACAGATGTTATCTTATTTCTTGGACCCTAAACTTTCTGAGGCGAAATTCAACAAAATTATCTTTGATCTGCACCGTGACTCCATGGGCCAGCCTGTCATCAGAACTAGCAAATCAGACCGTGATGTTACTAAATATCCCATACCCGAGTGTATGCGAAATTATACAATGGTTCAACGTTCTTTATGAGTTTCGGGTCAGCACCAGCAACCAGAATTGGACCAGTTTGAACTGGAATGACAGCTGGAAGTTATAAGGCTTATGGCCTTGTGTTGTATAGATACAAACAGGCATCACTTGATAAGGTATGACAAATGAGAAGGGGTAGATCCGTCTTTTTGGCTCTGCGATCTTGAATTTATTAGCTGATTGGTTTATTCTTTCTCTCTACAAGAGTACCCTATATCCGGAAAATGTACATAAAAAAGCTACAGATAATACGTTGTTTTACATCATTTATACAATCAAACAATCTTTATTTGACTGTATAACACATTGTTTACGAGATACATTACATTTTTGTGAACTACTACATTTTAACTAGTAAAATATAGCAAGTTTTATATATGGAGGAAAAATATGGAAACACCTAGCACATGGTACTGAATTTAAATTGCATAGCTCTATGCAGTTGGATATTAAACAAGTTTTTGAGCTATGAGAAAACATGACAGATAGAATCATAGAATATAGATAGCGAATATATTACATGAGCCGTTCACCATCATGATTCTCGGCAGTATATTTAGATTTTTAATTTACGGAATGGGATCGTGGCGAAGATACATAGCGACCTAATCGATGTGTCACCATGTAAACAAAGCATCAATTATAGAAAAGTGAACAAATCCAGTTTTGTTGGTGCGAACGTGCTGTTACAAGACAAAATCAATTAAAATGAGAAACGGTTTCTAAACTTTTAATATATACAATTTTATTTATATAGCAAACTTTGCTTATCAAGTCGTTGAAATATCTATCGCCGCTAATAAATAAATTACGCTGCTCTGTTTCGAATGGTCGAACAAAACAAACCAATATCAATATATTTGACGTTTTTTATAAAATGTTAAAGTTTGATATATTAAATGTAATCAACATAATTCATGCATTTATTAAATGAGAAATATAAAAGCGCTAAAACCTAACTGAACTTTTATTTATTACAACTTTTATATAACAAATTTTATTCATTAAATATCTAACGTCTCGTTAATAAATATTAAAGTTGAATAGCTCGATTATAAACAAAATGGTTAAATCGATAGCATGCGACGTACGATGCGATTTTATAAAAATATAACTTTAATATTTTTTATAAAATCGTACGTACGTTAAAAACATATCGATATTTGCTCATTTTGTTTATAATCCAGAGCTATTCGCAACAATATTTTTTTATTAACAAATTCGTTAGATATTTAATGAATAAAATTTGTTATATAAAAAAGTTGTAAATAAAAAAAGTTCAAGTTGGGTTTTGCGCTTTTTTATATTCTTCTCATTTAATAAATGCATGAATTAATGTTGATTGCATTTTTTTTAATATATCAAACTTTAACATTTTTTTATAAAATCGTATGTACGTCAAAATTATATTGATATTGGGTTTGTTTTGTTCGTTATTCGAAATTTCTTCACAATACAGTATTTTTATTAGCTTAATTTGATAGATATTTGCTTTGAATATTCGTTTAATAAAGCTATATAAATAAAATTGTATATATTAAAAAGTTTAGGGGTAAGTTTTGCCCTTTCTTATAACTTTAATTTTTAATTGATTTTGTCTTGTAGCGAAATATCTTTGGTCACGTACAAACGTTCGCGACCAACAAAATGGATTTGTTTTTTGTTTTTTTTTTTCCTTTTTATTTTTCTAATTTTGGTGCTACTTTAGTTTACATTGCGACACGTATTGAGTTTTTTGGTCGCTATGTATGCTTCGCGACCAATCGGTCCATTTGGGTAAATTAAAAAAATCTAGTCCTCTGCAAGTCATATGGTGGTGGACAAAGGTCCTCCGATGTAATTTTCGCTATAGATAAATAGCCTACCAGTTATATTAAAAAATGGTTGGATGACTTTTAAAGACAACATAACATGGATGACTTAATAAAAAAACACTATTTATTTTTCTGGTATTTTTTGGTTTTAGAGATAAACGAGGTGGAAACCCCCGCCGCTTTGCGGCGAAGTTTTTTTAGATTTTTTTGAGGACTGTAGATACGTTGCACTAAGTTTGGACAACCGATACCCATTTCAGACCCTACTTTAGCTTCCAAACTTTTTTGAGATGCGAGCTCAGTCTATAACATCAATAATGAAGTCAAAGTACCCGTAATTCACATAATTTTCTTAATCTGAAGCGATAATGCAAACAGAAAAACTATCTTTAGCTGGTAAAAGTTTCTTCAGCTTTTAAAATAAAGTGAAAAAATACAATAACATATACAACAAAAAACTTCCAGTGTGCAGGTATGACCTGAATTGCATCTCGTAACTTGGCCAAGGAGCCATTCCACCAGAATCCATTTTGAATTTATTTAGATGACCACTTAAATTTTATAGTTTCTGCATCAAAAATAATAAACCATAACAGTTTAGCCGATCAAATAAACTCGACAACATATGTGCAGGCAATACATTAGCAAATCTAACTTTTTCAAAACAACAACCTAATAGGACATTTGGATAAGCAAACCTGATAATGGAATTTGTAGCTATCAAGTTTATTACTCCATATTTTTCCAAATCAGTTACAAAGATGAATTTACATAAGTGTAACGATTAAATTATAGATATGAAATAGTTGGAATAGTCACTTTCCTAATCAATTTCTATAGCTCAACAAATCTAATTGTGCTTGCATCATTTCCTTTCAGAATATTAATAATGTCAAAGGCTATTGTTAAAAAAAAGCAACTTATATGTAAAAAAATTTGATATAAAATTAAAAATAGTAGCAAGACAAATGTAAATGGGAGTGACATATAGTTATTGGCTTGTAACTTTTATTATGAATGTTTTGTCTGTAGTTTGTTTTGAAATTTTTTGAATTATTGATAAACATTGTATACAATTACCTCTTCTTGAGGGCACCAGCTGGTCACCATGCCTCTCCTTTTGGTCTACTGGACGAACTCTGGGGGCATCATGGCTTCATCACCTCCGACAATATCCGGCCTGGTTATCCACAAGAAATCCTTCTGACTGTTAGCAAGTCCCCATCCAAACTCGATGAGTTGCTCTTTTGTCATGACTGTTATACTTCCAAAGTTCACATAAACGACGGAACCAGGGTCTTTTGTATCAAGCCAGTTGATGCAACTCACATCTTCCTTCCAAAGGTTGGACCCAATGTGTTTGAGTCGGTCATCGTCAACATATTGTTGCATCATGTGTAGTGGGCCTATTGTGTATGTTCTTGGGTTCATGGCAATTATGGGTTTAACACTTTCTTGTTCTAAGTCGTCGAATGTATTGATAATGACAGCTGAGCCTCTAGGAATTGTAGCCGCCTTGTGTATAAGACAGTTGAGCATAAGATTGTTTATATCGGTCGTTCGAATGAAGGTTGGCAAGTCCCTTAATCTTATATTATCCATTCCAGGGATCCAGTCCAAGCTTGTGTCTAGATACCCATTTGTCATGTCACTCATATCTGTAATATTTATTTAATTAATTACCATAACCATTCAGTAAATTAGTAGAAAGTTGAATAGAACGAAAACAAAAATAAAAACAATTCTTATACTGATATTTTAAAGCTATGGATTCTAAATGAAAGAAAAAGCAGAAGTAATCTTACCCATCCACAAATCAGTGGCTCCAACGTCAAAGCTAATTCTTGACATGAAATCCCATTAATAACATTTCTAGCAAAACTGTAAAGAAAAGAGAATCCATGTAAAAAGAAGTATGCAAATAGACAATAACATATATTTCCAAAGATAACTTTACAAAATCACAGTTACTCACTTTGAAGAGACGACTCGTTGCTTGGCTTTAGGGTTCTGAATTTTGGTGGTAAAGTGTAATCATTTTTTATTTGAGATCATACATTATCCAATATATTTTGTTATGGATTGATTAATAATTTTGATGTCATTGTAGATACAACTGTTAACAATATGGTTGTTTAGTATCTTTTCAAAATCCACAAACTAGAAAGCAATCTCAGGACCCTGAAAGCTGGTGCACTGCTTAACCACAGTGTTACGGTAGATGCTTTTCTTGTAACGATGATTGTGTACTTGGTCTTGCCCTGGTACCCAGCAACACCAAAATACGACTATACAGCAGTACCTTCCAAAAGCAGTGTCTCAAATGTATTGAGAAACTGACTTTTCACAGATCCATGAATCCTAGAAGCCTATCAAGAAAAATTAACATAACATCAAATAAAACAAAGGAAATGTGCAACAGTTATGAACATAAACTACAGGTTCAAGGTCCATGAATCTCAGAACACCATCAAACCACAAACAAACATAACATAAATTCAAAACATACCTCTTTGTCAATGAAGATCAACTCCAGGTTCTCAATTCCAATTGGCTTATCATAAACATTCTGTTTCCAGATCCTGCCAACTTCCACATTCCAGGTATGCCGCAATGATCGATGGCATTCAAAATAGCTCAATCAACATGGCGAGTACCTGTCAAAAAATATGAAAAGCTATTAGGCTGACTTTAGTTTGGAGACCCAATAGCACTGATGAAACAGCGATGCAGCAAAGGTAAAGTAACACAGAAACTGATACCGCATACAAAAATCTTAACCGACGGTGTACATGTAGCATAAGGTTGTGTGCATTTTTCTAGCACTGGTATTCTGACATGATTCGACCAAATGATGGGATCTTCAAAGCACAGACGTAAAATAATGAGATAGAAACATTCTATCAGCTCTATAATTAGCCGTTTTGTAGCACTTCCAAACACCTCTTAAACTTAGAATTTGTATGTTTGACCTTAATGCCATTGATACCATCATGGACCTAACCCATTTCAATCTATAAATTCACCCGTTGTAACCCGTTACCATCGCACCCGACCCGCTGATCCTCATTTTCCCACCGTAACAATAACAAAATACAGATACAAAAATGAACCTAACAAAAAGGGTAATGAGTATATAAAAATTGATACCTCTAGCCATAAAATTCATTATATTTTTACGCCTCTCAACCCTTCCACCATGTAACACATAGTAACCGTATCTGTTATTGCATAAACATGGAAACCAAATCAATATTCTTCCTGTTTTCATGAAAAATATTTTTAAAATATATAGTTACCAACGATTTCATACCTGCCTAATATTACACCCAAGGGTCAGTTTATTTGACATAAAAAATGTATGAATCATTTCCCCAAATAACATATTTTTGGGGTTACATCATTTTATAAAAAACTGATATTCCAATCAATTCATTAAAAAAATAGGAAAAAAAACAAACAAACAAACAAACACACACTTTTTTAAGCTAAAAACATCAATAAAATAAAGAGAAATTAAAGATTGAACCTTTAGAAGAGCTATTACCTTCGTTTTCATTTGGTAAGCATGTCGAATCTGAGGGAAGCTCAACATGAAAGAAAGATGATAATTTTATGAGCGCGGCCATTCTCCCTCTCCTGCTGCTTGAAGAAAGCTCCACCCGGTAAGTCACTCACCCCTTGCCCATTAGAAAGTCAATAAAGCTGATCCCTCAAATACACCCCCATGAATACTAAACTGAGAAATCATAAAGAAAATCAATTATATTAAATTAAATTTTGGGAAAATGATACTAACCTCTTTTTCCGATTAGCGGCAAAGAAAGTCAACACCATCGGCTCGAAGACATTCCAACACGGAACTCATCGATTCCCCATGGATATTATTTGTGTGTGTTTCTGCACACACATACACGTATGTTGATTGAGATGATCTGGAAGATGAATAATAGATGCTGACATCAAATTAAGAGACCTCAAAATGACACGTATCACAACATTGAAGCATGAGGTGGAGAAGCAGGAGGTGGGTAACGCATCACATCCTCAGTATAAGAAAATGCTTTATTTTTTGCTCCCACTATTTCACAAACTGGGCCATGGGCTAAAAAATTGGGCCGTTTCCTGGTATACTCATAAGCTCATTAAATTTTTTATTGCCGTTTCTGGGAAACAATTTTCTATTCCGCCGACCTAGCGGATTAAGTAATATATAGAATGATTGTTTAATACAGTAGTCCTCAATATTTTTTTATTTAACTGAATATATCATGCACTTTAGCATATGGAGTAAAATGTACATAGAAAGTTTTTGGTTGCATTATGTATACGATCGACATGTGATGGACTCCCCCGAAGGTGTACCTGACATCACGGTCGGATAATCTTCTATATACACTATATTGTGTGTGACAACATTGCTAACATGTTGAATTGTTATACACCCGCAACAAGTGATTGGATGATGATATTTCATCCAATACTATCTGTTCCAAATTTCTTTGCAAGTTGATAGAAAAGTTAGATATGATCCACAACGGTCCAGTTTGTAAGACAGTGTTACAGAGGGTACCTTGGCATTGGGTCGATGACGTGAATGGAATGTTGGATATTTTAGTGTAATTGGATTAACTTGTTTGACCAATTTCATCATAATAAGACATCATTTAGGTTTGGAGGTGCGGACTGCACAACTACTTGAATTTGTTATGATCTTAGGGGCGAAGCTCCTAAGGGACGGGGGTCTGGGGGCAGCGCCCCTGGTAGCACGGTCCATGTGACAACTCGTAATTTCAGGTCATTTTACAAACTTTAAAAGTTTCACTATTTCATCATTTATCGTAAACTACGTTTACGAGTATCAAATTCGCGTAACCTTAATGGTTTAGCAGCGAATTCATGAACAATCATCAAGGACATTTCATATAGACTAGGTTTAGTCTACATGTCATCACCTCATTATCATCATAATAGTTCATGCATGGATTTGCATTTTTCATTAAACGTTTATTTTGCTATTAAATAAACGCCATCGCGTAAACTTCTATTTTGAATATTGATCCAACACTTCCAAAGATAATCCTAATATATTTTTATACTTATTTTAAGACTATAAAAATTATATTATTATTTTACCCGATATTTTCAATTTATTTTGTATATAAATTGTTAAGTATAAATATTTACGACGGTTTTCGTATATGCAACTCGATAATTATTATTTCACTCAACTCATGTAAGAAATGTATTTTTATAATTTTTATGACATCGATATATTTTATTTTGTTCGATTAAATTAATTTCTGGCTAACGCTACACTTAATAATTAACTAAATGTATAAAATACACATTATAACATAACTTTGACTACATTTAACTAAAGAAATACACAACTTTACTTCCCCCTTTTTATCTTGCCGACTTCCCCCCCCCCCCTCCATGTCATCCAATTGTATAAAATATCTTGACTAGCTCTTGTACACATATTCATTTTTTTCACTAGATATTTGTTATCTACAAAGACTTTTACAAAAATAAAACATTCAACACATAGTTTTAAGGTGTAAAATGCAAGAAAACCTCTCATCCATTTGGTGGTTCGACCAACTCAAGAACAAGAGGAAAAATTCATCATCTTTTCAAGATCATGTATTCATCAAGTTCTACTAGTTATATATCTTAAGGTTTTGAAATATAAACCTCTAGGTTGATTATGTAATTACAATAAAAATCCCTTCATCATTCAAGTAAGCATTTCATGATCTTTATAATTCTTTCATATCCATATTGATGTTATTTCATTAGTTTTGCAAGAAAACATGCATGTTACATATGAATTTATACCACTTTTAATGTTTTTATTACTTATTATAAAATATAATCATCCTATAAATTATCCATTGAAACATTTCACTTTTGGTGATTTCTAGGAACCCATGACACCCTAAGAAGGTGTATGGTAGGATTTGAATAGCTTCGGAGTTGTTTTGAATTGGTTAGAATAGGTTTGGCGCGAGAAAAACTCATTTCGACAAGTTTACATAAGGGTCTGTCCATATTTTGAAAATATGGAAATCTCGACAGTAGATAAAAATTTTTGGCCTAGATATTTAGAAAATACACTTTTAAAGCGAAAAGCGTGGCGCTTGCGGATTAAAACGGGCTATAACGAAGAAGTTATGAATTTTTGAAGTTTGACGACGAAAACTATTTGTTTCAGAAAATTCAGCATGTAATCTCGACTTTTTACGAGTCAAAAATGAGTCTTAAGTGTTATAAAATGTGTCGACTTATCAAAAATATATTAGTATATATTATTACGATTCCGAGGACATATAAAAGCGTAAGAAAACGGACTTGTAACGATTAAATTATACACGTTTACACAAAGTTGCCGTAACTTTATTATATAAGAAAAACTAATAGATTTCTATTAGACAAATATTACGGCTACAAAGGACCATGTTGAAGGTCGTTTTTAACATTGATGTAGAACTTTTTATAACGTGATGTCTTCTAGTAAAAGTAAGTTCGCCAAGCATATTTTCCAAAATGTCCAACCGTTCGTCAAGCGGAGTTGTAATGAATAAAATACGGTCACTTAAACTTTGCCGAAAACCATCCTTAAACAAATAATTTGGAGAACATATTTTGGAGAACAAATATTTTGAACACAAGTACCATACTTTACCTATATTTTTCTCCATGATCGAGACTTCTAGGATGAAAACTTAAATGCTAAAACTTCGAGATAATGATACAAGCTTCTCAAAACCGTTGAGTTCGTTTCCTAACACTCGATGTGCACCATTTTACGACTAGCTTTTCAAGGCCGTTTAGTTACTTTCACGAATTTTTCAAATGACATTATTTTACTACGAAAAGTTATAATTTCATAATAAATCATTCAATGACTATTGTAAGATATCATTTCAATGTAAATACTTGTAAAGTATGTTATAACGTGACGAGATGTCATAAACATATATTTCGACGATAAATTCTATTTTCAAAAAACGTACAAGTGGTATAGATTACATGTGGATTTGCATGCACGACATTGTTTCACGATTTACATTAGAACATATCATTCATAATAGGTCACGGTCGGAGGTTGCGCCTCATTTCAGTATTGCCATTATATCATCATTATCATTGCAACAGGTGAGTTTTCATAGCCCCGTTTTATTCAAGTTTTTACTTAATTTCAAACCTACGGGGGAGAATACATTGCACATCATTTTTATTACGATACCAAGTATATCAAATTCATTACATTGCTTAAGTTACCTCATGCCAATTGAATGTCCCCATTATATAACATGAACCGTTAATTTCATAGAAGCGAGGGTGAGTGGATAGATCTATCGAGGGTGACTCCTCCATCCGGGTTGGTGGATTCCAACTGGTTAAACGGATGCATTTCATTTAATATCATTATTTGAGTTGTTTGGCAAACACTCTGTTGGGGCGAACATCATGATCAGTCTTGTTTCGGTGTCATGGACTTATAACAATTGTAACATTTTTGTGACATATTTGTCATACATAATTTATACTTGTGGTAGTCGTATTAAACATTTTCAACAACTCTATGAACTCACTCAACCATTGTGTTGACACTTTTAGCAATGTATTTTCAGGTAACTAAGGCATTCACTTCATGGCATGCATGTGGACATATCATAGAGTCGCGGTGACGACGCGTCTCACATGGGATTTATACATTTTTAAAACATCGTTTGACTTGTACCAAACTTATTTTCCGCACATGTTGATTTCATTTGGGACCTATATTTTGTAAACTCTGATTATTTTATTAAATCAAGCGATGTATTTTCCAAACGACACTTTAGGTCGTTCAATATAACTGTGATTGTGATGCTATGACAGTCAACCCCCCGGAATTCCATTCACGCGCAAAGCAGTAATTTGGGGTGTGACAGATTGGCATCAGAGCTTGGTTATAGAGAACTAGGTTGCATCATTGACCCTAGACTATAACTACATCATCATAGCATCTCATCATTTCATCATAAGTACATAGTCACTATACATGCGGTTTCATACGCACATTTTGCGAGTTATTTACTTTCATTTCAAAATCGATTGTCACATAGATGCCTTCAAATACTCATCCCATCATACTCACATCACATTGACATGGAGAATGCCCTGTAATTCCCTAACACAATTTTAACATCAGTTAACTCAACACCGATAACATCAGATGATGAGACTGAACCCTTTTAGGAGGACGAAGTTGCACCTACACCATCGCGATCACTATTGATTCACCGTAGGATCAGGACAATTTTATCATTCTGTTGGGACAAATTATACCATTTGGTAGAACTTATAGGTTTAGTCCTAATGAACCTATTTTCTTAACTCACCACAAGGATTTTCATTATCATCATTGTCATCATTTTCATTATCATTGTCATCTAGAGTACCATCCGTGCCATCACATCTCATCATACACCTGACTTGCAGCTTGGGAAGCGTGCATGATTTGACACACCATTATCATTTATCACTAAGACTATAGACACTACACCATCTCATAGGTTTGAGGACTGTGAGATTTCTAGGGCTATTGCTGCTAGACCGCCTACTACTCCTACACTTGAGACATGATTAGACTACCAACAGGAACAGATAATAAGTACCTTTCTAGCTAATGTAATCTTTATCATTTATTATCTCCACGATAATCACAACATTTGTTTATTTCATTCCTTATTCCAATTGCCTAAATTTTCAATCATTTCGCGATGATACCTCACTATCTTACTAGGGGTTAGGCCAACTTTATTCTTGACCAATTAGTAGACTATTACCATTCTATGAGGTTTCCCCGTGTATCCTACAAACCATTCAACAAATTATATTTCAAGTTATTTTGCTACCATTTCATGAAATTATTTCACTTAATTTTATTCGAGCTATTTTACACCATCTTAGAAACATTGTTTCATAAAATTTTAAAACAAGTTGTTTTGTTACCACCATATCAATTGGTTTTTAGTCATTTTATCAACTATTTAATACCATCATGCGAAACGATTTTCATGTTAATCTGAAAAATTATTGAGCCATTATCTTACAAAACAAAACAAAACAAAACGTTGAATACCATTTAAAACTTCGGAGGAACATAATACCATTTCAACAAAACCAAACATCACATCATTTGTCCTCGATTATACATGGCCTGATCACCTATGTATAATTCAGGAAGAATTATGTCATGAAAGTAACAAGCATCATTTCAAATCTCTTAAAACAATCTTCACTCAAAAGCAAAGCTTTGTAATCAGATAAATTGTTCATAAACATTTTTTTTGTTAACACTCTATAGAAGCCTACGCCATTCATCCCTCACTCAATCGATAAGTTAGAATTTGACGAGTGACCTTTTTAGGAAAGACTTCCTATACCATCTATGAGGAGGATTCCTCGATACAAGAAAACAATGAAAGCATTCTAGGACTACCACCAAGGACTAGAAGTATATAGTAAGACATTTCAAAACTCAATAAAAATCTTAAGACATGACGAGACATTCCGAACCACTATTTTGGACTAGAAGTCAAGTTATATCATTTCAAAAGTACTAGCAAGACCGAGTTACAAGATTTAGTACGAAGCGAATACACACTAAGCAACACTATAGGGACAAACCAAGTCTTCTAACTGAGACTACAGAACATTCCATTTAACATGGCCTCAACAATATGTGAACTTCCTTACAATGAGTTTCCCTTAAAGGAAAATGTGGTTAAATTAAGGTTATCGATATAAACTTCCCCTAAGGCATTGTGTTCCCTAAAAATTCCAAGTAACCTCACTTCTATATCAAGAGATGCAACAGGTTTGAACATATCGGACAATAAATGACTCTCCATCTACAAGTGAAATTAGAACAAACATTCTTCGACATAGTATGAGCTGATATCTATTTTCTTGCTAGTAAGATAGCAATATAAGTGATGAAATATTTTAGAAGCACTCAATATTGGGACAAATCTTGACAATCAATCACTACACCACATCACTTAAATATTTAAGGTTTTGTGACTTTACAACATAGAGCATGGAAACACTTCGATAATCAAACAATAAACATTTTAGTCATGGAAACTATGCACCTTAGGCAAGTAAGACTCAAGTAATGACATTCGCTAGTACTAGAAACGCGAGGAATCACAACTGTTACCCATAATCTATTCCTTTCTATAAGGTCCTTTTCGACAGATTTAACATTGGGAAATTTGGCATGAGACACGTGGTGTCAATTCCAGTTGTACCTATTACAAGCTATTCGATTCACCTTAGACTTCTGACAATCATTTTAAGATTCCTTTGGAATTCACTAGTACATGATTACCGCTCATTATCCTCAGCTCAATGGTTAGAGCGAGAGAACAATTCCCACATTAGACGCATCATACAACGTTGAATTAGCACCGACACCATTGTCCGTGGTTGTACAATCAAATTTCTAAATCATCCCTTCAATATAGACCTTATGCACGTAGAACTTTGTAGTTTTGACGTCATCATCGGCATGGATTGGTTATCCAAACATCGTGCAAGAATCATTTGTGATGAAAAAGTTGTTCATCTTCCTTACAACGGCGAAACTTTGATCATTCATGGGGAACGAAGTGGAACTAGACTCAGTATTATATCATGCATCAAGACGGAGAAGTACATAAAGAAAGGTTGTTATGCTTGCTTAGCACATATAACCGAGAAGAGGTCGGAAGAAAGCGACTTGAGGATGTACCAATTGTCCGAGAATTTCTGAAGTCTTTCCGAAGACTTGCCGGGACTTCCACGCACGTCAAGTAGAATTTCATATTAACTTAGTGCTGGTGCACCGATTACCAGGCGCCTTACCGTCTAGCACCATCAGAAATGCAAGAGTTGTCTAATCAGTTGCAAGAATTTTAAACAAAGGATTCATTAGGCCAAGTTCCTCGCCTTGGGGAGCACCGGTCTTGTTTGTGAAGAAGAAAGATGGATCCTTCAGAATGTGTATAGATTATAGAGAATTGAACAAGTTAACGGTGAAGAATCGTTACCCACTCCCCAGAATCGACGACTTGTTTGATCAGTTGCAAGGCTCTAGTATCTACTCAAAGATTGACCTAAGGTCAGG
The DNA here is from genome assembly GCA_910596185.1 of Chrysanthemum makinoi. NCBI lineage: Eukaryota > Viridiplantae > Streptophyta > Magnoliopsida > Asterales > Asteraceae > Chrysanthemum > Chrysanthemum makinoi. The sequence continues at coordinate 193,441,329 of OU343217.1, read as the reverse complement.
TTACCATCAACTTAGAGTTCGGGAGGAGGATATCCCGAAAACGGCGTTTAGAACACGTTATGGACATTATGAGTTTCAAGTAATGCCGTTCGGATTAACTAATGCACATGCAGTATTCATGGATCTCATGAATAGGGCATGCAAACCGTATTTGGACAAGTTTGTTATAGTATTCATCGAAGACATATTGATTTACTCAAAGAGCAAAGAAGAGCACGAAGGGCATTTAAGAACGATTTTAGGACTACTCAAGAATGAGAAGTTGTATGCCAAATTTCGAAGTGTGATTTTTGGAACCGTAAAGTACAATCTCTTGGTCATGTCATTGATAGTCAAGGACTACAAGTTGATCCTGCAAAGATTGAAGCCGTAAAAGATTGGGCTACTCCAACAAATCCTACGGAAATCCGTCAATTTCTAGGACTTGGGGTATTACGAAGATTCATCGAAGGTTTTTCAAAGATAGCTAAAGCTTTGACCAAGTTGACACAGAAAAAACAAGAAGTACGAATGGGGAAAGAAACAAGAAGCTGCTTTTCAGTTGTTGAAGCAAAAGCTTTGCGGTGCGCCAATTTTGGCACTACCCGAAGGAATTGAGAACTTCGTTGTATTCTGCGATGCTTCACATAAAGGGCTTGGAGCTGTATTAATGCAAAACGAGAAGGTGATAGCTTATGCTTCTCGACAACTTAAGGTTCATGAGAAGAATTACACCACTCATGATCTTGAGTTGGGGGCCGTAGTTTCTGCACTCAAGATTTGGAGACACTACCTTTACGGTACAAAGTGCACAGTGTTTACGGGCCACAAGAATTTACAATATGTTCTTGATCAGAAGAAACTTAACATGAGGCAACGTCGTTGGTTGGAATTACTCAGCGATTATAATTGTGAAATCAAGTATCATCCGGGAAAAGCCAATGTTGTGGCTGATGCTCTTAGCCGGAAAGAAAGACCCAAACCTGTAAGAGTCCGATCCTTTGGAATGACGATCAGTTCACCTTTACCATAAAAAATACTCGAGGCACAAATCGAGGCACTCAAGGAGGAAAACCGACCAAGTGAAAAGCTTTTTGGTATGCCCGATAATGCAAATAGCTTTGTAAAGAGAGCAGATGGAGTATTATGCTTCAAGGATAGAATATGGGTACCATTTTATGGCGGGATACGAGAATTGATTATGCATGAGTCGCATAAGTCAAAGAATTCTATTCACCCAGGAGTTCGATAAGATGTATCAGGATCTCAAGAAACTTTATTGGTGGCGGACATGAAAGCGGAAATTGCCCGCGTACTTTAGCAAATGCCTTACTTGCTCTAAGGTAAAAGTCGAATATCGAAACCTTCGGGTTACTCCAACAACCAGAAATTTCCCAATGGAAATGGGAACGCATTACGATGGACTTTGTCACGAAACTTCCTAAGACATCGGGGAGGTTACGACGCTATATGGGTAATCGTCGATCGTCTTACCAAATTAGCCCATTTCATACCAATTAGAGAGACTTATTTCATGGAACAACTTACTAGACTTTATGTCAAGGAAATAGTCTCAAGGCACGGTGCACCAATTTCCATCATTTCCGACGGAGATAGTCGATTCACTTCAAACTTAGGAAATTATTACAAGATTCATTTGGAACCAAATTAGAGATGAGCACAGCATATCATCCACAAACCGATGGTCAAAGTGAAAGGACAATTTAAACATTAGAAGATATCTTTGAGGGCATGTGTGATTGATTTTGGAAATGGTTGGGCAAATCATTTGCCATTGATCGAATTCTCGTACAACGATAGTTATCACACCAGATAATAAGCGGCACCATTGAGGCACTCTATGGTCGAGGTGTCAATCACTTATTCACGGGTCAAAACCAGGAAAGTTTAACTCACAAGTCCATAAGTAATTCATGAAACAACAAAGTGATCGAACAGACCAAAAATCAGTTACAAGTAACAACATATAGCTAGATAAGCTATGTCGGTATCTGACGCAAAATATTGGAAGTATGTTCCATAAGTCGCAAACCATTAGAATTTCAAGTTGGCAACAAATATATGTTCAACGTCCCGTCTTGGAAAGGCGCGGTACAATTCAGAAAACAACTTGGGACGACCCGATGCGACCCAAATATCCTCACCATTCACCGATAACATCGTAGAACCTAACATGGACTGAATTCGAGGAATGAATTCCTTTTTTGGGCGAATGTGACAACTCGTAATTTCCGGTCATTTTACAAACTTTAAAAGTTTCACTATTTCATCATTTATCGTAAACTACGTTTACGAGTATCAAATTCGCGTAACCTTAATGGTTTAGCAGCGAATTCATGAACAATCATCAAGGACATTTCATATAGACTAGGTTTAGTCTACATGTCATCACCTCATTATCATCATAATAGTTCATGCATGGATTTACATTTTTCATTAAACGTTTATTTTCCTATTAAATAAACGCCATTGCGTAAACTTCTATTTTGAATATTGATCCAACACTTCCAAAGATAATCCTAATATATTTTTATACTTATTTTAAGACTATAAAAATTATATTATTAGTTTACCCGATATTTTCAATTTATTTTGTATATAAATTGTTAAGTATAAATATTCTGACGGTTTTCGTATATGCAACTCGATAATTATTATTTCACTCAACTCATGTAAGAAATGTATTTTTATAATTTTTATGACATCGATATATTTTATTTTGTTCGATTAAATTAATTTCTACTAACGCTACACTTAATAATTAACTAAATGTATAAAATACACATTATAACATAACTTTGACTACATTTAACTAAAGAAATACACAACTTTACTTCCCCCTTTTTATCTTGCCATTTCCCCATGTCATCCAATTGTATAAAATATCTTGACTAGCTCTTGTACACATATTCATTTTTTTCACTAGATATTTGTTATCTACAAAGACTTTTACAAAAATAAAACATTCAACACATAGTTTTAAGGTGTAAAATGCAAGAAAACCTCTCATCCATTTGGTGGTTCGACCAACTCAAGAACAAGAGGAAAAATTCATCATCTTTTCAAGATCATGTATTCATCAAGTTCTACTAGTTATATATCTTAAGGTTTTGAAATATAAACCTCTAGGTTGATTATGTAATTACAATAAAAATCCCTTCATCATTCAAGTAAGCATTTCATGATCTTTATAATTCTTTCATATCCATATTGATGTTATTTCATTAGTTTTGCAAGAAAACATGCATGTTACATATGAATTTATACCACTTTTAATGTTTTTATTACTTATTATGAAATATAATCATCCTATAAATTATCCATTGAAACATATCACTTTTGGTGATTTATAGGTACCCATGACACCCTAAGAAGGTGTATGGTAGGATTTGAATAGCTTCGGAGTTGTTTTGAATTGGTTAGAATAGGTTTGGTGCGAGAAAAACTCATTTCGACAAGTTTACATAAGGGTCTGTCCATATTTTGAAAATCTGGAAATCTCGACAGTAGATAAAAATTTTTGGCCTAGATATTTAGAAAATACACTTTAAAAGCAGCGTGGCGGCTTGAACGGTTAAAACGGAGCTATAACGAAGAAGTTATGAATTTTTGAAGTTTGACGACGAAAACTATTTGTTTCAGAAAATTCAGCATGTAATCTCGACTTTTTACGAGTCAAAAATGAGTCTTAAGTGTTATAAAATGTGTCGACTTATCAAAAATATATTAGTATATATTATTACGATTTCGAGGACATATAAAGCGTAGAAAAGCGGACTTGTAACGATTAAATTATACACGTTTACACAAAGTTGCCGTAACTTTATTATATAAGAAAAACTAATAGATTTCTATTAGAAAAATATTACGGCTACAAAGGACCATGTTGAAGGTCGTTTTTAACATTGATGTAGAACTTTTTATAACGTGATGTCTTCTAGTAAAAGTAAGTTCGCCAAGCATATTTTCCAAAATGTCCAACCGTTCGTCAAGCGGAGTTGTAATGAATAAAATACGGTCACTTAAACTTTGCCGAAAACCATCCTTAAACAAATAATTTGGAGAACATATTTTGGAGAACAAATATTTTGGACACAAGTACCATACTTTACCTATAGTTTTCTCCATGATCGAGACTTCTAGGATGAAAACTTAAATGCTAAAACTTCGAGATAATGATACAAGCTTCTCAAAACCGTTGAGTTCGTTTCCTAACACTCGATGTGCACCATTTTACGACTAGCTTTTCAAGGCCGTTTAGTCACTTTCACGAATTTTCCAAATGACATTATTTTACGACGAAAAGTTATAATTTCATAATAAATCATTCAATGACTATTGTAAGATATCATTTCAATGTAAATACTTGTAAAATATGTTATAACGTGACGAGATGTCATAAACATATATTTCGACGATAAATTCTATTTTCAAAAAACGTACAAGTGGTATAGATTACATGTGGATTTGCATTCACGACATTGTTTCACGATTTACATTAGAACATATCATTCATAATAGGTCACGGTCAGAGGTTGCGTCTCATTTCAGTATTGCCATTATATCATCATTATCATTGCAACAGGTGAGTTTTCATAGCCCGTTTCATTCAAGTTTTACTTAATTTCAAACCTACGGGGAGAATACATTGCACATCATTTTTATTACGATACCAAGTATATCAAATTCATTAAATTGCTTAAGTTACCTCATGCCAATTGAATGTCCCCATTATATAACATGAACCGTTAATTTCATAGAAGCGAGGGTGAGTGGATAGATCTATCGAGGGTGACTCCTCTATCCGGGTTGGTGGATTCCAACCGGTTAAACGGATGCATTTCATTTAATATCATTATTTGAGTTGTTTGGCAAACACTCGTTAGGCCGAACATCATGATCGGTCTAGTTTGGTGTCATGGACTTATAGCAATTGTAACATTTTTGTGACATATTTGTCATACATAATTTATACTTGTGGTAGTCGTATTAAACATTTTCAACAACTCTATGAACTCACTCAACCATTGTGTTGACACTTTTAGCAATGTATTTTCAGGTAACTAAGGCATTCACTTCATGACATGCATGTGGACATATCATAGAGTCGCGGTGACGACGCATCTCACATGGGATTTATACATTTTTAAAACATCGTTTGACTTGTACCAAACTTATTTTCCTACATGTTGATTTCATTTGGGACCTATATTTTGTAAACTCTGATTATTTTATTAAATCAAGCGATGTATTTTCCAAACGACACTTTAGGTCGTTCAATATAACTGTGATTGTGATGCTATGACAGTCAATCCTCAGGAATTCCATTCTGCTGCAAAACAGGTAATTTGGGGGTGTGACAGTCCAAGGGGCGGCAGGCCCTGGCAGGGTCCAAGGGGCAGCGCCCCTGGCTGGGGTCTTGCTATGTCAAAAATTCCTCAGAAAATTAATTTTTCGGAAATTGAGGGACAAAATTTGACAAGTTGGAAACCCTAAAACTGCCTTTGGCAGTTATCCCGTATTATAGTTATATACGGTTTATTTGGTCAGATCAATATAATTCGGTTCATAAAATCTCATATAAACACATCTGAAAATTCTCATTCTCTGAATTGTATCCGATTGAATAATTTGGTAGAACCACCGAATTGATTCGATCTGAAAGTGTTCACACGCCTTTCAGAGATTTAAGCATATCCATTGTGTTCGTTATTACCGTATATCCCCTACATGGAATACTTCTCAAATTTGGGTCGATGACGTGATGACCCAATCCCCGGCAATGAATTTTCCAAAGTCTAAGGCGCAATCAGCGAGATGGTGTTAATTGTTTGTGTCGCATCAATTGGGTTTTTACTTTTTAGTGAGACAAGTGTTGCCTAATGTATCTCGCGCGTCATTCAAAGGAGAGTATTATCTGAACTTCGTCATTCCTCCCAGAAACCCTCAAGTTTGACATCTTTTCTAATTTGGTACCTCAAACTTTATCTTAATCATAAAACTATCAAAATTTCAAAACTGTTCTATCTTATGTAATTTTTATGTTAGAGTGGCCTGAATGAAATACTTCTCATGGTTATTATTTTGTGGTTATAGTTTATATTTAGTCATGTTTTAACGGGTTGTACATAAAGTTGGTTGGAATTAGTTAAATTCAAAGAGTGTTTGTTTAATATTAATGTACAACATGTTAATTCATAGATGGATCACTAATTTTAGAAAATTATGTAAGAATGAAATAATTTGAAACTTTAATGTTTTTTATGATTAGTGTAAAGTTTGAGGTATTAAATTAAAACACTCATGAAATTTGATTACTAATGAGTGACATATTTCCTAAATTTTAATGACCTTATTATTCTCGATCGTGTATTAACTTTCTTATTTGACCTTATTATACTCCGTAAGTTCATTGCTTATTTAAGTTGTTGGTTGAGTGATGAAGGGTCATTTACAAATACTATAATTATATCAATATTCTTCCAAAATGTTAAAATACACATGTATTTTCAAAAAACATATTTTTATTATTTACATATAAAAATAAAATTTTAAACTTATATATATAAATTTTAAAAATAATTACCAATGTAATCCAAATACATTACTACTTTATCAATTCATACCAAAAATATTTTCTTTTACCAATTCGGCCAATGTGGTGCTCAAATAGTGGTGTTTGCGCTCTGTTTATTTTCAACAGACCAAATTAATGCATGTTTTATATTGTACACAAAAAATTAATTCCAGTGAAAAAAAAATGGTGCTTGCGCACCAAATTATTAATGGACATTTATGTCTTTGACTATAATCCTCAACCACTCATCTCTGACTATACTCAATTCTCGATTTGCTCATTTATTTGTTTCTATAACCCCATCCAAATAAGGTATTTGGTGAATTGGTGCGCAAAATTTAACACTTGCGCATCAAATATGACGTGTCCATCTTTCATTTGTTTATAAATTAATTATGGTGCTTTACGATGATCAATTTTCTTTTTTAAATATTTGGTGCGTAAAAAGTGTTGCTTGCGCACCAAAATGGTCAAAATCTCAAATACGATCAGAACACAAACTTTTACAAAAATACACTAGTAAATACCACTATTTATCCAAATCACACTTTATATATAACATGTTAATCTACCCTTTTTATCTTTATTCCTTAATTAAACACTCAGTCTGAAGGGCTTTTGTCGGGAATGAAATACACAATTTTGGAAATAGATAAGCATAGTAAGCTCGTTAGATGAATGGCTTTGTTTTGGCAATATGGGAAGAAATTACAACCAGGTGACATGTGTATAAGTACATGTGATGTTAAGTGGTTGATAAATGCATTTGTGAAGAAGTAACATAATCGTGAGCAAATGATAATTTATTCGAAATAAATATTTTCTCTAAACACGAGTAGTTACTTGGTTGCTAGACCGATTTGAGATGGTCAATCTTTCAAAATTAGATAAGAAGGAGATTAGATAAGGACTTTTGAGCAGGTAAGACTCCAAGAAAACTAGAAAGGAAACTAGACTTTTAACATTTTTCTTTCTTTTTAATAAACTGATCGCAAGTTACATATAGGAAAGAAAAAAACATGTCAACTGCCACTTTAATACGTGGGATGCGAAGTCTACTAAAGTAACAAATAATGCATGCATGCAAGTGGAGGACTTGCTTATGAATAGCCTAAAACTAAGGAAACATGATGATGGCCACATCTAAACAACTAAAACTGTCATCAAGTTGTTCTTTAATCCGTTCATATCATATGGCTCACATGTGCTACTAGCCCATATAGTCTTCGTGCACGTATCATCTTTCTTTTTTTGGATTTGTTGAAGGAAGGGTAAATAAGTAATAGAACATGTTAAATAAATTACTTATACAAAGAGTTTTACATGCTAAATTCATTTAAATAAAATTATTAAAAATGTGCTTTTGCATATTTATGTGTGATTTTAAATTTTTCTTTGCAAGACGATATAGATGTAAGTCTCCCAATGATGAATATGTCGTAAATTGTGTGAATTGATTAAAGTGGTGTTTCATTTATGAGGGTCAAGTCATTGATAATTTTGTTTGTTTTTGGTTACGATGTGTTTTTTGAGCAATGCAAAATTTTATTAAAACTAGCAAGGCGCTAGAAAATTACAGAGAGTAAACCACTAAAGGGTTTTGAATCCAGTTGTTCCATGAGATGGTATGCGAATTACATCTTGAAGAGAACCATCTAAAAGAAAAATCTACGATCTTATCAAATATTAAGCTACGTTTCGGAATCTCATTACCAAAAACGGATTCATTACGAAAGCACCATAAAGACCAAATACTTGCGGAGCAAATGACTTCGAGGATCTTCTTATGCTTACGGCAAAGTGCTATCATCTATCCAAATGAAAAGATCGGACAAACGCGAAATATTTGGGATGAAGAGATCCACCCACTTGAAGACCCGAATCCACACTAAGGAAGCTAAAGAACAAGCCCATAGCGTATGGAAAGAAGTTTCAGTTCCAGCATCACATATCGGACAATTCAACGAATTAACCTCGATTCCACGACGAAATATTTTGGTTACGATGTGTTACAAATGCATTATGAATCTATGTATGATAAAGTTAGTTTTGACATTTTACAAATTTCAGGAATAAATGTAACAATATGGCACTTTTGAGATAAATGGAGCAATAGGTCAGTTTTAGTGACGTCAAAAAATAAGTATACTATGAGAGCTAGAAATTCAAATATTACTCTAAAATCATAAAAGAGTAAACTCCAAATATCATCCCCGTACTTAGTTTAATTTGTTACGTAGTACTAATTTATATCCGATACCATTAGCAAATACCATGCCTATGCGAACAAAGGTCAAACACATTCCATCATCATAGACGTAAAATGATACTAATCTGTCATAAAGTTAAATAAAAAACACCGTTAAAGCACACTGCGCCGTCATTTATTTTCATCTGGTCCAAACACTAAATTCGTTCATCATTTAGCAGATTCAGTAACTAAAACATTATTCGGCCTAACAGCCATCGTGACAGATATCAGGAAACACTTGAAAACGTTCATTTAGTGTTGATAAGGGCCTCAATCTTGTGTTCAATGTGTGCTTCGTGGTCTTCAAGGCGACCTTTAACTTCACCATTCTCCCACAGGATTAGAGTTGGGACACCTTTGAGCTTGAACTTTGAGTCCACTCTCCATGGGTGATGTGGGTTCCTCCATGTGGGTCTGTCCCCAGCATAAGCTCTCAGAAGTGCCACATCATCAGTTAAAGATTCAAGTTTTTTTAGTATAACTGGTTCAGCTCGCACACAATCTGTCAAAAAACGATAATGAAACGTCAAGTCAGTAAGTGCTTATGAACTTATTGGATTTCTCGTAAATACTAAGAGGGTGTTTGGGATTGCTTACTTTTTTCTGCTTATAAGTAGAAACAGATAAGTAAGCAGTCCAGGATTTAGTGTTTGGTTTTCTTATTTCACGTTTATCTTAAACTAATATTTTGAATAGTAGAAGGGACAACGTTTGAGGGCTACATATCTATTTGAAATGATTTTTAGGTTTTATCTCAAATAAGCATATCCCAAACTCCTTATTGAAAACTACTTATTTTGCGCCAAACAAAGCAAATAAGCAGAAGCAATTTGGATTATCCAAGAACTCTAAACTTCTTTAAAATAAGCAAACAAGTAAAAAACTAAGCAAACCCAAACACCCTTTAAGAGGGAGACCAGGATTGCTTATCTGCTTACATTTAAAGCAAGTACTCAGTTTGACTGTTTGGAAGAAACTGCTTGCTTATTTCGGTGCAAAAAATGCTTAAACACTTAACAATTAAGTAGGCTGGTACTTAATACATTCTTATTTTTTAAAGCAGAAACATCCCCTAAATCATTTGTACTTGTTTACTTCCCATGAAACTTACAAGTAATCGAGCTCATAAATTAACTCAGACTAGATAAAATTATAGTTAATAAAGCTATAAACGAGTTCTAACTTGAATAACTTTATAAAAAGTACTCTCATTCACAAGCCTAATCTACATACTAAGTTGCTAATCAGGTTATTGTATTATATCGACACGATAAGCGTATTCAAAAACCCGCTGATTAAAATGCTTATCAGTTTTTTATGTTAGAAAGTGTGTTTCCAGAACGCGTAAGCAGTTTTCAAAAAGCTTAGCCAAAAAAGCCAGCCAGCCCCCCTCCCCCTCTTTAGCGGACATTCAAATTTGCTTATCTAAGTGATTATCTACTTACTTTTATGAAAATAAGCAGTTTCTGGTGTTTGGATGAAACTGCTCAAACCCTAAACCCTAAACCCGGTGTAAGTAAGCTCTCAAAAGTAAGTAGATTGGTACCTTGCCTTTTTAGTAAGCAGAAAAGCAGTTTTCAAACACCCCAAGATCTTTTGTACTTGTTTACCTTTCTTAAAACTTACAACTAATCGACCTCATCTTTGTACTTAAACTCGATAAACTGTAACTTACGTGATCCATAATCAAGTTCTAACTCGAATCTCTAAAGAAAAATACTCTCTTTTGATAAAAAAAAGCTATTTATTATTTTTTATTTTTTTGCACAATTGAATTGTGTTTCTAACGAAATGCAAACAATCATTTATTACAAATAGTTCTCCATACATTTTTAGTTGATCATCTTCATTTTGCAAACACGATAGTCATATAGTCTCCTCCAAAACACAATCCCAAACACCCTCTTAAAGCAAACACAGTGTTTCGATGAAAACTGGATGAAACAGCTTACCTTTTATACATATTTACATTGTGTAAAAACTTAAAAAGATAACCGAGCTCATTCTATACCTCCAAACCGATAACACTTACTCAAGCTACAAACAAGTAACCCGAACAACTATACATAAGTACTCTCATCATTCATAAACCCTAGTCTACATTCTACAACCATTTCATTAAACCCTATTCAAAAATTATAAAAACCAAGTCAAAATATATCTCCTAACACTAGAATTCTCATCAAGACCTCAAACTCATAACATAACTTTGACTTTTAAAGTCAACCAAATAAACCTACACTATAATCCTACATTAAACTCCACAAGAATCATTTCAAACAACAACCCACCATCAAAATCAATGAAAAAACAAAAACCCATATCACAATTTTACTAAACAAACTAGAAAGAAAATTAATACCAGGGCACCAACTACGATTAGTAGCAGGATCATTATCAGCCAAAAACAATATCAAATTTGCTTTGTTGTTTTGTGCTTCTGATTTGAATTTATCAAAAACTGAATTGAAGTTTGATAATGTTGCGTCCACTATTTTCAAAGGCATCTTTTTTTAGTTTCGGGTTTTTCTTTGAAAAGAATCTGTTCGTTCGTGGAGAAAGGGAAGACAAAGAATAGAGTAAGGGAGTGTTTGTTTAAGAGCACCCGGTTTGGGCTCGTTCTCTCCCTTCGTCGTCCACTCTGGCACTTCGCCGTGGCTCGTTTTGACACCGGGGTGTCTCGCCGTCGTTCGTTGTTTCCAAGCTAATCGTGGTGACGACGTGAGGAAAAGCCTGACACAAAGCATTAAAATACTTTTTTTTTTTTAAATCCACCACCCTATATAAATCATCTTCATCTTCATCATTTACACACATCTTCAAACCCAAAATCTTCCATTCTTACTTAACCCAAAGAAAAAATTTATCACAATGTCTCAAAACCCAAATGACGGATGATACTTCACAAACCAACTTAACTCAAACCCACCACAATCGGGGTTCTTCAAACCCGTCTACCCCTCCTCGACCAATTCCAACTTTGTCTCCACAAAATAATGCTTAACCAACAATATCGGTTTCAACAAGGTTCGCAAATTCCCCGGCGATTTCCATCACCTCAGGTTTTTAACCCGTCACAACCTCCACAGTTTTTAACGTCGCGGCCTCCACAGTTGCCCCAAATGGAATCACAACTGTCCGGTTCACAATTTAAAGTTCCAAAAGCACGTGAACGCAAAGGCAGGGCAAAAGACGAAGGCAAAAAGTTGATGTAGATTTGGACGCCGACGGCGACGAAGATGTTGAAGTCATAGCCAAGCAGAGCGAGGAGGAAGTGGACCAAGTCTGAAGAAATGTTACTTAGCGGTGTTGGATAGAAATTTCCCAAGATAGAGATATGGGAAATGCCGTCTGAGAGTACTTTTGGAGCGACATTCTCGACATGTTCAATTCTAAGACCACCGATAACCCGCGTGGCAAGAATATGATAAGCGGTAAATGGACAAGGATTAACGGTGATTGCCGAGAAGTTCAAACGCTGTTTTCAAACATCTTCAGCGTCGAAATGGTGAAAATGAGCAAGATCATGTCGAGAATGCCAAAGTTAACTTTATGCAGCGTTTTGGTGGGAGGGAGTTTGTGTATGAAAAATGTTGGGGTGTTTTGAAAAATTATCCCAAGTGGGATCTTTGAAGATCCTATTGACATTTCATGTCTCGAGGATATATTCAGGGCGGACGAGGCGACCTCGGCACGAAAGAGATGGATGCAAAAGCGAAAATGAAAGAAGTCGACTTCAAGCGTCAAGCGCTGCAAGCTCCGGTGGAAGTCAACCGAGTAGTTTTTAGGGACATATATCCGAAATATATGCTCAAAAAGCCGATGCTCAAAGGGCTTGATTCATTAGGGAGAAGGAAAAATGTGGCAAGAGAAGATCGAGATGGATTTTCTCATGATAGATCCGAGTACCAATCGACGGTGGCAGAAATCATCCGCAAGAAGGCGAGGAGCGTCTAGTCAAGAAATATCATCAAATCCTCGACGAGTAGTATGTGTTGTATTTTTTTTTAACCCGTGTCGTTTTTTTTCAGTATCATTTTTATTAGTAAGTGTTGTTTTTATTATTGTGTTATGTATTGTATTTTTAATTTGAATGAAATGAATTTATTTAGTTTATTTGGAAATGAAAATTGAATAAAAAAAATAAAGTGGTAGTGGTGGGCCCAAAATGAAGAGGTTGAGGTTTGTTATGAGTGAGGAGGGGGTTTGTTGTGGTTAGTTGTGAAAAAATGGGATGCTGATGTGGCGCTGAGCTGGCACGACGACGAACCTTAACTTCGTTTTGACACCTAGTGCTCTAAGGGCTATACGTGGGCTTACGAGCTTATTTGTGTTTCAGCTTATATTATTTTTCGGTTTATTTTGAGACTCGTGGGTTTATATATGTTTATTATGATATGATAAACTTATATAAACCCGTAAGTCTAAAAATACGCCGGAATTTGGGGCTTATGAAATATAAGCCGAAATAAAATAAGCTCATAAGCCCACATATAAACTTAAACAAACACCCTCTAAAATACACAATTTTTATCGTGAACTTGTACCAAAACATTATATTAAGTCTGGCAAAGTTTTTTTTGTCACCAGAGGTCCTTACTTACATGTTTTCCATCACCCAAGGTCCTTTTGAGTTTTGACGGTCATCCTTCAGTCAATCTCCGTTATCTACCGTCACATTTGTTTTTACTCTGAGAGCATAATGGTCATTTCATATATTAATTAGTTTTGAATAATTGTAAAACACGTCTTGCACCTAACAATGTACAATGTATCTTCTCCTTATAAAAAGTCACCTCCTTCTTATCATCACTCGTCCTTAAACTTTCCTCTCTCCAAAAATCTTATCTTCATACATTTCTTATCTTCAAATCTAAAAAAATGGTGCATTGTAGTTGCGCGAGATCAGCTGTGGTGAAAACTTACTGGAACAATGAAAATTATGGACGGCGGTTCTATGCATGTCCCCAACAAGTTAGCACATTTAAAGTTATGGTTCATTGTAAACGGTAGCAATGGTGGTTTAAGTTTCAGTTTAAAGTTTAGTTGTAATTTTTATGTATAGTAACAATGGTGGTTATCTTTAGTTGCTAAATAGTAACAATGGTTCTTTATAAACAGTAACAATGGTGGTTTAAGTTTAAGTTGTAAGTTTCATAAACAGTAACAATGGTGGTTATCTTTAGTTGCTAACTTGTCATGTTTACGTTTACGGTTCAACATGTCCGTTCATGTACAGTAGCAATGGTGGTTATCTTTTAATGTGATATGTTGTGTTATATACCATGAGATAAATAGTAGCTTGATTATTTTTTTGAATTGTTGTAACGTCCCGTAAATTTCCCTTTTTCATAACGGGCCTCAATAAAAATTATAATCAAACTCGACATCATTTCTTATCACCAAAGTACAATATATCACTCACAACCCCCTCCTCATCCCCTTTTTCCTCTTAATGGGCCTTAAACTACACTTAAACAAAACCGGATCCTTAATATTTAGGATTGGGCCCAATTTCTCAAGTTAGCCCAAACCAACTCAAGCCCATTAATCCTTTATATCTTTTTATAAAACGTTCGATACACTTACACTTGGCAACGTTTTCATCATGCTTCACTTAACGAATTCATACCAAATTTATATAGATCGATTTGGCTTCCAACAAAGAATCAGGAATGACAAGAATATGGGTTTAGTACGTTAGTTTATTAGGAAATCAAAAGCCAAAGTTAAGCTATGACGACAGTTTTTCAACATTCCTTAATACTAACCAAATTCAATAAAAACTTCTACTTTCTAATCCCAAGTCTCGAATGGCTAACCAATAGGCTTCACAAAGTCTCAAAACTTGTTCCTAAACATTTTTTTTGGTCACACTGGGATGTTATTTGGACGTTTCGTTAAAAACTAACCAAACCAAATGCCTTTTGAAAGATAAAACCTATAATTGATCTATCCTCCTATCAACTTGACAACATGCTTCCATATTATTCCCTTACACATTCTGACATGCTATCCTTATCCCACCAATCATATGGCATTGGTTATTAGCTAGTACGTACCCGGACTTTATTCGATCGCAAAAATTGGTTTGAGTTTAACTTTTTAATTATTTGTCACTTGTTATATTCTCACAAACCGGGTCACAAACTTATAACCTTTGTGTTCAAACATATATGTAGACTCGATGGATAGTTTCTTAAATAGCTGAGAAGATTTTTGACTCATTTAAAAATCTGATATCTTTTATATCGGCTGGTTTATAATAAAGAGAACATCAAAATCATGTAAGCAATATTTTATTGAATGAATTAACTGACTTAGCCCAGTTGACCACCTGAGTTAATTGGTTGGTTGATAATAAAGAGAATATCAAAATCATGTAAGCAATATTTTATGAATGGCATCCATATTTTGTGAATTTAAAGGACCAAAATGAGATTGATAAATGTGCTAGTGGTCATGTTAAATACGTAGGGAATACAAAAAAGTTGGCAACATCAATATCGTCATAAGTAAGAGCATGAGTAATGCATCAAGTCTTTAAAGACTTGATGACTTGATGTATTTAATGCATTTAATGCTTTGAGCCATAAAGAGAGAAATCTTTTATCAATTACTTGAGGTTTATCAAGTCTTTGTAAAAAGCTATTCAAAAAGCTTTTGATGCAATGCATAAAAACCTCTTTCAAAAGCTTTTCAGAATAGTAAAAAGCTTTTGTTGGTTTTTGCATTGCGGTGGATAGAAAAAGATAGAAATTAACATCTTGTTATCTTTTGCTTACAACTCAAACAAAACCTATATCTATCTTTTTCCATATAGACATGTCAACAACATGATCAAATTGGCATTGTTTACTTTTCATTTTCAACCTCATTATTTGGTTGAACATTGCGTAACAGGTGTCCTTTGATCGATATCGCCCACAAAGAATGTAACGATAAGATGGCGATCGGCATATACAAACGAAACTTAGATGTATGAACACCAAAGAACTAAAAAATAGTCTAGCTGTGATTAGTGTATCGCTATCTTGAAGGTCGGATATGAGAAGCTATTCGAGTTTTATACACCATAAAAAGTTATTTTATCGCAACTACTAAAATGGGTTATTTGATGTAACAAGTAGGTCTTGTAATAATTCACTGATTCCCTCTAATTTAATCCTTTAATCATGAATCTAACAAACTGGTTATAATTCTGGCCCAATACAAGATCATGGTCCACCAGCACACATGATTAAAATGGATGGTGTACAATCTCTTAGTCATTCAGATGGAAAACATAGATGCCATTTGTACATCAGTTCACACAAACCTTAAAAAGGCCAAATGCCAGTCACACAAGGTTTGACTTGACCCTCAATTTTAAGTAATTTACATTTATCTCTAGCGATGAAGAAATTAGCTATAAAGAAAACAAACCCAAAGTCTCTTAAACTGTATTTCTAATGCATCAAACCTCCGTTTATCGTTTTAATCTTATATTCACACCTTTTGTGGATATTTCAGACAGATTATTTTAAAGGTTTTGTACAAAAGTGTTTTGGAGCAACACAACCTTGCCCATACCAAAATTTTACTTGTATGACCCGTTTCCAAACCTGACGACCCACCCATTATACCACATTTGGTGATATGGTAACAAAGTCTTGCTGGTTTTGGATTTGATGAGGGATTATGAATCTTCATCGCTAGAATCCAACTCAGTACTGGAGTCATCTGTGGAGCTCACACTTAAAAAAAGGGACATGTGATGATCATCATCACCATTATCCTCATCCTTATCATCATCATCGTCTTCAGTTGCTAATGATTCATCATTGGTGTTGTCAATTGCTAAAGCCTTTTTTGCTTCTCCTGTGCTTTTGCTAGCCTCACTTGCGCCACCGCTACTGATAGTGTTGATGTTATGTTGAGCAGGGTCACCATAAAGTGCAATGTGTCTATGATACAATTCTAATTCTTTCTCAGCAATAGCAATGAAGTGCCTTACCGTCTCTAGTGATTGCTCATATTTTGACTTCTCTAGTGCCTGCACGCATGAGATGGGAAATTACAAGAGTAGAAAAAACCAAAACCATGTTATAAGGCACAACATAATAACTTGATACATTGATTGAAGTAAAAAACATAAAAATAACCAGGTGAAATAACGAGTATATAAGAACATGGATATACACGCGATAATTTTGTAGATCAACATAAATGATCTATATAAAGATGGCAAGACGCTATTATAGATATTTTAAACAGATACAAGAAGAATTCTGACCTTTTTCTTGGATAACGTGTCAATCGGACTCATAACCTCTGGCTGCACATACTCCTTTCCCAGGTAAAATATTATGGTGTCATCTCCAATAATCTGAATTGGGATTCCACCACTTAATCTTGCAAGTTCATTAGCATACTCTTGTATTTGACCAGGTTTACAAGGCTTGCAGAAGACCTTTACCGTCTCATGTTTCTTCCAATGCATATGCATATTAAGAATAACACCTCCAAACACAACTCTTCTCCCAACTGGTACGTAATTGAACCCTTTTTGGGCCATCTTTTTCATGTAGAATCTTTCTTCACCTGTTAGCTTAATAAAGTCCAAATTTAGTGTACCAAACCCGGTACTAGTTTTTTGTACCCGTTTTGACCCAAACTCATTTTGACATCCATTCATTTTGCCCCTTAAGAAAGGTAGTTTTATATATGGTGTTTTCAAATAATCACATATATCGTTTTCATTAGTTGAGCCTAGTTTTAGATTACAAGAGCTATATCTTCACAAAAATATATAATGTTGAATAAGTAGTCAGCCTTGTCTTAATGACGTGATTCATTACATGGCAGGCAAAAATGTCACCATTTGATTTAGACTATCTTGAGTGCTTCTTCCTGAGGTACAACGAATACAAGAAGCGTAAAAATGAGTCCTTCGGTTTGGCTATGTCTTACCTATCTCGTTCTGAGACCACATAACCCCTATTCATCATCAAAAAGCACGCCATTGTACATGAACTTCTGACAGCAAAAACACTTTTTAGCGTTTCCTCAAGTTCAAACGCTATAGAGACCATGGCATTTTTTACTGCGTTAGAAGAAATTAAAGGTCTGTAAAACGATTGAAAAATGGTTGTAAACTTCATTGTAATCATGAACGCTGTCTGTGATTAACAACATGCTACTTGTAGTCGTGTGAGAGTTAATGGCCAAGGTTGTATGACGGTTAAAGTGGATGACATAATTTTTGTGAAATTCAAAACCTCATGCTTGTGTCACAAGTTTTACATCAACTTGACATGAATAATATAACTGGTATCATTGTGAAAAGTGAAAACTATACTTATATTGTCTGGAATACTTTGTTTTATTTGCAAGTTTGTTCTTACAGATTATTGTTGCCGATCAGTGAATCTTTTATTAGTTAGTTCGAGTTTGTTAGCCTCGGACTGTAAGATCGTGGATTGCTAGGTCAAAGGTCAGAGTACTTTTCTTTGTCATAAAGAAGCATCTCGCAACAATAGAGATCCAACATGAACAAAAACTATGTTAAGCAAAACTGTATAATTTTATCAACAAGATGGATTCATGAATTGCTCCAATGGCTGACCGTAGAACTTTTGGCACCATCAGATGCCTTTAACATATAAGACAACGTCTGAAAATTAATATAATGTCCAAAGTGTTCCAAACGCGCATATACGTGTGCACTTAGATGTTCTGCAAAAAAGTGGTTATAACGACATTTATTGGGGACAAATTTAAGATAGTACAGTAACAAATTTAAGATAGTACAGTAACGTGAACAATATATTTGGGACAGAGGGACTTATCTGATTCTAGAAGTCAATGTCATGACTTACACATCCAAACATCCCTACAATCATACCAAAAGTATATGCATCTTTACACTCGCACATAAGATTTAGCTATGGATTCAATAGAAAGTAGATAAATCATAATATTTGGATAGAAGTGACATAAATAAGATCCACAAGAAAACCAACACATGAAGATTGACAAAATCATTCCAAACTACGAATCAATTACTATGAACTCGTTCCATTTCTGTCTGTTCTAATATAACCTGACCTGAGATATCTTCTACTTGAAATTTTGGTGTAAATGATTTCAATTCATATGGAACATATCAGATTGTTGCTTGAACATCCTGAGAACCATGCATAGCAATATCACAATGCAACCATGAACCATTTTGAACTGCAAATAACAAAGAAGATGTAAGTAACACTCTTAGTAACTATACAACTTTTGATAGAAAATGCTGAGGTGGCAAAATAGGTCAGGTTCGGTTAAGCGGAAAGTGGAGATTTTCTAATCCGTTTATTGATTTATATAGATAAACAACAATTTCAATATGGTTACAAAAACAATATTTTATTGATAAAATCGATTATTTTGAATACAGTTTCGATGATTTAAACCTATTAGAGATATATTATTATCCAACTAAACTTGTTACTAAGTAACGGGTGGAAACTCCAAATTTGCTACAAATAGAACAGAACCTGCAAACTTATACGGAAAATAAAGTAGAAAAATTACAGCAGGCAAAAAAAATTGCAAATCTACAAGAGTACAAGTGCTTGGGGTATTAAAAGGTGTAACATGCAATCAGGAACATCTTTTAGAATTTTAATATAATACAGATTGCCTTCAACATGACCTTTAGATTGCAGTCATTTGGCAGCCAAAGTGTCTTTGTCGGTATTAAAGTGAAATCCAACTTTGTTACAAGAATATATATTAATTTCATGAATACCAAAATACGGAAGTGAAATATGGGGTAGACTAGTAGATCAGGATACTTATAAAAGTATTTAACAAAACAAGGTACACAATACAACTAGAGGATTCGTTATTGGCTACCATTTAATAGTCTTAATTACTACGTACTAAACAACGAAGATCCAAAAGCAAACATGCTGTTAGTATATATGGCTACAGCAGGCAACCATGTGACTAACCAAACACGTGACAACACGCTAATGTTATTGTTGAATCATATATGGTTTAATAGAAAACCGGTAAAATAGATGATAGAGAGCATGCAATTTTCAGTATTTCACATTCACAATCATGATATTTCAAGACGACATAAACTCACAAAGTAAGACACTTATATAAAAAAGTAATAAAAACCAATATTAATAGGAAAAATGATAGTTTGCAAGCTAAATACATACCGATATTCAAAGCTCAAAATCTGGACGAGTGAGTGCCAAAACAGTATGATAACCACTCTTGACACAAATATACCTTAGTGAATGCATATTAAACACAAAAGTAGTAACTGCTTGCTGGCTAAAGGGACAATCCTTCATTCTTAGCGTTCTTAATTTCGGGCACCCTTTTGATAATTCCACAAGTCCTGCATCAGATTCTCCTATACACTCTAAAGACAGATACTTCAAGTTATGACCATATTTCCGGATGTACCCCAAACCCACATCCGTCAATCCTCCATGACGAAGGATGATATCTAGCCTTTCGAGTTTGTTGCAACCCATTAGAATAGCTCGAATCCCATTGTCTAGTGGTATATCTGTTTTCCAATATTTCTCAACCGAAATTATACGGAAATCACGCAGATTCTTCAAATGAGTTGCTACATACTCCATAGCTTCATTTGATATATTTTTGAGTCGGCTAACCTTTAAATAATCCAAATTATTACATCCACGTGCCAGAGCAATCAGTCCCATGTGAGTCACACGCCCAGCATGGGTAAATTTGCGCAGTTTCTTGCAAAACAGACCAATAACTAGCATTCCCATGTCTCCACATCTATCCTGTGTATATAGAACTTCCAAATTAGGACACTTCTTAATCAGGAAACACCAGCAAGTCGGTACAGATTCCATACATTGAAGATTCAATTCCTTTAGCTGATTTGCGAGCGGGAGTAGAGACGTTAATGCAGTCACAGGCAAATCATATATACCAAAACAACGAATATTCGATGGAAGTTTGAAATCAACATAGTCCTCACCTTTACCATAATAAGCTCCAGAAAAATCCTCCAACCTAACAGCATGTCTAAAAGCATCTCCTAGAAGACTTAGAGAGCACGAATTAATCTTCAAAGATACTAAAGATTTACTACATTTTCTTGCAAGAATTGTAAGATCTTGAACATCATATCTATTATACTCGAACCTACAATAGAGCGATTCAAAAACAGTGTTATGGATGGCCAATTCATGTAACCATTTCCCATGTTCCTCATTATTGATACCACGACCTTCCAAAGACAATGTTCTCAATTGATTACAATACTTGGCGACATGCACTAACCCTTCCTCCCATAACCCATGACACTTGTTAATCTTCAAGACCGTTAACTCTTTACCACGTGAAGTTGCCAATGTCTCAAGATCTTCCTCATAAGCAACCAGACCATGGATATGAAGCTCTTTCAAACAAGTAAACTTAACAGCTATTTCTTTGATCCATGGGGTGATATGATTACGAGGTCTAAATAGCCTGTTATAATGTTCAAATGGAAATCCCTTAAGTGTTAATGCATCAATATAAGGGAATCTTTGACTGACACGAGACGGGTTTGGGCAGTAAAGTACGTGGACTGTTACATGCTTACGAGTAATACCATCGAGTTTATACAATCTACGACAAACTAAAGAAATAGAGTTACGGTCATCAACATCGTGTACATAAGGTATAACACAGTTAAACACTTGCTCAATTTTGATCATCGCCTATAAGAAAAAAAAAAGCAAAACATATAACATCAAGCTACGTACTAGGGTTAAGTTTTGAAATAGAAAGATCAAACACTCAAAACTATGCAGTTAAGGAATCAAGTTCTTCATACACTTTAAGGGAAACTAAGGAATAACACAGTTAAACACTAGTTCCATAGTACCTAAGTTGAGCTAATTTTACAATAGAAACACTTGATTCGTGAATTAAAAGTTGAGCTACCTTTTAAAGACTAAATATTTATTATAGACATTTTATCAAACAGGTGATATGCGCGCATATTTAATGACCACCGCTACATAAAAACACACACGCACGCACGTACATGCATTCTCATCAAAATACATATATTACACCGAAGCAATAACACTTTTTGTTTTTGGGTGCAAAATTTGGTATTACCTTTGAAGAAGCAAAAATAAAAGCTGTTTTTTTTGTTTGAGAAATTGCAGGTTGTAACATTTGGGTATTTATAGTGCTGGTTTGGTTAATTTGCATAACACCCCCTTAACTTTATGAATTTTATCTAAAACGGGAAAAATCTTTTAAACTTTTATAATATTAACCACTCAAGGGTGACTTAGTGACAAAAAAGCTTGTGACGATCATTTTAAAATGTGTGAGGTCCGAAGTTGATTTCTATTTATGTGCAACAACAAATTGGTTACGCCAACCTCCAAAGGAAGTGCTTTACCTGGTCGGCCAAAAGGTAAGAATATGTAGTTACCAAAAAAAAGATAATAATCTTTTATAATATTTTTTTTGAATTCTCATGTTTCTAACTTTTTTGTCGCGATATTGATTTACTTTCTTACAGACTTAAATCGAATAAAGACATTTTTTTTCTAGAAATTAACGTGATTGTTTCAAAATTATTTGGACGTGGCAGTTATTGTACTTGAGACCTATAAATGAGCTCATATGTTTTATATTTGTTGATGTTTTCTTAAAAGGGTTAATAAGATGTAATCATATTTAGAATAAGTTTAATTTTATAAATCATTTGATTAAAGGTCTTAGCTAACAAATATGCATACCCATCCATAAATATTACTCATCAATGACATAAGAAATATTGAAATAGACCCTGATAAAAAGAAATGAACTTTGAAAGAAAAATACCTTTTGGGTATTCTTGGTTTTATGGGCTTATTCTTGTTATATAAAGAGTGATGGGCTACTCATTGGTTATGGGCCAATTCTCATTTGTCTCAAAATTATAAATTGTTACTTTGTTAGCGATAGATTATGTAATACGACCATGTAAGCTCCCCCTTAATTGATGTTCCCCTAGTTGAGGGCGGGAATCGAGCTATGTTGGATTTTGTGGTTCACTCTTATATTCGATGATGTTTATTATATCATTAAAATAGTACAGTGAGTTTAGATAATTGAAAACCAAGATAATCGAACCACTAGTTATGGCATCATATGAAAACGTAAGCAATATATACACGTAAGCTTTGTTACTCACTCTTTTATACGATATAAGTTTTAGTATCGCCAAGATTGCAAGTTTATATAATTTAGAACCAATGATATATGAAAGTGTGATACCTTACACAATAGTTGAACGGTGAAGAACACAAGAATAAGAATACATTGTACTCACAAATTCATTGTTTAGATTCAAAATACAAAAATATTATTTGTATAACGTTTTTGTACATGCGATATTCTCCATAAACAAGAAATTTTAAACAAATACCACAAAGCATGAACACGTCTTTTTCTTTTGTGAAACAAATATGGATAAACGAGTGATGTTTACTTAAACATCTCCTCTAAAAGTTTAGATCCGCATGAAAACTCTAACTACGTATCTCTTTAGGATGCGTATAGTACTAACTTTATTCAGAAACCTATCACACAATGAACCCTAGTTTCAATGGTTATCTTTAAAGGGTCGTTTGGTTTGTGAAGTGAAATCACTATGGATATGGTAATGGTAATGAGTTTGTAAACCTATCACCTATGGTTTTTATAAGATATGCCTATTTTATGGGTTTCATTCTCATTTTGAATAACTAACCCATAAACTAAACAATTACACAAGGTGAAAGTCATTCCTTCATTCTGATACTCTTAAACCAAACATCCCCTTAGTTAAAGATGGAGTTGATGGGCCAATGACCCAATAATTTGTTTACTAAGTTTTGCTAGTGTCTTTCAACTTATAGAAACCAAATTGTTAATCGGGTTCAGCAAAAGCCAGACTCATTTGGAACAAAAAATCTTTCAAAAAATCTTACTGATGCAAAAAATGTACTTTTCATACCAATATTAAGTTGTAACCTTCTCTTATAACAATGACATTTTCATTCAACTTAAACCATCGATCGTCTATTAGCGTAATTCTTAATTTACTAAAAATTTCATTTACATTACGGGTTAAACAAATGTTTAATCAATTATCCTCAAAGTGCCATATCACTCATTTTTTTAATTATTTAATGTAACAAACAAGCAAATCATAAAATAAACGTTTAATCTATTTCTTTGAAAGTGCTATATCACTATTTTTCTTTTTATTATTACTTTAAGAAAATAAGCAGTTTCGGGTGTTTGGATAAAACTTCTTAGCCCGGTGTAAGTAATCTCTCAAAAGTAAGTAAATTGGTACCTTACTTTTTCTGTAAGTAGAAAAGCAGTTTTCAAACACCCAAGATCTTTTGTACTTGTTTACCTTTCCTAAAACTTACAACTAATCAACCTCATCTTTGTACTTGAACTCGATAAATTGTAACTTACACAATCCATAATCAAATTCTAACTCGAATCTCTAAAAAAAAATGCTATCTTTTGTTAAAAAAAAACTACTTTTTTTTTGCACAATTGAATTTTGTCTCTAACGAAATGCAAACAATCATTTATTACAAATAGTTCTCCATACACTTTTCGTTGATCATCTTCATTTTGCAAACACGATAATCATATAGTCTCCTCCAAAATGCAATCCTAAACACCCTCTTAAAGCAAACACAAGTGTTTCACTGAAGACGGGATGAAACAAATGACCTTTTATGGATTGAGATTCTCTCAAGTTGAGATTAACATGACCAGTCATGTTACCTCACAAATAAAAAAAAAGACCAGGTGTCACATCGGACCATACAGTTTTTTATGTGAAGGAACATGAATTCCTTTTTAAATTTACAATCGCTTCTTTGATAAATTTGATTGTTAAGTTTCGTAACTTTCATTTATTACGTCACATGCAATCAACCATGAATTGGGAGTTGGAGGCGGAAAATAGGGTGTTGAGTGATAACGAAAGATCAAAATGGTTGGAGGCAAGGAAGCAGTGGATGGAGAAAGAACGTGAATATGCAAGTATGCTTCGTCAGAAGGCTAGGGTGAGATGGGACGCGGAAGGAGATGAAAATTCAAAGTTTTTCCATTCATACGTCAAGAGGAAGAACAACAAAAATAATATACGAGGTCTTATGGTTAACGGGATGTGGTGTGAGGATCCATCTATAATCAAGGCAGAAATGGCAAGACATTACAAAGCGTTATTTTCAGAGGGGTCGATTTTTCGGCCTATATTTTGCTGTGATAAAATTCAGAAAATTTCGATGGAAGATGCGATAATGTTGGAAGGGAAATTTAATGAAAATGAGGTTTGGGACGCGGTTCGGGGGTGTGGAGGTGATAAAGCGCCGGGTCCAGACGGTTTTAATTTCAAGTTTATTAGGAAATATTGGGATTTATTAAAACTGGAATTCATGCTGGCAATCAATTGGTTTTGGGATAAATCAGAGATAACAAGAGGCTGTAATGCGTCGTTCGTGGCCATTATCCCAAAGGTTGTGGATCCTATCGGGCTTGGGGATTTTCGACCCATTAGTCTTATCGGGTGTTATTACAAGATCATAGCGAAGATACTTGCGGAGAGAGTTAAGAGGGTGGTTGGCAAGGTAGTTGGCGATGTTCAAAATGCGTTTATTAAAGATAGGTTTATTCTTGATGGTATTCTCATTGCTAACGAATCAATCGAGTATTTGAAAAAAAGGAAAGAAAAGGGGTTGATTTTTAAAGTGGATTTCGAGAAAGCTTATGATAGTATTAATTGGAGATTTCTTCTAGACATAATGAAAAGGATGGGGTTTGGGGGGAAGTGGTGTAACTGGATTTCTAGTTGTTTATCTTCGGCCACCATGTCAATATTAGTTAATGGATCTCCTACGGAAGAGTTTAGATTGGAGAGAGGAGTTAGACAAGGCGACCCGTTATCGCCTTTTCTGTTCATTCTAGCAACGGAAGGTTTAAATGCAATTGTTACAGAGGCGGTGGAAAAAGGGATTTTTAGGGGTGTTAGTATTGGAAATAATCGAGTGGTAGTGTCACATCTACAATATGCGGACGACACTATATTCTTTGGTGAGTGGAATAAAGAGAATGCAAGGTCGTTAATGTGCATTCTTAAGTGCTTTGAAGAAGTGTCCGGATTACGAGTTAATTACAATAAAAGTAAGCTATATGGTGTTGGGGTGAATGAGACGGATATTGGGGAAATGGCGAGGTGGATGAGATGCGGGGTAGGGGACTTCCTTTTTACGTATTTGGGTTTGCCAATTGGTGAGAATATGAGGCGGGTGGTTGCTTGGAATCCGTTATAGATAAATTTAAGAAGCGTTTGCTTGATTGGAAAGCAAAATCGATGTCCTTTGGGGGTCGTCTAACATTGGTGAAGTCGGTTCTTGGTAGCTTACCATTGTATTATTTTTCGATGTTCCGTGTGCCCTTGAGTGTGTTAAAACATCTTGAACGTATTCGAAAAGATTTCTTTTGGGGTGGGGTGGGTGAATGTAAAAAACTTGCATGGGTTAAATGGGATATGTTGCTAGCTTCACATGGGGATGGGGGGTTAAACATTGGGTCTCTTCGGGCAAAAAACTTGGCGCTTTTAGGGAAATGGTGGTGGAGATTTAAGAAAGAAAATGGTACGTTATGGGTTAAGGTTATTAAAAGCATACATGGTGAATGTGGGGGGCTCGGTGGGGTTAGAGGGTTAGGGGGACGTGTATGGTGGGGGGTGTGGAAGGAAATTGTCAAAATTGGGGAGGAATTAGAGGGGATAGGTTTAGAATACTCTTTGTCTTTCAAAGGAGTGGTGGGGAATGGTAGGGACATTGGATTTTGGGTAGATAGATGGATTGGCGACATGAGACTTTGCGATAGGTTTCCTAGGTTGTATCATTTGGATAGGAGAAAGGAGGCTAGGGTGGCGGATAGAGGGAGATGGGAAAACAATGGGTGGTGTTGGGAATGGCAGTGGGTTAGAGAGCTTAGAGGTAGGGTTGGTAGGGATTTTGATGAGCTCGTAATGTTGTTACAAAATGTTGTGCTTTCTAATGATTGTAGGGATCGATGGGAATGGTCGCTTCAAGAAGACGGGGTTTTCACGGTTAAAGCTTTAACAAAGATGGTGGAGGAGAAGACTTTAAGGATCGAGAATGGTGGTCAAGAAACTATATGGAACAAATTGGTACCTAAGAAGGTTAACATCTTTGTTTGGAGAGCTTTGAAAGGTCGGCTACCGGTTCGAGAGGAGTTAGACAAGAGGGGTATTGATATGGATTCAATTTTATGTCCGTGTTGTGATAGCGTGGTAGAAACATGTGCTCATAGCTTGGTTTTTTGTAATTTTGCTATGAGTGTGTGGGAAAAGGTCTTTATTTGGTGGAAGCGTGGAAATGTTAACGCGTTCTCTATTGGTGAATTGTTCTCCGCCAATGGAAATGTTGACGTTCCGAATCTTTCGGTCAATCTTTGGCAAGCGGTTATATGGACTTCTGGGTATTACATTTGGAAAGAGAGAAATGCGCGGGTTTTTAAAGGGAAAGTCACAAGTATAAATAAAATTATCCAAGATATTCAACTTAAAAGTTACGAGTGGATTGTGAGAAGATCGAATAAGAGAAGCGGGATGGATTGGCAGCTATGGTTATATGACCCAATAAAATGTCGGCTGCATTAATTGGCTATGTGCTCGGTATTTCAGTCTGCGTATTGGTCGTGTGGAGCAGTATTGATGTTGGTTAAGATCCTGTGTTCAGTTGCAGCTTGTTATTCTTGTTGGAAAATGAGTTTTGCAAAATGAGTTTTTGCAAATTTTGGACACTATTTAATATATGTATATGTTATATATATTCATATTTCTTGGTGGCTTTGCGTTCTCCTCGACGAGAGCCGCCTTGAGCTAAAGTATGTCCAAATTGGAGGAGAAATGAATGAGATATCGTGTCTCAAAGTGAGGCACAAAATCTGGAAAACTAAAACTATCCCACATCGCCTAGAAGAGGAAGTGGAGACTAGTTTATAAGGAAATCATAATATTGGATATCAAATTCCTTTAGGTTGATTATGCTCCCACCCCCTCACGTGCAGCCTTGGGGTCTTGAAATAGGATTTCCGGGCTAAAATGAGTTGAAGCTTACGAACTCATGCGAGCCAGCAGCGACTGCTTGGACACGAATGCACTCAGAAATCACAAGCCCTCTGTGAATATCTTTCTTGAGAATTTGGTTCCATATTTGATAATTTTCGAGAATATTCATAATCTATTTTAGGAATAGATTTAGACTTTGTTCTTAAGTCTTAGGATATATGCAAATGTTTTTGAAATATGAGATATGCATATATTTTATTTCTACGTATATATTACGTCTTGGTGACCAAGATAGGTATTGCCTATAAAATAAAGCGTAGCTCATTGATTTTAATCATCCACAAAGCGCTGACTCATTACGTCATTATTCGGCTTTCTCTTGATCGAAACACTCGGACCTTGATTGAATTTTCGGGCAAGTGAGTCGAGGTCGGTACATTACAGCGGTTAGACGTTGTACGGGAAGCAGAGGCGTCCGATTTTTAAGAGATCGTGTTAAACACGATCTTTTACGGCTTTCGTTTTTATATATATCGTTATAGTTCTGCGTTTATTTCTTGTTTTACATTACGTTATTTAATTATTGTATCGATTTATTATTTTAATTAAAAGTGTACACCGTTTCCCACAATTCTAGTATGGGCTTGGTTGTTTTATGGTTACCCTTGTATGCTTATTCCATTCGTCTCTTGCAACATATATTGAATTTCGGTTCCTTATTTTTCTTTGAGAATTTCGGTTCCTTATTTGATAATTTTCGAGAATATTAAAATTTCGGTTCCTTATTTGATAATTTTCCGAATATTACGTAATCTATTTTAGGAATAGATTTAGACTTTGTTCTTAAGTCTTAACAGATATATGCAAATGCGTGTTTTGAAATATGAGATATGCATATATTTTTATTTCTACAGCGTATATTACGTCTTGGTGACCAAGATAGGTATTGCTATAAAATAAAGCGTAGCTCATTCGATTTTTAATCATCCACAAGCGCAGCTCATTACGTGCAGTATTCGGCTTTCTCTTCGTCCGACACTTCCGGACCTTGATTGAATTTTTCGGGCAAGTGAGTCAGGTCGTACCTTGATTAGAACGTTAGCCCCACGGGAAACAGACGGTATCTGTTTTAAAGGAATCGTGTTAAACCGCGATCTTTTACGGCTTTCGTTTTTATATATCGTTATAGTATACTGCGTTTATTCTTGTTTTTACATTACATTATTTAATTATTGTAATCTAATTTATTATTTTAATTAAAAGTGTACACCGTTTCCCACAATTCTAGTATGGGCTTGGTTGTTTTATGGTTACCAGTATGCTTATTCCATTAGATCTCTTGCAACATATATTGAATTTCGGTTCCTTATTTTTGTGAGAATTTCGGTTCCTTATTTGATAATTTTCGAATATTAAAATTTGGGTTCCTTATTTGATAATTTTCGAGAATATTCGTAATCTATTTTAGGAATAGATTTAGACTTTGTTCTTAAGTCTTAGAGATATATGCAAATCGTGTTTTGAAATATGAGATATGCATATATTTTATTTTGGCGTATATTACGTCTTGGTGACCAAGATAGGTATTGCCTATAAAATAAGCGTTAGCTCATCCATTTTAATCATCCACAAACGCAGACTCATTACGATGCGATTATTCCACTTTCTCTTCGATCGAGAAACACCGGACCTTCGGTGAATTTTGAACAAGTGAGTCGGTCCGAAGCGTACCTTGATTAACGTTGTACCACAGGGAAGCAGGGCGGCGAATCTTTTAAGGAATCGTGTTAAACACGATCTTTTACGGCTTTCGTTTTATATATCGTTATAGTGTGCGTTTATTTCTTTGTTTTACATTACGTTATTTAATTATTGTAATCGATTTATTATTCTAATTAAAAGTGTTACCGTTTCCCACAATTCTAGTATGGGCTTGGTTGTTTTATGGTTACCACGTATGCTTATTCCATTAGATCTCTTGCAACATATATTGAATTTCGGTTCCTTATTTTTTGCTGAGAATTTCGGTTACTTATTTGATAATTTTCGAATATTAAGAAGGTTCCTTATTTGATAATTTTCCGAATATTACGTAATCTATTTTAGGAATAGATTTAGACTTTGTGCTTAAGTCTTAACAGATATATGCAAATCGTGTTTTTATATAACAGATATGCATATATTTTATTACTGCGTATATTCGTCTTGGTGACCAAGATAGGTATTGCCTATAAAATAAGCGTAGCTCATTAGTTTTAATCATCCACAAGCGCAGCTCATTACGTGCGGTATTCCATTTCTCTTGATCGAAAACACTTTCGGACCTTCGGTGAATTTTCGGGCAAGTGAGTGGTCGGACGTGCGGCAGTTAGAGCGTTGGCCTGCACGGGAAGCAGACGGCGAATGCGTTTTAAAGGGAATCGTGTTAAACACGATCTTTGTTTTTTATATATCGTTATAGTGTCTGCGTTTATTTCTTGTTTTACATTCATTTATTTAATTATTGTAATCTGATTTATTATTTTAATTAAAAGTGTACACCGTTTCCCACAATTCTAGTATGGGCTTGGTTGTTTTTATGGTTACCACCATGCTTATTCCATTCGTCTCTGCAACATATATTGAATTTCGGTTCCTTATTTTTCTTTGAGAATTTCGGTTCCTTATTTGATAATTTTCGAGAATATTAGAATTTCGGTTCCTTATTTGATAATTTTCGAGAATATTACATGTCTATTTTAGGAATAGATTTAGACTTTGTTCTTAAGTCTTATGAGATATATGCAAATCGTGTTTTGAAATATGAGATATATGCATATATTTTTATTTTCTGCGTATATTACGTCTTGGTGACCAAGATAGGTATTGCCTATAAAATAAAGCGTAGCTCATTAGGTTTTAATCATCCACAAACGCGGCTCATTACGTGGTATTCGACTTTCTCTTCGATGAAACACTTCCGGACCTTCCGGTGAATTTTCGGGCAAAGTGAGTGGTCGGTATTACAGCGGTTAGAGCGTTGTACCACGGGAAGCAGGGCGGCGAATCTGTTTTAAGGGAATCGTGTTAAACACGATCTTTTACACTT
Organism: Chrysanthemum makinoi; assembly: GCA_910596185.1. NCBI lineage: Eukaryota > Viridiplantae > Streptophyta > Magnoliopsida > Asterales > Asteraceae > Chrysanthemum > Chrysanthemum makinoi. The sequence continues at coordinate 193,410,278 of OU343217.1, read as the reverse complement.
TAGTTTTTATATATCGTTATAGTGTCTGCGTTTATTTCTTGTTTTACATTGTTATTTAATTATTGTAATCTGATTTATTATTTTAATTAAAAGTGTACACCGTTTCCCACAATTCTAGTATGGGCTTGGTTGTTTTATGGTTACCCTTTGTATGCTTATTCCATTAGTCTCTTGCAACATATATTGAATTTGGTTCCTTATTTTTCTTTGAGAATTTAGGTTCCTTATTTGATAATTTTCGAATATTAAAATTTGGTTCCTTATTTGATAATTTTCGAGGAATACGTAATCTATTTTAGGAATAGATTTAGACTTTGTTCTTAAGTCTTATGAGATATATATGCAAATCGTGTTTTTGAAATACTGAGATATGCATATATTTTATTTTCTGGCGTTATTTGTCTTGGTGACCAAGATAGGTACTATAAAATAAAAGTAGCTCATTCAGTTTTAATCATCCACAAACGACTCATTCGTGCGATTATTCGACTTTCTCTTATTCGTCCCGAAACACTTTCGGATAACCGGTGAATTTTTACGGGGCAAGTGAGTCGGTCGGTACCTGCTTGATTGAAACACGTTATACCGCAGGAAGCAGGCAGTGAGAATACATTTTAAGGAATGTGTTAAACGATCTTTTTCGACTTTTCGTTTTATATATCGTTATAGTGTCTGCGTTTATTTCTTGTTTTTACATTCGTTATTTAATTATTGTATCGATTTATTATTTTAATTAAAAAATGTACACCGTTTCCCACAATTCTAGTATGGGCTTGGTTGTTTTATAGTTTACCAACGTATGCTTATTCCATTAGTCTACGCAACATATATTGAATTTCGGTTCCTTATTTTTTCTTTGAGAATTTTGGTTCCTTATTTGATAATTTTCGAATATTAAAATTTGGTTCCTTATTTGATAATTTTCCAGAATATTGCATGTCTATTTTAGGAATAGATTTAGACTTTGTTCTTAAGTCTTAACGGATATATACAAATGGTGTTTTGAAATACTTGAGATATGCATATATTTTATTTTCACAGTATATTACGTCTTGGTGACCAAGATAGGTATTGCCTATAAAATAAAGCGTAGCTCATTGAGTTTAATCATCCACAAGCCTTGCTCATTACGTGGGTATTCAGGCTTTCTCTTCGATCGAAACACTGGAACCCGGTGAATTTTTGAGGCAAGTGAGTCGGTCGGCCCCGGTACAGCGGTTAGAAGCGTTGTACCACTGGGAAGCGGTGGCGAATACATTTTAAGGGAATCGATGTTAAACCACGATCTTTTACGACTTTCGTTTTTATATATAGTTATAATTATGCTGTACGTTTATTTCTTGTTTTACATTACGTTATTTAATTATTGTATCGATTTATTATTTTAATTAAAAGTGTACACCGTTTTGATTCTAGTATGGGCTTGGTTGTTTTATGGTTACCACCCATGCTTATTCCATTCGATCTCGCAACATATATTGAATTCGGTTCCTTATTTTTCGAGAATTTTGGTTCCTTATTTGATAATTTTCGAGAATATTAAAATTTGGGTTCCTTATTTGATAATTTTCGAATATTACGTAATCTATTTTAGGAATAGATTTAGACTTTGTGCTTAAGTCTTAACAGATATATGCAAATCGTGTTTTGAAATATGAGATATGCATATATTTTATTTTAGGCGTATATTACGTCTTGGTGACCAAGATAGGTATTGCCTATAAAATAAAAGCGTAGCTCATTCAGTTTTAATCATCCAAGCGCTGACTCATTAGTGCGTTATTCGACTTTCTCTTGATCGGAAACACTTTCGGACCTTCGGTGAATTTTAGGGCAAGTGAGTCAGGTCCGGTACATTACAGCGGTTAGAGCGTTGTACCACGGAAGCAGGGCGAATCGTTTTTAAAGGGAATGCGTGTTAAACCACGATCTTTTCACGGCTTTAGTTTTATATATCGTTATAGTGTCTGCGTTTATTTCTTGTTTTACATTACGTTTATTTAATTATTGTAATCTGATTTATTATTTTAATTAAAAGTGTACACCGTTTCCCACAATTCTAGTATGGGCTTGGTTGTTTTTATGTTATACTTATTCCATTAGTCTCTTTGCAACATATATTGAATTTGGTTCCTTATTTTTTTCTTTGAGAATTTGGTTCCTTATTTGATAATTTTCGAGAATATTAAAATTTAGGTTCCTTATTTGATAATTTTCGAGAATATTACTGTAATCTATTTTAGGAATAGATTTAGACTTTGTTCTTAAGTCTTATGAGATATATGCAAATCGTGTTTTTGAAATATGAGATATGCATATATTTTATTTTACAGTATATTGTCTGGTGACCAAGATAGGTATTGCCTATAAAATAAGCGTAGCTCATTAGAGTTTTAATCATCCACAAGCGCTGACTCGTGCGTGCAGTATTCCGACTTTCTCTTGATGAAACACTCAGACCTTGGTGAATTTTGAGGCAAGTAGTAGTCGGCGTACCATGATTAAAGCGTTGTACCACAGGAAGCAGGCGGCGAATCATTTTAAGGTGGTGTTAAACCACGATCTTTTTGAACTTTGGTTTTATATATCGTTATAATTAATACTGCGTTTATTTCTTGTTTTTACATTACATTTATTTAATTATTGTATCGATTTATTATTTTAATTAAAAGTGTACACCGTTTCCCACAATTCTAGTATGGGCTTGGTTGTTTTTATGGTTACCACTGTATGCTTATTCCATTAGTCTCTTGCAACATATATTGAATTTGGGTTCCTTATTTTTTCAGAATTTAGGTTCCTTATTTGATAATTTTCGAATATTAAGAATTTGGTTCCTTATTTGATAATTTTCGAGAATATTACGTAATCTATTTTAGGAATAGATTTAGACTTTGTTCTTAAGTCTTATGAGATATATGCAAATCGTGTTTTTGAAATATGAGATATGCATATATTTTATTTCAGCGTATATTACGTCTTGGTGACCAAGATAGGTATTGCCTATAAAATAAAGCGTAGCTCATTCAGTTTAATCATCCACAAGCGAGCTCATTACGTGCAGTATTCCGGCTTTCTCTTGATCGAGGAAACACTTTCAGGACCTTGGTGAATTTTCGGGCAAGTGAA
>OU343217.1:193366195-193397455 GCA_910596185.1 Chrysanthemum makinoi | reverse complement strand
AATTTCGTTCCTTATTTGATAATTTTCCGAATATTCTCAGAATCTATTTTAGGAATAGATTTAGACTTTGTTCTAAGTCTTAAATGATATATGCAAATCGTTTTGAAATAACAGATATGCATATATTTTATTTTCATGATATTCCGTCCTTGGTGACCAAGATAGGTATTGCCTATAAAATAAAACGTGAGTTCATTCAGCTTTAATCATCCACAAACGCAGCTCATTACGGCAAGATTCCAAACCTCGGGACGAAAACACTGCACCTTCTGTGAATTTTCAAGCGAGTCAGTCCGACCTGCGGCAAATGTGCTTAGAACGTTGAAAAATCGGGAAACACGGCGAATCTGTTTTAAGGGAATCGTTAAACACGATCTTTACGGCTTCGCTTTTATATATCGTTATAGTGTCTCGCTTATTTACTGTTTTTACATTCTCAAGTTTTTTAATTATTGTAACTTGATTTATTATTTTAATTAAAAGTGTACACCGTTTCCCACAATTCTAGTATGGGCTTGGTTGTTTTTATGGTTACCACTGTATGCTTATTCCATTCGTCTACTGCAACATATATTGAATTTCGGTTCCTTATTTTTTGCTGAGAATTTCGGTTCCTTATTTGATAATTTTCCAGAATATTAAGAATTTCGGTTCCTTATTTGATAATTTTCCAGAATATTCTGTAATCTATTTTAGGAATAGATTTAGACTTTGTTCTTAAGTCTTAACAGATATATGCAAATCGTGTTTTTGAAATAACAGATATGCATATATTTTATTTTCTGGCGTATATTCTGTCTTGGTGACCAAGATAGGTATTGCCTATAAAATAAAACGTAGCTCATTCAGTTTTAATCATCCACAAACGCAGCTCATTACGTGCAGTATTCCAGCTTTCTCTTGATCGAAACACTCAGACCTTCGGTGAATTTTCAGGCAAGTGAGTCAGGTCCGACTGTGCAACAGTTAGAACGTTGTACCCTGGGAAACAGACGGCGAATCTGTTTTAAGGGAATCGTGTTAAACACGATCTTTTACGGCTTTCGTTTTTATATATCGTTATAGTGTCTGCGTTTATTTACTGTTTTTACATTCTGTTATTTAATTATTGTAATCTGATTTATTATTTTAATTAAAAGTGTACACCGTTTCCCACAATTCTAGTATGGGCTTGGTTGTTTTTATGGTTACCACTGTATGCTTATTCCATTCGTCTACTGCAACATATATTGAATTTCTTCCTTATTTTTCTTTGAGAATTTCTTCCTTATTTGATAATTTTCCGAATATTAAGAATTTCGGTTCCTTATTTGATAATTTTCGAATATTCTCGTAATCTATTTTAGGAATAGATTTAGACTTTGTTCTTAAGTCTTAACAGATATATGCAAATCGTGTTTTTGAAATAATGATATGCATATATTTTATTTTCTGGCGTATATTCTGTCTTGGTGACCAAGATAGGTATTGCCTATAAAATAAAACGTAGCTCATTCAGTTTTAATCATCCACAAACGCAGCTCATTACGTGCAGTATTCCAGCTTTCTCTTCGATCAGAAACACTCAGACCTTCGTGAATTTTCGTGCAAGTGAGTCGTCCGACTGCAACAACGTTAGAACGTTGTTCCCAGGAAACAGACGGCGAATCTGTTTTAAGGGAATCGTGTTAAACACGATCTTTTACGGCTTTCGTTTTTATATATCGTTATAGTGTCTGCGTTTATTTACTGTTTTTACATTCTGTTATTTAATTATTGTAATCTGATTTATTATTTTAATTAAAAGTGTACACCGTTTCCCACAATTCTAGTATGGGCTTGGTTGTTTTTATGGTTACCACTGTATGCTTATTCCATTCGTCTACTGCAACATATATTGAATTTCGGTTCCTTATTTTTTGCTGAGAATTTCGGTTCCTTATTTGATAATTTTCCAGAATATTAAGAATTTCGGTTCCTTATTTGATAATTTTCCAGAATATTCTGTAATCTATTTTAGGAATAGATTTAGACTTTGTTCTTAAGTCTTAACAGATATATGCAAATCGTGTTTTTGAAATAACAGATATGCATATATTTTATTTTCTGGCGTATATTCTGTCTTGGTGACCAAGATAGGTATTGCCTATAAAATAAAACGTAGCTCATTCAGTTTTAATCATCCACAAACGCAAACTCATTGCGTAGATTCCAAATTTTCTCTTCGATAAACACCCTGGACCTCGGTGAATTTTCGGGCAAGTGAGTCGGTCCGACTGCAAGCTTAGAACGTTAGTACCGAAACAGACGGCGAACTGTTTTAAGGGAATCGTGTTAAACACGATCTTTTACGGCTTTCGTTTTTATATATCGTTATAGTAATCTTTATTTACTGTTTTTACATTCTGTTATTTAATTATTGTAATCTGATTTATTATTTTAATTAAAAGTGTACACCGTTTCCCACAATTCTAGTATGGGCTTGTTTTTTATGGTTACCAGTATGCTTATTCCATTCTCGTCTGCAACATATATTGAATTCGGTTCCTTATTTTTGCTGAGAATTTCGTTCCTTATTTGATAATTTTCCAATATTAAGAATTTCGTTCCTTATTTGATATTTTTCCAGAATATTCTGTAATCTATTTTAGGAATAGATTCAGACTTTGTCCTTAAGTCTTAACAGATATATGCAAATCGTGTTTTTGTAATAACAGATATGCATATATTTTATTTTCTCATGTATATTCCGTCTTGGTGACCAAGATAGGTATTGCCTATAAAATAAAACGTAGCTCATTCAGTTTTAATCATCCACAAACGCAGCTCATTACGCGGTATTCCGCTTTTCTTCGATCGAAACACTCGGACCTTCGGTGAATTTTCGTGCAAGTGAGTCGTCCGGTCAGGTACGCTTAGAACGAAACCTCGGGAAACGCGACGAATTTTAAGGGAATCGTGTTAAACACGATCTTTTACGGCTTTCGTTTTTATATATCGTTATAGTGTCTGCGTTTATTTCTTTGTTTTTACATTCTGTTATTTAATTATTGTAATCTGATTTATTATTTTAATTAAAAGTGTACACCGTTTCCCACAATTCTAGTATGGGCTTGGTTGTTTTTATGGTTACCACTGTATGCTTATTCCATTCGTCTTTGCAACATATATTGAATTTCGGTTCCTTATTTTTGCCGAGAATTTGGTTCCTTATTTGATAATTTTCCGAATATTAAGAATTTCGGTTCCTTATTTGATAATTTTCCGTGAATATTCGTAATCTATTTTAGGAATAGATTTAGACTTTGTTCTTAAGTCTTAATGATATATGCAAATCGTGTTTTTGAAATAACAGATATATATATATTTTATTTTCGGCGTATATTCTGTCTTGGTGACCAAGATAGGTATTGCCTATAAAATAAAACGTAGCTCATTCAGTTTTAATCATCCACAAACGCGTCATTACGTGCAGATTCCAACTTTCTCTTCGATCAAACAATCGACCTTCGGTGAATTTTCGTGCAAGTGAGTCGGTCCGACTGCGTAACAGCTTAGAAGCAAGTTACCCTGGGAAAGACGGCGAATCTGTTTTTAAGGGAATCGTGTTAAACACGATCTTTTACGGCTTTCGTTTTTATATATCGTTATAGTGTCTGCGTTTATTTACTGTTTTACATTCTGTTATTTAATTATTGTAATCTGATTTATTATTTTAATTAAAAGTGTACACCGTTTCCCACAATTCTAGTATGGGCTTGGTTGTTTTTATGGTTACCATGATGCTTATTCCATTCGTCTACTGCAACATATATTGAATTTCGGTTCCTTATTTTTTGCTGAGAATTTCGGTTCCTTATTTGATAATTTTCCAGAATATTAAGAATTTCGGTTCCTTATTTGATAATTTTCCAGAATATTCTGTAATCTATTTTAGGAATAGATTTAGACTTTGTTCTTAAGTCTTAATGATATATGCAAATCGTGTTTTGAAATAACAGATATGCATATATTTTATTTTCTCGCGTATATTACTGTCTTGGTGACCAAGATAGGTATTGCCTATAAAATAAAACGTAGCTCATTCAGTTTTAATCATCCACAAACGCATACTCATTACGCGTATTCCGGCTTTCTCTTCGATCGAAACACTCGAACCTTCGAATTTTAGTCAGGAGTAAGTGTCCGACTCGCAACGCTTAGAGCGTTGTACCGGGAAACAGACCGAATCTGTTTTAAGGGAATCGTGTTAAACACGATCTTTTACGGCTTTCGTTTTTATATATCGTTATAGTGTTCTTTATTTATCTTTTTACATTCTCGTTATTTAATTATTGTAATCTGATTTATTATTTTAATTAAAAGTGTACACCGTTTCCCACAATTCTAGTATGGGCTTGGTTGTTTTTATGGTTACCACTGTATGCTTATTCCATTCGCTTCTTGCAACATATATTGAATTTCGTTCCTTATTTTTGCCGAGAATTTCGTTCCTTATTTGATAATTTTCGAATATTAAGAATTTCGTTCCTTATTTGATAATTTTCCGAATATTCGTAATCTATTTTAGGAATAGATTTAGACTTTGTTCTTAAGTCTTAAATGAGATATATGCAAATCGGTTTTTGAAATAACAGATATGCATATATTTTATTTTCTCATGTATATTACGTCTTGGTGACCAAGATAGGTATTGCCTATAAAATAAAACGTAGCTCATTCAGTTTTAATCATCCACAAACGCAGCTCATTACGGCAAGATTCCAAATTTCTCTTCTCTCGACGAAACACTCGACCTTCGGTGAATTTCGCAAGTGAGTCAGTCCGACGGTGCAAAGTTAGAACGTTGTACCCGAAGCATGCACTGTTTTAAGGGAATCGTGTTAACACGATCTTTACGGCTTTCGTTTTTATATATCGTTATAGTGTCTGCGTTTATTTCTGCTTTTACATTCATTTATTTAATTATTGTAATCTGATTTATTATTTTAATTAAAAGTGTACACCGTTTCCCACAATTCTAGTATGGGCTTGGTTGTTTTTATGGTTACCACTGTATGCTTATTCCATTCGTCAGCAACATATATTGAATTTCGGTTCCTTATTTTTTGCTGAGAATTTCGGTTCCTTATTTGATAATTTTCCAGAATATTAAGAATTTCGGTTCCTTATTTGATAATTTTCCAGAATATTCTGTAATCTATTTTAGGAATAGATTTAGACTTTGTTCTTAAGTCTTAACAGATATATGCAAATCGTGTTTTTGAAATAACAGATATGCATATATTTTATTTTCTGGCGTATATTTTGTCTTGGTGACCAAGATAGGTATTGCCTATAAAATAAAACGTAGCTCATTCAGTTTTAATCATCCACAAACGCAGCTCATTACGTGCAGTATTCCAGCTTTCTCTTCGATCAGAAACACTCGCACTTCGGTGAATTTTCGTGCAAGTGAGTAGTCAGTCCGACCGCAATGCTTAGAACGTTGTACCCGGGAAACGACGGCGAATCTGTTTAAGGGAATCGTGTTAAACACGATCTTTTACTTTCGCTTTTTATATATCGTTATAGTGTCTCGTTTATTTCTTTTTTTACATTATGTTATTTAATTATTGTAATCTGATTTATTATTTTAATTAAAAGTGTACACCGTTTCCCACAATTCTAGTATGGGCTTGGTTGTTTTTATGGTTACCACGTATGCTTATTCCATTCGCTCATCTGCAACATATATTGAATTTCGGTTCCTTATTTTTGCGAGAATTTCGGTTCCTTATTTGATAATTTTCCGTAATATTAAGAATTTCGGTTCCTTATTTGATAATTTTCCGAATATTCGTAATCTATTTTAGGAATAGATTTAGACTTTGTTCTTAAGTCTTAACAGATATATGCAAATCGTGTTTTTGAAATAACAGATATGCATATATTTTATTTTCTCATGTATATTCTGCCTTGGTGACCAAGATAGGTATTGCCTATAAAATAAACGTAGCTCATTCAGTTTAATCATCCACAAAGCCGCTCATTACGTGCAGATTCCGTTCTCTTCGATCGAAACACTCGACCTTCGGTGAATTTTCGCAAGTGAGTCGTCCGACCAGGCAAAGTTAGAACAAGAAATCGGGAACAGACGCGAATCTGTTTTAAGGAATCGTGTTAAACACTCTATCTTTACTTCGTTTTATATATCGTTATAGTGTCTGCGTTTATTTACTGTTTTACATTCTGTTATTTAATTATTGTAATCTGATTTATTATTTTAATTAAAAGTGTACACCGTTTCCCACAATTCTAGTATGGGCTTGGTTGTTTTATGGTTACCATCTGATGCTTATTCCATTCGCTCTCTGCAACATATATTGAATTTCGTTCCTTATTTTTGCGAGAATTTCGTTCCTTATTTGATAATTTTCCGAATATTAAGAATTTCGGTTCCTTATTTGATAATTTTCCGTAATATTCTCAGTAATCTATTTTAGGAATAGATTTAGACTTTGTTCTTAAGTCTTAACAGATATATGCAAATCGTGTTTTTGAAATAACAGATATGCATATATTTTATTTTCTCGGTATATTCCGTCTTGGTGACCAAGATAGGTATTGCCTATAAAATAAAACGTAGCTCATTCAGTTTTAATCATCCACAAACGCAGCTCATTACGCGTGCGATTCCGACTTTCTCTTCGATCGAACACTGGACCTTCGTGAATTTTCGGCAAGTGAGTCGTCCGATCTGGCAATGTTAGAACGTTGTACACGGGAAAGCAGGCAGAATGCTTTTTAAGGGAATCGTGTTAAACACGATCTTACTTTTTTTTTATATATCGTTATAGTGTCTGCGTTTATTTACTGTTTTTACATTCTGTTATTTAATTATTGTAATCTGATTTATTATTTTAATTAAAAGTGTACACCGTTTCCCACAATTCTAGTATGGGCTTGGTTGTTTTTATGGTTACCACTGTATGCTTATTCCATTCGTCTACTGCAACATATATTGAATTTCGGTTCCTTATTTTTTGCTGAGAATTTCGGTTCCTTATTTGATAATTTTCCGTAATATTAAGAATTTCGTTCCTTATTTGATAATTTTCCGAATATCTCTGTAATCTATTTTAGGAATAGATTTAGACTTTGTTCTTAAGTCTTAATGTGATATATGCAAATCGGTTTTGAAATACCAGATATGCATATATTTTATTTTCTCCGTATATTACTGTCTTGGTGACCAAGATAGGTATTGCCTATAAAATAAAACGTAGCTCATTCAGTTTTAATCATCCACAAACGCAGCTCATTACGCGAGATTCCACTTTTCTTCGATCGAAACACCAGACCTTCGGTGAATTTTCGGCAAGTGAGTCGGTCCGACTGCGGCAAAGCTTAGAACGTTGTACCCGGGAAACGGGCATCGAATTGTTTTAAGGGAATCGTGTTAAACACGATCTTTACGCTTTCGTTTTTATATATCGTATATAGTGTCCGTTTATTTACTGTTTTTACATTCTGTTATTTAATTATTGTAATCTGATTTATTATTTTAATTAAAAGTGTACACCGTTTCCCACAATTCTAGTATGGGCTTGGTTGTTTTTATGGTTACCACTGTATGCTTATTCCATTCGTCTACTGCAACATATATTGAATTTCGGTTCCTTATTTTTTGCTGAGAATTTCGGTTCCTTATTTGATAATTTTCCAGAATATTAAGAATTTCGGTTCCTTATTTGATAATTTTCCAGAATATTCTGTAATCTATTTTAGGAATAGATTTAGACTTTGTTCTTAAGTCTTAACAGATATATGCAAATCGTGTTTTTGAAATAACAGATATGCATATTTTTTTTTTTATTTTCTGGCGATATTACGTCTTGGTGACCAAGATAGGTATTGCCTATAAAATAAAACGTAGCTCATTCAGTTTTAATCATCCACAAACGCAGCTCACGCGTGCAAGATTCCGGCTTTCTTCGATCGAAACACCTGGACTTCGGTGAATTTTCGTGTTGAAGTCAGTCCGATCGCAATGCTTAGAACGTTGTACCACGGGAAAGCACGCGAATCTGTTTTTAAGGGAATCGTTAAACACGCATCTTTTACTTTCGCTTTTATATATCGTTATAGTGTCTCTGCGTTTATTTACTGTTTTACATTCTGTTATTTAATTATTGTAATCTGATTTATTATTTTAATTAAAAGTGTACACCGTTTCCCACAATTCTAGTATGGGCTTGGTTGTTTTTATGGTTACCACTGTATGCTTATTCCATTCGCTTCACGCAACATATATTGAATTTCGGTTCCTTATTTTTGCCGAATTTCGTTCCTTATTTGATAATTTTCCAGAATATTAAGAATTTCGGTTCCTTATTTGATAATTTTCCAGAATATTCTGTAATCTATTTTAGGAATAGATTTAGACTTTGTTCTTAAGTCTTAACAGATATATGCAAATCGTGTTTTTGAAATAACAGATATGCATATATTTTATTTTCTGGCGTATATTCTGTCTTGGTGACCAAGATAGGTATTGCCTATAAAATAAAACGTAGCTCATTCAGTTTTAATCATCCACAAACGCAGCTCATTACGTGCAGTATTCCAGCTTTCTCTTCGATCAGAAACACTCAGACCTTCGGTGAATTTTCAGGCAAGTGAGTCAGGTCCGACCAGGTAAAGCTTAGAACTACACGGGAAACAGACGCGAATCTGTTTTAAGGAATCGTTAAACACGATCTTTACGGCTTTCGTTTTATATATCGTTATAGTGTTGCGTTTATTTACTGTTTTTACATTCTGTTATTTAATTATTGTAATCTGATTTATTATTCTAATTAAAAGTGTACACCGTTTCCCACAATTCTAGTATGGGCTTGGTTGTTTTTATGGTTACCACTGTATGCTTATTCCATTCGCTTCTGCAACATATATTGAATTTCGTTCCTTATTTTTTTCGAGAATTTCGGTTCCTTATTTGATAATTTTCCAGAATATTAAGAATTTCGGTTCCTTATTTGATAATTTTCCAGAATATTCTGTAATCTATTTTAGGAATAGATTTAGACTTTGTTCTTAAGTCTTAATGAGATATATGCAAATCGTGTTTTGAAATGATATGCATATATTTTATTTTCTGGCGTATATTCTGTCTTGGTGACCAAGATAGGTATTGCCTATAAAATAAAACGTAGCTCATTCAGTTTTAATCATCCACAAACGCAGCTCATTACGCGGCGATTCCACTTTTCTCGATCGAAACACCGGACTTCTGGTGAATTTTCGGGCAAGTGAGTCGTCCGATCGCAACGCTTAGAACGTTGTACCCTGGGAAACAGACGGCGAATCTGTTTTAAGGGAATCGTGTTAAACACGATCTTTTACGGCTTTCGTTTTTATATATCGTTATAGTGTCTGCGTTTATTTACTGTTTTTACATTCTGTTATTTAATTATTGTAATCTGATTTATTTTTTTTAATTAAAAGTGTACACCGTTTCCCACAATTCTAGTATGGGCTTGGTTGTTTTTATGGTTACCACTGTATGCTTATTCCATTCGTCTATCAAACATATATTGAATTTGGTTCCTTATTTTTTGCTGAGAATTTCGTTCCTTATTTGATAATTTTCCGAATATTAAGAATTTCGTTCCTTATTTGATAATTTTCAGAATATTCGTAATCTATTTTAGGAATAGATTTAGACTTTGTTCTTAAGTCTTACAGTATATATGCAAATCGTGTTTTTGAAATAACAGATATGCATATATTTTATTTTCTGGCGTATATTCTGTCTTGGTGACCAAGATAGGTATTGCCTATAAAATAAAACGTAGCTCATTCAGTTTTAATCATCCACAAACGCAGCTCATTACGCGCAGATTCCAGCTTTTCTTCGATCGAAACACTCGGACCTTCGGTGAATTTTCGGCAAGTGAGTCGTCCGACCGCAAAGCTTAGAACGTTACCCTCGGGAAACGAGCGGCGAACTGTTTTAAGGGAATCGTGTTAAACACGATCTTTACGGCTTTCGTTTTATATATCGTTATAGTGTCTGCGTTTATTTCTCGTTTTACATTCTGTTATTTAATTATTGTAATCTGATTTATTATTTTAATTAAAAGTGTACACCGTTTCCCACAATTCTAGTATGGGCTTGGTTGTTTTTATGGTTACCACTGTATGCTTATTCCATTCGTCTACTGCAACATATATTGAATTTCGGTTCCTTATTTTTTGCTGAGAATTTCGGTTCCTTATTTGATAATTTTCCAGAATATTAAGAATTTCGGTTCCTTATTTGATAATTTTCCAGAATATTCTGTAATCTATTTTAGGAATAGATTTAGACTTTGTTCTTAAGTCTTAACAGATATATGCAAATCGTGTTTTTGAAATAACAGATATGCATATATTTTATTTTCTGGCGTATATTCTGTCTTGGTGACCAAGATAGGTATTGCCTATAAAATAAAACGTAGCTCATTCAGTTTTAATCATCCACAAACGCAGCTCATTACGTGCGGCAGATTCAGCTTTCTCGATCAGAACACTCGGACCTTCGGTGAATTTTCGGCAAGTGAGTCAGTCCGATCGGTAGCGCAGTTAGAACGTTGTACCCCGGGAAACAGACGGCGAATCTGTTTTAAGGGAATCGTGTTAAACACGATCTTTTACGGCTTTCGTTTATATATATAGTGTTCAAGGTTTATTTATCGTTTTTACATTCTGTTATTTAATTATTGTAATCTGATTTATTATTTTAATTAAAAGTGTACACCGTTTCCCACAATTCTAGTATGGGCTTGGTTGTTTTTATGGTTACCACTGTATGCTTATTCCATTCGCTTCTCGCAACATATATTGAATTTCGGTTCCTTATTTTTGTGAGAATTTCGGTTCCTTATTTGATAATTTTCCAGAATATTAAGAATTTCGGTTCCTTATTTGATAATTTTCCAGAATATTCTGTAATCTATTTTAGGAATAGATTTAGACTTTGTTCTTAAGTCTTAACAGATATATGCAAATCGTGTTTTTGAAATAACAGATATGCATATATTTTATTTTCTGGCGTATATTCTGTCTTGGTGACCAAGATAGGTATTGCCTATAAAATAAAACGTAGCTCATTCAGTTTTAATCATCCACAAACGCAGCTCATTACGTAAGATTCCAGCTTTCTCGATCGAAACACTCGACCTTCGAATTTTCAGCAAGTGAGTCGGTCCGACTGCGGTAAAGCTTAGAACGTTGTACCCTGGGAAACAGACGGCGAATCTGTTTTAAGGGAATCGTGTTAAACACGATCTTTTACGGCTTTCGTTTTTATATATCGTTATAGTGTCTGCGTTTATTTACTGTTTTTACATTCTGTTATTTAATTATTGTAATCTGATTTATTATTCTAATTAAAAGTGTACACCGTTTCCCACAATTCTAGTATGGGCTTGGTTGTTTTTATGGTTACCACTGTATGCTTATTCCATTCGTCTACTGCAACATATATTGAATTTCGGTTCCTTATTTTTTGCTGAGAATTTCGGTTCCTTATTTGATAATTTTCCAGAATATTAAGAATTTCGGTTCCTTATTTGATAATTTTCCAGAATATTCTGTAATCTATTTTAGGAATAGATTTAGACTTTGTTCTTAAGTCTTAACAGATATATGCAAATCGTGTTTTTGAAATAACAGATATGCATATATTTTATTTTCTGGCGTATATTCTGTCTTGGTGACCAAGATAGGTATTGCCTATAAAATAAAACGTAGCTCATTCAGTTTTAATCATCCACAAACGCAGCTCATTACGCAGATTCCGCTTTTCTTCGACGAAACACCTGACCTTCCGGTGAATTTTCGTGCAAGTGAGTCGTCCGGACCGCGGGTACGCGAACGTTGTACCGGAAAGCACGGCGAATCGTTTTAAGGAATGCGTGTTAAACACGATCTTTACGCTTTCGTTTTTATATATCGTTATAGTGTCTCGTTTATTTATCGTTTTTACATTCGTTATTTAATTATTGTAATCTGATTTATTATTCTAATTAAAAGTGTACACCGTTTCCCACAATTCTAGTATGGGCTTGGTTGTTTTATGGTTACCATCTGTATGCTTATTCCATTCGCTCATGCAACATATATTGAATTTCGGTTCCTTATTTTTGTGAGAATTTCGTTCCTTATTTGATAATTTTCCGAATATTAAGAATTTCGTTTCCTTATTTGATAATTTTCCAGAATATTCTGTAATCTATTTTAGGAATAGATTTAGACTTTGTGCTTAAGTCTTAACAGATATATGCAAATCGTGTTTTTGAAATAACAGATATGCATATATTTTATTTTCTGGCGTATATTCTGTCTTGGTGACCAAGATAGGTATTGCCTATAAAATAAAACGTAGCTCATTCAGTTTTAATCATCCACAAACGCAGCTCATTACGTGCAGTATTCCAGCTTTCTCTTCGATCAGAAACACTCAGACCTTCGGTGAATTTTCGGCAAGTGAGTCAGTCCGACTGCAGTAAATGTTAGAACGTTGTAAATTCCGGAAACAACGGCGAACTGTTTTAAGGAATCGTGTTAAACACGATCTTTTACGCTTTCGTTTTTATATATCGTTATAGTGTTCCGTTTATTTATCGTTTTTACATTCTTTATTTAATTATTGTAATCTGATTTATTATTCTAATTAAAAGTGTACACCGTTTCCCACAATTCTAGTATGGGCTTGGTTGTTTTTATGGTTACCACCGTGATGCTTATTCCATTCGCTCATCGCAACATATATTGAATTTCGTTCCTTATTTTTTTTGAGAATTTCGTTCCTTATTTGATAATTTTCCGAATATTAAGAATTTCGGTTCCTTATTTGATAATATTCTGTAATCTATTTTAGGAATAGATTTAGACTTTGTTCTAAGTCTTAATGATATATGCAAATCGTGTTTTTGAAATAACAGATATGCATATATTTTATTTTCTGGCGTATATTCTGTCTTGGTGACCAAGATAGGTATTGCCTATAAAATAAAACGTAGCTCATTCAGTTTTAATCATCCACAAACGCAGCTCATTACGTGCAAGATTCCAACTTTTCGATCGAACACCTGACTTCGTGAATTTTCGGCAAGTGAGTCGGTCCCGATCGCAAGTTAGAACAAGTACCCTCAAACAGCGGCGAATCTGTTTAAGGGAATCGTGTAAACACGATCTTTTACGCTTTCGCTTTTATATATCGTTATAGTGTCCGTTTATTTCTTGTTTTACATTCTCGTTATTTAATTATTGTAATCTGATTTATTATTCTAATTAAAAGTGTACACCGTTTCCCACAATTCTAGTATGGGCTTGGTTGTTTTTATGGTTACCACTGTATGCTTATTCCATTCGCTCTCTGCAACATATATTGAATTTCGTTCCTTATTTTTTCGAGAATTTCTTGGTTCCTTATTTGATAATTTTCCGAATATTGAGAATTTCGGTTCCTTATTTGATAATTTTCCAGAATATTCTGTAATCTATTTTAGGAATAGATTTAGACTTTGTTCTTAAGTCTTAACAGATATATGCAAATCGTGTTTTTGAAATAACAGATATGCATATATTTTATTTTCTGGCGTATATTCTGTCTTGGTGACCAAGATAGGTATTGCCTATAAAATAAAACGTAGCTCATTCAGTTTTAATCATCCACAAACGCAGCTCATTACGTGCAGTATTCCAGCTTTCTCTTCGATCAGAAACACTCAGACCTTCGGTGAATTTTCAGGCAAGTGAGTCAGGTCCGACTGTGCAACAGTTAGAACGTTGTACCCTGGGAAACAGACGGCGAATCTGTTTTAAGGGAATCGTGTTAAACACGATCTTTTACGGCTTTCGTTTTTATATATCGTTATAGTGTCCAAGTATTTATCGTTTTTACATTCTGTTATTTAATTATTGTAATCTGATTTATTATTCTAATTAAAAGTGTACACCGTTTCCCACAATTCTAGTATGGGCTTGGTTGTTTTTATGGTTACCACTGTATGCTTATTCCATTCGTCTACTGCAACATATATTGAATTTCGGTTCCTTATTTTTTGCTGAGAATTTCGGTTCCTTATTTGATAATTTTCCAGAATATTAAGAATTTCGGTTCCTTATTTGATAATTTTCCAGAATATTCTGTAATCTATTTTAGGAATAGATTTAGACTTTGTTCTTAAGTCTTAACAGATATATGCAAATCGTGTTTTTGAAATAACAGATATGCATATATTTTATTTTCTGGCGTATATTCTGTCTTGGTGACCAAGATAGGTATTGCCTATAAAATAAAACGTAGCTCATTCAGTTTTAATCATCCACAAACGCAGCTCATTACGCAGATTCCAGCTTTCTCGATCGTAAACACTTCAGACCTTCGGTGAATTTTCGTGCAAGTGAGTCGTGTCCGATCAGGTAACAAGCAGAACGTTGTACCGCATCGGCGAATCTGTTTTAAGGGAATCGTGTTAAACACGATCTTTTACGGCTTCTTTTATATATCGTTATAGTGTCTGCGTTTATTTACTTTTACATTCTATTTATTTAATTATTGTAATCTGATTTATTATTTTAATTAAAAGTGTACACCGTTTCCCACAATTCTAGTATGGGCTTGGTTGTTTTTATGGTTACCACTGTATGCTTATTCCATTCGCTCATCTGCAACATATATTGAATTTCGGTTCCTTATTTTTTGCTGAGAATTTCGGTTCCTTATTTGATAATTTTCCAGAATATTAAGAATTTCGGTTCCTTATTTGATAATTTTCCGAATATTCGTAATCTATTTTAGGAATAGATTTAGACTTTGTTCTTAAGTCAATGAGATATATGCAAATCGTGTTTTTGAAATAACAGATATGCATATATTTTATTTTCTGGCGTATATTCTGTCTTGGTGACCAAGATAGGTATTGCCTATAAAATAAAACGTAGCTCATTCAGTTTTAATCATCCACAAACGCAGCTCATTACGCGTAAAGATTCCGCTTCTTCGATCGAAACACCTGGACCTTCGTGAATTTTCGCAAGTGAGTCAGTCCACAGGTAAATAGCTAGAACGGGAAACGAACGGCGAATCTGTTTTAAGGGAATCGTGTTAAACACGATCTTTTACGGCTTTCGTTTTTATATATCGTTATAGTGTCTGCGTTTATTTACTGTTTTTACATTCTGTTATTTAATTATTGTAATCTGATTTATTATTCTAATTAAAAGTGTACACCGTTTCCCACAATTCTAGTATGGGCTTGGTTGTTTTTATGGTTACCACTGTATGCTTATTCCATTCGTCTACTGCAACATATATTGAATTTCGGTTCCTTATTTTTTGCTGAGAATTTCGGTTCCTTATTTGATAATTTTCCAGAATATTAAGAATTTCGGTTCCTTATTTGATAATTTTCCGAATATTACGTAATCTATTTTAGGAATAGATTTAGACTTTGTTCTTAAGTCTTAACAGATATATGCAAATCGTGTTTTTGAAATAACAGATATGCATATATTTTATTTTCTCGGCGATATTCTGTCTTGGTGACCAAGATAGGTATTGCCTATAAAATAAAACGTAGCTCATTCAGTTTTAATCATCCACAAACGCAGCTCATTACTACGCAGATTCCAAATTTCTTCGAAACACTCAGACCTTCGGTGAATTTTCAGCAAGTGAGTCGTCCGACAGGTAAACAGTAGAACAAGTACCTCGGGAAACAGACGGCGACTGTTTTAGGGAATCGTGTTAAACACGATCTTTTACGGCTTTCGTTTTTATATATCGTTATAGTGTCTGCGCTATTTATCGTTTTTACATTCTGTTATTTAATTATTGTAATCTGATTTATTATTCTAATTAAAAGTGTACACCGTTTCCCACAATTCTAGTATGGGCTTGGTTGTTTTTATGGTTACCACTGTATGCTTATTCCATTCGCTTCATCGCAACATATATTGAATTTCGTTCCTTATTTTTGCGAGAATTTCGTTCCTTATTTGATAATTTTCCAGAATATTAAGAATTTCGGTTCCTTATTTGATAATTTTCCAGAATATTCTGTAATCTATTTTAGGAATAGATTTAGACTTTGTTCTTAAGTCTTAAATGATATGCAAATCTTTTGAAATGAATATGCATATATTTTATTTTTTCTTCTCGTATATTCGTCTTGGTGACCAAGATAGGTATTGCCTATAAAATAAAACGTAGCTCATTCAGTTTTAATCATCCACAAACGCAGCTCATTTACGCGTAGATTCCAAATTTTCTTCGATCCGAAACACCTGGACCTTCGGGAATTTTCGTGCAAGTGAGTCGTCCGACCGCGGCAACAAGTTAGAACGTTGTACCCCTGAAACAGACGGCGAACTGTTTTAAGGGAATCGTGTTAAACACGATCTTTACGGCTTTGCTTTTTATATATCGTTATAGTGTTCAGTTTATTTATTGTTTTTACATTCATATTTAATTATTGTAATCATTTATTATTTAATTAAAAGTGTACACCGTTTCCCACAATTCTAGTATGGGCTTGGTTGTTTTTATGGTTACCACTGTATGCTTATTCCATTCGCTCTCTGCAACATATATTGAATTTCGTTCCTTATTTTTTTTGAGAATTTCGTTCCTTATTTGATAATTTTCCGAATATTAAGAATTTCGGTTCCTTATTTGATAATTTTCCGAATATTCTCGTAATCTATTTTAGGAATAGATTTAGACTTTGTTCTTAAGTCTAATGTATATACAAATCGTGTTTTTGAAATAATGATATGCATATATTTTATTTTCTGGCGTATATTCGCTCTTGGTGACCAAGATAGGTATTGCCTATAAAATAAAACGTAGCTCATTCAGTTTTAATCATCCACAAACGCAGCTCATTACGCGGCCCTCTCTTCGATCGAAACACCAGACCTTCGTGAATTTTCAGCAAGTGAGTCGGTCCCATCAGGCAAGTTAGAACGTTGTACCCTGGGAAACAGACGGCGAATCTGTTTTAAGGGAATCGTGTTAAACACGATCTTTTACGGCTTTCGTTTTTATATATCGTTATAGTGTCTGCGTTTATTTACTGTTTTTACATTCTGTTATTTAATTATTGTAATCTGATTTATTATTCTAATTAAAAGTGTACACCGTTTCCCACAATTCTAGTATGGGCTTGGTTGTTTTTATGGTTACCACTGTATGCTTATTCCATTCGTCTACTGCAACATATATTGAATTTCGGTTCCTTATTTTTTGCTGAGAATTTCGGTTCCTTATTTGATAATTTTCCAGAATATTAAGAATTTCGGTTCCTTATTTGATAATTTTCCAGAATATTCTGTAATCTATTTTAGGAATAGATTTAGACTTTGTTCTTAAGTCTAATAGATATATATGCAAATCGTGTTTTGAAATAACAGATATGCATATATTTTTTATTTTCATGTATATTCTGTCTTGGTGACCAAGATAGGTATTGCCTATAAAATAAAACGTAGCTCATTCAGTTTTAATCATCCACAAACGCACTCATTACGCAGTATTTTTCTCTTCGATCAAACACTCGGACCTCGTGAATTTTCGTGCAAGTGAGTCGTCCCACCAGGTAACAAAGAACGTAACGGGAAACGTGACGCGAATCTGTTTTAAGGGAATCGTGTTAAACACGATCTTTTACTTGCTTTTTATATATCGTTATAGTGTCTGCTTATTTACTGTTTTACATTCTGTTATTTAATTATTGTAATCTGATTTATTATTTTAATTAAAAGTGTACACCGTTTCCCACAATTCTAGTATGGGCTTGGTTGTTTTATGGTTACCATCGTATGCTTATTCCATTCGCTTCTCTGCAACATATATTGAATTTCTTCCTTATTTTTGCTGAGAATTTCGGTTCCTTATTTGATAATTTTCCAGAATATTAAGAATTTCGGTTCCTTATTTGATAATTTTCCAGAATATTCTGTAATCTATTTTAGGAATAGATTTAGACTTTGTTCTTAAGTCTTAACAGATATATGCAAATCGTGTTTTTGAAATAACAGATATGTTTTATTTTCTGGCGTATATTCGTCTTGGTGACCAAGATAGGTATTGCCTATAAAATAAAACGAGCTCATTCAGCTTTTAATCATCCACAAACGCGCTCATTACGTGCGCAGATTCCAGCTTTCTCTTCATCGAAACACTCGGACCTTCGTGAATTTTCGTGCAAGTGAGTCGGTCCGATGTGCAACAGTTAGAACGTTGTACCACTGGGAAACAGACGGCGACTGTTTTAAGGGAATCGTGTTAAACACGATCTTTACGGCTTTCGTTTTATATATATCTATAGTGTCTCTGTTTATTTACTGTTTTACATTCTGTTATTTAATTATTGTAATCTGATTTATTATTCTAATTAAAAGTGTACACCGTTTCCCACAATTCTAGTATGGGCTTGGTTGTTTTTATGGTTACCACTGTATGCTTATTCCATTCGCTCTCGCAACATATATTGAATTTCGTTCCTTATTTTTTGTCGAGAATTTTGGTTCCTTATTTGATAATTTTCCAGAATATTAAGAATTTCGGTTCCTTATTTGATAATTTTCCAGAATATTCTGTAATCTATTTTAGGAATAGATTTAGACTTTGTTCTTAAGTCTTAACAGATATATGCAAATCGTGTTTTTGAAATAACAGATATGCATATATTTTATTTTCTGGCGTATATTCTGTCTTGGTGACCAAGATAGGTATTGCCTATAAAATAAAACGTAGCTCATTCAGTTTTAATAATCCACAAACGCAGCTCACACAACGTGCCAGATTCCTCTTCGACAGAACACTCGACCTTCGGTGAATTTCGTGCAAGTGAGTCGGTCCGATCCGGCAATGCTTAGAACGTTGTACCTGGGAAACAGACGGCGAGTTTTAAGGGAATCGTGTTAAACATTTCGATCTTTCGCTTTTATATATATCGTTATAGTGTTCCAAGGCTATTTTTTTACATTCTACGTTATTTAATTATTGTAATCTGATTTATTATTCTAATTAAAAGTGTACACCGTTTCCCACAATTCTAGTATGGGCTTGGTTGTTTTTATGGTTACCACTGTATGCTTATTCCATTCGCTCTCTGCAACATATATTGAATTTCGGTTCCTTATTTTTTCTGAGAATTTCGGTTCTTATTTGATAATTTTCCAGAATATTAAGAATTTCGGTTCCTTATTTGATAATTTTCCAGAATATTCTGTAATCTATTTTAGGAATAGATTTAGACTTTGTTCTTAAGTCTTAACAGATATATGCAAATCGTGTTTTTGAAATAACAGATATGCATATATTTTTTATTTCCTCGTATATTCTGTCTTGGTGACCAAGATAGGTATTGCCTATAAAATAAAACGTAGCTCATTCAGTTTTAATCATCCACAAACGCAGCTCATTATTGCGTGATTCCAGCTTTCTTCGATCGGAAACACTCGGACCTTCGTGAATTTTCGCAAGTGAGGTCGTCCGACTGCGGCACGCTTTAGAACGTTGTACCCGGAAACAGACGGCAATCTTAAGGGAATCGTTAAACACGATCTTTACTTCGCTTTTTATATATCGTTATAGTGTCTGCGTTTATTTCACTGTTTTACATTCGTTATTTAATTATTGTAATCTGATTTATTATTTTAATTAAAAGTGTACACCGTTTCCCACAATTCTAGTATGGGCTTGGTTGTTTTTATGGTTACCACTGTATGCTTATTCCATTCGTCTATCGCAACATATATTGAATTTCGTTCCTTATTTTTGCTGAGAATTTCGTTCCTTATTTGATAATTTTCCGAATATTAAGAATTTCGGTTCCTTATTTGATAATTTTCCGTATACTGTAATCTATTTTAGGAATAGATTTAGACTTTGTTCTTAAGTCTTAATGATATATGCAAATCGTGTTTTTGAAATAAAGATATGCATATATTTTATTTTCTGGCGTATATTCCGTCTTTGACCAAGATAGGTATTGCCTAAAAATAAACGTAGCTCATTCAGTTTTAATCATCCACAAACGCAGCTCATTACGTAAGTATTCCAGCTTTCTTCGATCGAAACACTCGGACCTTCGGTGAATTTTCGCAAGTGAGTCAGTCCGACTGCAACGTTAGAACGTTGTACCACTGGAAACAGACGCGAATTGTTTAAGGGAATCGTGTTAAACACGATCTTTACGGCTTTCGCTTTTATATATCGTTATAGTGTCTGCGTTTATTTACTGTTTTACCTCATATTTAATTATTGTAACTGATTTATTATTTTAATTAAAAGTGTACACCGCTTCCACAATTCTAGTATGGGCTTGGTTGTTTTTATGGTTACCACTGTATGCTTATTCCATTCGCTCTCGCAACATATATTGAATTTCGGTTCCTTATTTTTTGCTGAGAATTTCGGTTCCTTATTTGATAATTTTCCAGAATATTAAGAATTTCGGTTCCTTATTTGATAATTTTCCAGAATATTCTGTAATCTATTTTAGGAATAGATTTAGACTTTGTTCTTAAGTCTTAACAGATATATGCAAATCGTGTTTTTGAAATAACAGATATGCATAATTTTTATTTTCTGGCGATATTCCGTCTTGGTGACCAAGATAGGTATTGCCTATAAAATAAAACGTAGCTCATTCAGTTTTAATCATCCACAAACGCCATTACGTGCAGCAGATTCCGCCTTTCTCTTCGATCGAAACACTTTGACCTTCTGAATTTTCGTGCAAGTGAGTCAGGTCCGACAGGCACAGCGAACGTTGTACCCTGGGAAACAGACGAATGAATTTTAAGGAATCGTGTTAAACACGATCTTTTACGGCTTTCGTTTTTATATATCGTTATAGTGTCCGTTTATTTACCTTTTTACATTCTGTTATTTAATTATTGTAATCTGATTTATTATTTTAATTAAAAGTGTACACCGTTTCCCACAATTCTAGTATGGGCTTGGTTGTTTTATGGTTACCATCTGTATGCTTATTCCATTCGCTCTCGCAACATATATTGAATTTCGGTTCCTTATTTTTTGCTAGAATTTCGTTCCTTATTTGATAATTTTCCGTAATAAGAATTTCGTTCCTTATTTGATAATTTTCCAGAATATTCTGTAATCTATTTTAGGAATAGATTTAGACTTTGTTATTAAGTCTTAACAGATATATGCAAATCGTGTTTTGAAATAAATGATATGCATATATTTTATTTTCTCGGGCGTATTACGTCTTGGTGACCAAGATAGGTATTGCCTATAAAATAAAACGTAGCTCATTCAGTTTTAATCATCCACAAACGCAGCTCATTACGTGCAGTATTCCAGCTTTCTCTTCGATCAGAAACACTCAGACCTTCGGTGAATTTTCAGGCAAGTGAGTCGTCCGATCAGGTAACAAGTTAGAACGTTGTACACGGGAAAGACGCGAATCTGTTTTAAGGGAATCGTTAAACACGATCTTTACTTTTCGTTTTTATATATCGTTATAGTGTCTGCGTTTATTTACTGTTTTTACATTCTGTTATTTAATTATTGTAATCTGATTTATTATTTTAATTAAAAGTGTACACCGTTTCCCACAATTCTAGTATGGGCTTGGTTGTTTTTATGGTTACCACTGTATGCTTATTCCATCGCTCATCGCAACATATATTGAATTTCGGTTCCTTATTTTTTGCTGAGAATTTCGGTTCCTTATTTGATAATTTTCCAGAATATTAAGAATTTCGGTTCCTTATTTGATAATTTTCCAGAATATTCTGTAATCTATTTTAGGAATAGATTTAGACTTTGTTCTTAAGTCTTAACAGATATATGCAAATCGTGTTTTTGAAATAACAGATATGCATATATTTTATTTTCTGGCGTATATTCTGTCTTGGTGACCAAGATAGGTATTGCCTATAAAATAAAACGTAGCTCATTCAGTTTTAATCATCCACAAACGCAGCTCATTACGTGATTCCAAATTTCTCTTTCTCTTCGACAAACACCTCGGACCCGGTGAATTTTCGTGCAAGTGAGTCAGTCCCAATCGTACGCTTAGAACGTTGTAAATCGGGAAACAGACGGCGAATCTGTTTTAAGGGAATCGTGTTAAAACACGATCTTTACGGCTTTCGTTTTTATATATCGTTATAGTGTGCGTTTATTTAATTGTTTTTACATTCTGTTATTTAATTATTGTAATCTGATTTATTATTTTAATTAAAAGTGTACACCGTTTCCCACAATTCTAGTATGGGCTTGGTTGTTTTTATGGTTACCACTGTATGCTTATTCCATTCGGCTCACTGCATGCAACATATATTGAATTTCGTTCCTTATTTTTGCCTGAGAATTTCGGTTCCTTATTTGATAATTTTCCGAATATTAAGAATTTCGTTCCTTATTTGATAATTTTCCGAATATTCGTAATCTATTTTAGGAATAGATTTAGACTTTGTTCTTAAGTCTTAACAGATATATGCAAATCGTGTTTTTGAAATAACAGATATGCATATATTTTATTTTCTGGCGTATATTCTGTCTTGGTGACCAAGATAGGTATTGCCTATAAAATAAAACGTAGCTCATTCAGTTTTAATCATCCACAAACGCAGCTCATTACGCGTATTCCGGCTTTCTCTTCGATCGAACACCGGACCTTCGCGTGAATTTTCGTGCAAGTGAGTCAGTCCGGTCAGGTAACAGCGTTAGAACGTTGTATACCTCGGGAAACAGACGGCGAATGTTTTAAGGGAATCGTGTTAAACACGATCTTTTACGCTTTCGTTTTATATATCGTTATAGTGTCTAGGTTTATTTATCGTTTTACATTCTTTATTTAATTATTGTAATCTGATTTATTATTCTAATTAAAAGTGTACACCGTTTCCCACAATTCTAGTATGGGCTTGGTTGTTTTATGGTTACCATTGTATGCTTATTCCATTCGTCTCTTGCAACATATATTGAATTTCGTTCCTTATTTTTGTCTGAGAATTTCGTTCCTTATTTGATAATTTTCGGAATATTAAGAATTTCGTTCCTTATTTGATAATTTTCCGAATATTCTCGTAATCTATTTTAGGAATAGATTTAGACTTTGTTCTTAAGTCTTAATGATATATGCAAATCGTGTTTTTGAAATAACAGATATGCATATATTTTATTTTCTGGCGTATATTCTGTCTTGGTGACCAAGATAGGTATTGCCTATAAAATAAAACGTAGCTCATTCAGTTTTAATCATCCACAAACGCAGCTCATTACGCGGCAGATTCCAGCTTTCTCTTCGATCGAAACACTCGGACCTTCGGTGAATTTTCGGGCAAGTGAGTCGTCCGATCGTGTAACAGCGTAGAACGCGTTACCTCGGAACAGACGGCGAATTGTTTTAAGGGAATCGTGTTAAACACGATCTTTACGGCTTTCGTTTTTATATATCGTATATAGTGTCGCGTATTTACCGTTTTTACATTCTGTTATTTAATTATTGTAATCTGATTTATTATTCTAATTAAAAGTGTACACCGTTTCCCACAATTCTAGTATGGGCTTGGTTGTTTTTATGGTTACCAATTTATGCTTATTCCATTCGCTCTCTTGCAACATATATTGAATTTCGGTTCCTTATTTTTGTGAGAATTTCGGTTCCTTATTTGATAATTTTCCGAATATTAAGAATTTCGTTCCTTATTTGATAATTTTCAGAATATTCTGTAATCTATTTTAGGAATAGATTTAGACTTTGTTCTTAAGTCTTACGGATATATGCAAATCGTGTTTTTGAAATAACGATATGCATATATTTTATCAAGATATTCGTCTTGGTGACCAAGATAGGTATTGCCTATAAAATAAAACGTAGCTCATTCAGTTTTAATCATCCACAAACGCAGCTCATTACGCAAGTATTCCGCCTTTTCTCGACGAAACACTGGACCTTCGTGAATTTTCGTGCAAGTGAGTCGTCCGACCGCGGCAAAGTTAGAACGTTATTCCGAAACAGACGGCGAATTGCTTTTAGGGAATCGTGTTAAACACGATCTTTACGCTTTCGTTTTTATATATCGTTATAGTGTCTGCGTTTATTTACTGTTTTACATTCTTTATTTAATTATTGTAATCGATTTATTTTTTTAATTAAAAGTGTACACCGTTTCCCACAATTCTAGTATGGGCTTGGTTGTTTTTATGGTTACCACTGTATGCTTATTCCATTCGTCTACTGCAACATATATTGGTGCAGTCTGTTTCGCAGTGGCAGTTTGGGTCTGCAGGTATGGATGGCTGAGCATGTGTTATGCATTATGTCGGCATCTCAAATATTTTTCTATCTTCTGTGTTCCTGCTGTTTGGGTCTCCAATATGATGTTTGGGTATGCAGCAATGGTGTTTGGGTATACAGTTTGCCGTTTGGGACTGCATTTATTCTGCAACACTTTATAGCCTTGTGCCCTGCTGTGTTTCCTCTTGCAATTTCAAGTGATGTTGGTGCATGTTTTGGATGGATCGTGGGCCCAAAACATGCTTGTGTCAGGCATGGTCTGCATTTGTCTATTTAGAATTCATATGCTCTCGTTGTGTTCTGTTTGTCTCATGCTATTTTGCCTACACTTTAGTTAGTTTGGTTGGCATTAAAGTTTATGTGTATTGTTTTTTTGGGTCCACTATCCTTAGCATCTTGCTAATATTGGATGCCTTTGTTTGTACTTGGTTGTTTTGGTTAGAATAAATTGCCTTTCAAAAAAAAAAAATCTTACCCAATAACACATTAAGAGTATTTAATAGTGATCAAAGTAATTCTTGTCACGAAGTTATAAAAAAAATCATGGCTAATATTTATCGCATACCCACAGTCAAATAAACAAAACATCCTATATGAGCTGCAGAGAGAATCAAAACTTCCTCAAGTATCATATATTTGCCCCAGATTATTTCACATAACCATATGAGAGTATTTATTGGTTGTATCATAGTAAGGTAATCTAATCCCCATGGTAGTATATATGCCACAAAATTTTATTTATGCATGATCCATTCGTATAGTAACCCAGCCATGTAAAAAATATACAAGGCAAAATTATTTTTCATAGGTATATTGACTATATTCCATGCATCCTTGATTTCTTATCAAGTCCAAAGTTATAAGCTAGCAATGTATAGTAGTAGTATAAACCTTGAGTTATAACATTAAATTTAGTATATTACGATAAATTGCCATTAAATTTAGGCACCCAAAAAATACATAACTTGATACAAGGAGCCACATCTGTTCAGATTAGGGGACATGTATCACAAACGATACTTGAGATACAACATTGACATTAGTAAGAAAGCACATATGTTCTGTTCAAAAAAAAAAAAAGAAAGAAAAAGAAACACATATGACCAAACTTGCCCTTTTTGTCTTTCCGAAGTAATACTAGAAAATGCACCTGATATGGGCATAAACAGACCGTATACAGTCTTACAGGGGTGGCCGCACAAATCTCAAAACTACTTGCCAACAATGAGTTTAGCTCGTGCTTGACCTTCGTTGATTTGGAATTGATCACCCAAACCAAAATGAGCCATCAACAACCAAACGATCGTAATGAGCTCACCACCTTTGCTCACTTGTGCTGCTTGAGAGTCAGCTCGAGAATGGCTTGCCGCATAACATAACAACTCAACCCACACCTTGCTTATAATCAACCATTTATTCAAACTTTTGTCTTTCTCCTCTAGTCTCATCAACATCTTAGCCAAAATGCAACCATCAAAAAGTAATGACTTACTCCTATCACCCTTTACCGTCACTGGTGGTACTTCTGTTGCCACACCAAGAATATCCATACACGCTTCTATTTGTTTCCAATCCACTTTCGACTCATCAGGTACTTGATTTTTACTTTTACTTACATTTTCACTTTCATTTTCTTTATCACGATCACTGAAAAATCGTCTTGCCTCGGCACATGTATCCCTGAATCGTATTTGCCCTATACCTGCTATTGCTGACATCATGCTAGGCTGCATTATAAGAAGGTACAACATGTAATCCGATAAGTGTTTGGCAATTTCCCGATGTTTGTCTTCGGTGTTACTGGATGCGGTGGTATTGAGCTCCTTTGTGAGTACTTTCTCTTTTTTGAGTTCTTTGTTGTAGCATAGCTCGGTAGCGATGTGCCATAGAAGGAGACTCTCATCATAGTCAACATCTAGGGTGTACGGTAGTAATTCACTCCAACCTTGCTCAACACGAAGGACCCAATCACCTCGTGCTGAACTTATCTCCTTTGCAGTTTCCATGTCATCTGCAAGTTCTGATTTCGACTTTAGCTCCCTAAAGATGAAGTCTCTAAGGCTGGGAGTAAACTCTTCGCGTTTCACATACTTGATGCTATCGAAAAACCCACTAAGCCCGAGGTTGTCGAAAACAAATTGCTTAGAACGTGAACGCGGGTGCAAGCAGTAGTTAATAAGGTTGTACGTTGATATGGATTCAGACCACCTACGTTTATAAAGCTGTATTAGCCATGTACATTTTTGGGGTGGACTAGCTTGAGGGTGGGAAGATGCTGTACTAGTTTGAGTTTGGGAAGGTGCACTAGTTGGAAGCTGGGAAGGTGTACCACTTTGATGTTGGGATGGTGGTTTTTGGTCGCAAAGTGTGCTCTCAGTCATCAGTGTGAGAAATTTACGGAGAATTTTTGTTTTGATAGACTTACTATTGAGCTCCTCATCAGGAGATTCCTGAAGAGAAATGATAGTCCAGTCTGAAAACACTAGCATGAATATAGCGATTACATCCAAAGCCAATGCACCATAGAGCAAACAATATGTAATCGTAACATCAGCGCTTCTAAAATTCGATTTGTTCTTGAATGTGAAGAACACGATTGCTAAACAAACTGTCGCCAAAGAAAAGAACCGGCACAAAGCTCCAAAATAACCATATACAACCGGAAGCTTGGTGAAGAGAACTTCATAGAAGAAATTCAACTCAACCTCAACCACATTAAATGCATCTTTGGCGGTCCGATTTAGGAAGAAATCTCGACTCTGGTTCCGTTCCTTCCGACTGAAGATCAGATCAACCACGAGGCCTTTGGACGTTTGAAAGAATCGATAAGCATATTGCACCACCTCCAGGTCAGTTAAATTCCCCTTTTTAGCTTTGTTTGATGATTTCACAGCTCTCTCTGGTTCGGGAACCATTTCAATTCTAGTGGGTAGTTTAGCCCTCCTCTTAGAAAAGTATTCATCCATGAGTTTTGCATAGTTGGGGCCCGGATCAGCATCTGTAAGCATCGAGTCTTTGAATCTATCAGCACTCGCAAGATATAGTGAACGTGTTCTCTCGGCATATTTAATGATTCCTGTCATGAACATCAACATTGTGGGTAGCCATAGGTTGTTTGGAATCGACTGAATAAACACATAAACAGCAGCTAAACACTGGAACAGGAGACCAAAAAGATGACGGAGCCATAGCTCATTATCTTCCATTGCAAAAGCTGTGATGGTGTCGGGGCCACCAAGGTGTACTAAAAGAAACGGGGCCCAGAAGGAAAGAAGGTCCTCATTTTCTGTAGCTTGGCTCGAGCTGACAGGAGGGCTCCCTTGGCTATTCGAGATTAGCCCAACAGCAAAGTTAGCCGCCCAATCAGCTAGCAAGTAGGCAGACCACAATGGCATTATTATCCAATTTGTATTTGTTCGTTTTCTGAATGGAGCAAAGAGAATTAGAAACGTTTGTAATGTAAGACTCAAGATAATGAAGCCTCGGAGATCCCAAGTTTCCCATAGCCGTTTCCATTTTGGAGGGAGCGGAATATCCACCAACATTCTCCTCATTTTTGCTACTATTCTAAAGCAATCCAGAGAATATCTACATGAGATTATAAATGATAATTATAATCAGTTGTTAACCAATATAAAGACAACTTGATTTTATTGCAGTTAATCTAAACTCTTGCATATCCTAATCAAGAGTTCCAACCACTTAGGGCCTTTTTTATTCTTAATCGTAGATTACACAATACTACAAGCATATTGTCAAAGTCTTTTAAGTGTGAAACAATATACTCGAACATATGGATCAAGAATGACTCTCACGGATTTCCAAATCGTTCTTGTACAAGTTTTTGCATATTATTACCAATATTGGTAACTGGAGAATGTGATGGGCATTAAGTTAAGGATCATTATTGGTATACTAATAAAGTATGTATATGCTTATATCTTCATCTTTTGACATCCAAATATCAAATCTAGGTCTTCTTTAATTAACAAGTTTTCATGCTAAAATGGGTAGCAAGTAGTTTATGAATTTAAACAATACAAAACTTTTAGTAACGAAACCGTTTGGACAAAAAATGCTGAGTACATATGTATTTTTTTAGTTTACATGTCCAAACATGTTGAAAGCAAGATTGACGGATTATTCGCACCAAAAGTATTAACGACTTTCTACAAACTTATCACTTCAAACTTCAAAGTAAGGACAGATTATTAGATCATCTTTCATTTAACATAAAAGTAAAACCTTGGATCAGTGGATGCAAAGTCAACTCCCGATAAAACGAGTGTTAGATCATCTGTGAGCCCCCAACTTGTATAACTCCAAACATTGATTACCTCACTTTCAAAACCATTAATCTGACATTTTAATTACAGTTCATAGATGAAATATAGTGATGACATCTGCAAATAAAACTAATATAGTCAAGTCAACTGATAAAACGATAAAATATAAACTTCATTACAGCAACAACATACAATATGTTATAAGATGGACATAAAAAAAAGATTGCTAAAATTGGAAACTAAAATTGCTAAGTTGAATCCTGTAAGGAAGTAATAGTGAAACATTGTCATCAGTATGAAGTTTCTATAAATAGAAACCATTGTAGAAAAGAGGTGTACCTGAAATTAATTGCATTCAAATGATTTTGGTTCGTGTTTGTAAACTCATATCAAAGTAGGCATAGAGAGAGACTAAAAGTTTGCAAGACATCTCAAACAAACATAGATTCAAATATTGAAGTCAACGAGCTACAAAGTCAACTGGGCTGAAGGTCTACGGAGAACTAAAAAAAAGAATCATTTAACGCCCGCTTGGTTCAAAGTGAGGAAAGAAAAAGGGAAAAGGAAAGGAAAAGAGAATGCAAGTGAGGTGGGTAATCAATCCTTTACCCCTTAATTTATTCTATAATGGTTCATTACCTATTACGGGGTAATCAATCCTTTTGCACTCCCTAACCAAGCACTAAATAATGAGTGAGGTGGACCCTTTTGAATACCTTACCCATTCCCCACCCCCCTTCACCCTCCAACCAAGCACGCCCTTAAGACTATCTTTATCAACAACCCATCACAACCAAAATTCTTAATAAAATATTATTATCTCTTTCCTCGACCTCCACAACCAATACATACAACAAATCTATATTTTTTTATCATTTATCAACAACCCAACCTATCTATACTCAATATTAAAAATTACAAAAGACAAAAGAAAAAAAAAAGCCACAAAGGCGATGTATGGCCAAGCAATCTCAGCCGCTGTGATCTGGTTGTTTCATCGAAGGTTGCTTATTTTTAATATAATATTGTTTTTTATGTCATTTTTATTCTTCAATAGGTTGTCAACCTGTACCAATAAACATAGCCTAATACATACCAAACTTTTTATCTTCACCCTCTATCAGATTAATTCTAACAATTTTAAAAATTCACTTTTATCTTTTTTTTCAAATATTAATATACTCCGTATTTCTAATTGTTAATCGTTAAGCGAGAAAAATATACCATTACGACAAGCTTTTAATTATCTTTCTATAGATAGAAACTTTGATATACTATAGACAAAAAAAAAATCGTGTTTTTCACATTTTTTGCTTTTCAATTATCGAATTTAGAAAAATTATGTGATAAATATTAATTTGAATATTATAATAATATCACATGTGATATTAGTATTAAATCACGTATGATATGTAAATATAATATATAATATCATATGTGATTTAACACTGATATCACATGTGATATTATTATAATATTCAAATTAGTGTTTAATCACATGTAATTTCTAACGCAAAATTTAACAACAAAGATAAAAAAATAAATATAAAAATAAAAAATAAAAAAATAAACGTGAAAACGAAAAATGACGTAAGTATATCAAAGTGTCTGTCTATAAAAAGGTAATTAAATGATCGTCGCTATGGAAATATTTAAATTATAAAAAATATGTAAAATTTTAAAATGTTTTTAATCTAAGCCATTGATTTCTTTTTAGATGAAGGGTGAAGATGAATCCCTTGGTATGTGATAAAAGTTTAGTATGTAAAATAACTATTCTTTCTTTTAAGGGCTGTTTGCAGTTGCTTATTTTTTACTTTTTCTTATGTGCTTAAGTTAAAGTATTATCGGTTCGGTTATCGGGTTATTCGGTTTGGTTAATTTATTTTCAGGGTAAAATCGAAAATTGGACCGAACGAAATTCAAATTGATATAAATCGAACTGAAAACCAAATTTGAATTCGGTTCTGTTTTCGGGTTGACTAGAATAACCTGAATTACATAATTTATATATGTTTTTCATTTAACTATATACATTTTTAGTAACAAAAACAATTTGAAGCTTAAAAAATATTATATTTGTATTAGAAAAGAGTTTTAGTATTTATTTTCTATATAAATATGAATATATATAATTATGTGAATTCGGTTTTCAGTTCGGATTGGTGTTCATTTTGCCAAAACCATATTTAAACCAAAAACTGAAAATTTAATTCGGTTCTGTTAAGTTTTGGCAAACTTTGTTCGGTTACAAATTTAATTCAGTTACGGTTTGTTTCGGTTTCAAATTTCAATTCCTGTGGGTATTACCCGATCCGCGAAAACTTTTTTTTCCCCTTAGGGAGCTACTTATATCAAAGTGTTTGTTTTTGTTATAGTTGAACTTACTTTTTACAAGCGTATTTAATTTTAAAACTTTTGTAAGAGAATTTGATAGAAGTTTTTCAACAAATATTTATTTTTTTGAGTTTCTTGAATTACTTTGAATTACTTATATTAAGGCAGCTAATAATTATTAATCAATCCTTTGCATTTGTAGAAATATAAGCAATCCCAAAACACCCCGTTGATAACATGTTTTTTTAAGTCCTTAGAAGCAAAAACATATAGGCCAAGATTAATTTGATTTTCTAGTGAAAGATTATTGTGACATTATTCTATTTGGGAAAATA
>OU343217.1:193268985-193366095 GCA_910596185.1 Chrysanthemum makinoi | reverse complement strand
AATTAGCCAATATGTTATACTTCAACTATTTGTTGATTTTGAGAAAACTTGCAAGAAAAGGATCACACCAATCGGTATTACTGAAGGAGAAAGGGTTTTGAGCAAATGAAAGAATGTTATTTAACCGAGGTCATTTCTTAAACTTCTAAAAGATCACTTTGAGAGTCTTAAAAGGGGATAGAAACCGATATTAAGTGGAATGGAAAGGAATTTGATGCAATGATAGTTGAAGTTAGTGACTATGAGCGAGCACTAAAATATAATGAGATTGAGAGGAAGAACTTGCATACACTAAATGAGAACCCGATTTAATGTATTACTCAGGATGCGTTTTTCACTGCTACAAATTGTTCCATTAATGCTTCCAAATTTCATGAATTATCGGTTGACTCGAAGTCTCCCATGATCGTGTCATTGAGCTTGAAAAACTAATTCCAACTAAACGAGAAAATTGAACTAGATGATCATGACAATTTGGTTAAACATTTTTCTAAACTGGAAGTTGAGCATTTTAATTTACAACTAAAATATCAACATCTTAAAGAAAATGTCAAAACTTCAAATATCAAGACATCCTCAGATGCTCCAGAATTTGATGCGCTTTTCAAATTAACAAACGGATGAACGATTCAAGCTCGCAACACGATCGAAAGTTGAAAGCCCAAATCTCTCAATTAAAGGGTCAAACGAACAATATGACAAAGCTCCCAAATGCCTCATTCTTTAGATTCTCAGAATTCTCAAACTTTTCATCTTCAAAACTTAGTTGATGCCTTACAAAAGGAAAACGAGAGAAGAAAATGAAAAAAGTTAAACGACATTTTAAAGAGTTATATGATTCAATAAAAGTCACCGTGACCAAAACAACGAAAAAATAACGTCTTTACAAAAGGAAATTGAGAATCTGAGAAGTCGTGAAATGGGAAACTACTATTTGTTTTCAATAAGAATGTTGTCTCAAAGTCACCCTTAGATTGCAAATACATCTGACGATGTAAATATATTCCTCCTAATCTTAGGAATAATGAACATGCTTTTCATGAATACTGTGCTCACCTTAAGGATAGTCTAGAATGTCTCCGTGAGATTGTCGAAGAGGATTTCATTAACAAAACTCTTGATAGTGAAATTAGGTTTGCTTGCCTCCAGGCCAAACGATCTCAAGAGTTGCTAGAATGTGTAATTGCAACATGTCCCAAATCCTTAACCTTAGGTGCAAAGGCAAAGCCGGATGCCTTGTTCTATGCCTAGTGCCGAACAAACCATTCTAGGCCCAGCTTAAGAAAGTATACATCAATGTAAACGTTTAGTAATACGTATCCTTGCACGCCTAGTTCAGGAATGCAAAAAGTAGATCAACCAACTAATGTTCCCATAATTCCTCTACAGAGTAATCAATGACATTAAAGCGAAGGTCAAAGTCTCAAGAAAATACAAGGAATGATAGGACCTTGCAAGCTAAAAATGTGCATTGGAAGAGAGTAGAAGACCAACCTAGGAACTTTAAGCTTGAGTTGAATAAAACTAATCGTGTTGATTCTAGTATTAGCCTTAGGCGCATCGTAATTAATTTCGATACTATTTGCAAACCTTGTAATGATGTCCGCTTGAATTCGCTTGCTAATCATGAATGTGGTGTGAATGCTTTGTCTAATGTCACAAATGCCCTAAAATTGTTAATGCTAATAATCGGCAAATAAGGCAAAAGGCAAAACTAAAGATTTTAGAAAACAGTGGAAACCTACAAGAAGAACTTTTATAAAGATAGGTTATTATTGGATACCTTTTGGCCATAAGAATAATCCGCTTGCTCAAACCGCTAAGATTATGCCCACTAGAAAATGGATGCCTCACGGTAGAACTATTCCCTTAAGAAGTGAACATACTTTGAATAGGTCAAATACGCACACCAAAGATTGCATCTATTCCCAATGATTCCATTGCTTCTACTTCCGATATGGATGTTTCTATTTCGTGTTCCACCATCGTTATCAACAAGTGGAACCCATTCTTGCATGGGGATCCCAATTATCCGCTTATCCATTCTTGTCAGGTTCAACCGCAGATCGCTCAAATCGCTCGTGGTACCGGACTCAGTCGCTCCAAGCATATGACTGAGACCGGTCGCGCT
This sequence comes from Chrysanthemum makinoi, assembly GCA_910596185.1. Taxonomy (NCBI): domain Eukaryota; kingdom Viridiplantae; phylum Streptophyta; class Magnoliopsida; order Asterales; family Asteraceae; genus Chrysanthemum; species Chrysanthemum makinoi. Next base: position 193,363,964 of record OU343217.1, on the reverse strand, counting down.
CATGAACTTCGTGAGCATTCATCTCCGGGTAATGATCATTTCGGTTCAATTATGGGTTATGGTGATTATGTTGTTGGTGATAGTGTTATCTCTAGAGTATACTATATGGAAGGTCTTGGTCATAATTGCTCGTCGGTCAATTTCGCGACTCGATCTAGAAGTAGCTGTCAGAAAACATACTTGTTTTGTTAGAGAACTTGATGGTAAGGAACTTTTAAGAGGAACTCGTGGTTCAAATCTTTACACCATCTCTATAGAAGATATGATGAAGTCTTCTCCAATTTGCTTGTTGTCAAAGGCTTCAAAACCAAAGTCATGGTTATGGCATCGACGCCTCAATCACTTGAACTTCATCATGATCTTCCGTAAAGGACTTAGTTGTAGGTTTACCTCACTAAAGTATGAAAAGGATCATCTTTGTTCAAGATGTCAATTGGGAAAAAGCAAGAAGTATGCCCATAAACCCAAACCTACTAACTCGGCCACAGAAGTTCTTCATACAATTCATATGGATTTATGTGGACCAATAAGAGTGCAGAATATCTTTGGGAAGAAATATGTGTTAGTTGTAGTTGATGATTACTCTAGATTCACCCGGGTCAAGTTCTTAAGGACAAAGGATGAAACTCCTGATATCATCATCAAACTCATCAAACGTGCAGTTCGACTTAACAAAACCGCCGTAATTATCCTGACGTATTAATGGAACTGAAGTTTGTTAACAAACAACTTAGTGAATTTTATGAAATCATTGGAATCACCATCAAAGAAGTGTTCCACGAACTCCTCAACGTAACGGTGTAGTTGAAAGGCTAAATCGAACTCTTGTAGAAGCCGCTAGAACAATGCCGATTTACTCGTTCCAATGTTTCTAGGTCAAGCTATTGCCACCGCATGCTACACACAAAAATTCCCGATTCACACGCTCATGGAAAGACACCATATGAACTTGTCCACAATGTAAAAACCTAATCTCTTTCCTTCGTGTGTTTGTTGCATTGTGTTATCCAACTAATGAGGGTCAAGACTTAGGCAAACTTAGAGCTAAAGGCACATTGGAGTATTTGTAGGGTATGCACAAAAAAAAAGGGATACCGAATCTACAACAAAAGAACCCGAAACATCATGGAAACAATTCACTACGCTTGATGAGTCGACGTCAAACGCTCCCTGAACACCAGCTTCGACCAGACTTCAAAACGTACCAATTGGTTCATCCCTTGTTCCAAACTCTTCTCAAGAAACTCCATATGTACCTCCATCCGAAGATGATTTAAAGAAATTGTTTGATCCTATGTTTGATGAACTTTATGATCGAAAGTACTAATGAGGTGTTGATCCCTACAACGTAGGTCTCATATTCCAGTGAATGAAGTCAATCCTCGCCTCAATATCTTTAAGTCAAGACTCCACGCCGATCCTTCGCCTCATCAACAAATCATCATTCTTCAAATGTACATCATGGAATTTTGCTCGCATCAATGATGAAGTTAATCCCTTTGCTACTCCTAAAGATGCTCTATTTGAAAACATATTTGCTTCTCAATCTTCATCGTAACCATCTTCGTGAGACATCAACTGCTACTTCCATCCCTCAACAACTACCACATGAACACATCAGAAAATGGACTCACGATCATCCATTAGACAACATCATTGGAAATCCTCTCGTCCAAGATCCACGGAAACAACTTGCAACCGATGCCTTATGGTGCTTCTTCCGTACTCTCTAAGATCGAACCAAAAGATGTTAAAACCGCCATGAATGAAGATACCTGGTTCAATGCTATGCAAGATGAAATTCATGAGTTCGACGACTGAAAGTACCGCCCAGATGTGCTATGATCATTGCTCTAAAATGGATCTTCAAAGTGAAACTTGATGAGCATGGTGATGTGATAAAGAACAAGGCTCGATTGGTTGCTAAAGGATACCGTCAAGAGGAGGGTATAGACTTTGAAGAATTTTGCTCCTCGCTTGCTCGAATCGAGGAAATCAGAATCTTTTTGGCTAATGCTGCTAGTAAGAACATGGTAGTCTATCAAATGGACGTGAAGACGGCATTTCCGAATCCGAGATCTTAAAGAAGTCGTCTACGCCGCCAACCTAAGGATTTGTAAATGCATCCTACTCACGCTATCGCAAGAAGGCTTTCTGGTTTAAAGCAAGCTCCAAGGGCATGGTATGATACCGTCAAAGTTTCTTCTATCAACCGATTTAGCAAAGGAGCGTTGATCCAACATTGTTCACCTGAAGTCGCAAACATTTAATTCATGTTCAAATTTATGTTGATGATATTATTTGCCTCGACATCCAATGGAATGTGATCGCTTTTCAAATGAAATGAGTTCAAAATTTCAAATGTCAATGATGGGACAAATGTCATTTTTCTTGGGATTACAAATTTCACAAAGTCCTGAGGCATTTTCATAAATCAATCTAAATATGATACTGAGATCTTAAAGAAATTTGGATTTGATTCGTGACCTCGTTGACACCCCCATGATTGACCGAACCAAACTAGATGAGGACCACTAAGGGATCATGATTGACCAAACAAAATATCGGTGATTGATCCTCGATGTATCCTCACGCCTAGTAGACCGCATATCTTGTTCTTGCATGTGTGTTAGATACCGTGCTAAGCCTACTAAAAAGCACCTTGAAGCAGTTAAACGGGACTTTCGGTATCTCCAAGGAACCATCAATATGGGACTTTGGCACCGAAGACACCGGTATGTCACTACTACGGCCTATGCGATGCCGATCATGCAAGATGTCAAGATACACGCCGGCACGCCCGAGGTGCTCCGCTTGGGTGATAAGTGTGAGCTGGTCTCAGAAGCAAATGAGTACTTCTATTTCTACGAGGTTGAATACATAGCCATGTCATCTTGTTGTGCTCAAGTCTTATGGATGAGATCTCAATTATTTGACTATGGCTTTGAATTCAACAAAATCCTCTCAGATCAGGATAATAAAGTGCTATTGCTCTCATGCAACAACGCTCAACACTCAAGAGCAAAGCATATCGATATTCGACATCATTTCATCAGGGAACAAGTGGAAAAAGGTGTGGTGGAACTCTATTTTGTGAGGTCTCAATATCGCTTAGCGACATCTTCACCAAAGCTCTTCCAAGAGAACGCTGAGTTTATTCTTCCACTCTTGGCTTGAAAAGCCTTCAACCGTAACACTCAAACGCCTTCGTGAGGAAGACGAGGAGTTAAGGTCTATCTTCATCTATCTCTTGTATATATCTATTCGAAAATCAAAATACAAAATTATAAAACCTTCAAAAATCCATAAAAATTTGAAAATTTGAAAATCTTCAAAAAATTGTCATTTTGTCATGTTTTTCTGCCGATAATATCTACGGTTTTGTCGTCATTCAAAGAATGACACGGACTTTAGATGTTGTTCAATTTCATATTAAAAAAATTGGGAGAAAGAGAAACAATGGTTTATTGTCATTTGCAAGAACCTCGCTGAAAGAACAGAGCCATACTTTATCTTGTTTTCAAAATTCTATGCTCTGATTCTATAAACATTTATCTCGCGAAAACTAACCGCTTTGAAAATAACTCGCCTCTATTTTTGATAATCATCTCGACTTATTTGTCAAAAAATCTATCTCAATCAACAACCTATGTCATTGATTGAGGGGGAGAATGATTTCAATTAAATTAAAAAGTTATTTGGCATTCAATTGTTTTCAAAAGATATTCATGCATGTTTTATCAATGGAGTTTAAAGTCTTAAAATCCGATCCATTATCGCTAAAACGCTTTCATAATCAAGTCACAATTCTCCTTAAAAGCTTTCAAAATCAATTTAAATTTATAAGAGATCACAAATCTCAAATGATTTGATAATTGTGATCGGGGAGAATGTGTGATTTAAATTGGATTTAAACCTAGGATTCGTAAATGGTTTTATAAGGATGTACAATTCTCCTCCCACATGTGCCAAACGATTTCAAATTTTCCATGCACATGTTGAGGGGAGCATCTATCTTAAACCTATGATTTGAAACGTGATCACTTATCTCAATGTGCATGCTCCCTCTAGTATGTGCAAAACTCTTTTCAAATCTCGAGGCACATATTGAGGGGGAGCAAAATCATGAAAACCTCATCCTTTCCCAAAATGCTTTATCTACTTGATTTGATCAGGGAAGTGATGTTGATATTTTTTTAGAAAATGGTAATCAAAGAAGTTATTCTTTCCTCTTGCCTCCTGTGCAAAACTATTTCAAACACTTGATTCACATGTTGAGGGGAGTTCTTATTCTAAAAATATCAAAACAATTTCAGTACAAAATGCTTTGATAATATATCATAAGTATCTCGATTGATTTTCAAATGGTTTTCAATTGGTTCCTATGGCAGATGAACAATACCAAAAGACCGACCAACTTTACATTATGTATGGTGATATAAGGACGATAAGGTTAGGTATGTTCCCATGATCCGCCAATCGAGGGATCTACCTGTGGACTATCCACTAGTTAGTGTAGAGTTCTTAGGTATGATGATAAAAGGAGAAAATGAGATATGGGAAGAGTGCGGACTAAGACCGAGCTAGTATCGAATAAACCCAACAAGGTTCTAGCTATGAAGTCTCTGTAGTAATCGAAGGGGTGAAGAATTAAAAAGAATTGAATGAGAGGGTGAAAACAAATAGCCCTCATTTATTCAACCTTAGGCGTAAAACCGGTTCAATTCATATGCTACCGATGGTACGGTATTGAAGACAAGACGCCATGGACCCAGGACGATCGCACTTCAACTTTCCATACCACTCAAGTTCCTCTTAAAAGGACTTGTTTCATTCTCACGGAGAACCGACATTATCTATCGACTTCTCTTAGAGATTGTTGATATTGAAGGAGAGACCTCTCCCTAGTCTCCGATATAGGATCCAAATATGCACAAATTGAGTCTAGTGCCACAAGATCATCAATAAATCTCATTAGGACTTTCAAGACTCTCTGCTTCACACAATGTGGAAAGAGAGATTATATCTCATGAGTCCTACGCATTATCCTTGTGGTATTGCCGTAACATCCGAAAGTGATGTGTTTACATATTCACCGAAGATGGAAAGCCTCGAGCCAACATCTAACAAGCCCTAGGTATGTGAGATCTATTATACAGATCAACCATGTGACAACCGAACGTAAACAATGGGGCTTATTCTTTTGAATCAATCCCGTTCAAAGTTATGGATTGACGATACCTTTGAAAACCTTTGTGCTTTAAAACTCTTTTCAGCAGTCAATCGCGGTACTAATTTTTCAAATCAAAAGGTGTTTCATGATTGATAATTGATTTTCATTAAAACCTTCGTTATATTGCAAAACAATTTCTATTGAGCAATACACTATTGTTTTTCAAATCTCTTTTCATCAATCGCTGACGAATTGCTGGTTCACTCACTCCGCTGTTGTCTTCTTTGAGACGTTCGGCTTTGAGAACAACTAGAGCAACCGCGAAACTCGTCAAGGAAATTCTTTAATTATACCGATCACGTGCGCATTGTATCAACGGGAACCGTGGGTCGTATTCAATTCATCGAAAGTGATCAAAGACACTTTCTGCGCTTTATTGCTAACCGTCTTATGCAGTACACTCGACGCTTGTATGATCGTAATGAAGCGTCAATCCATAGCCACATGCTCACCTAACACATTCATCTCAAAAGAAATCATGATTAGTGCATCAATGACTCGGATATTTTCACTCCATGCTTACCGCCAATATCATGAATCAACTAAAGCTTCCGCTACTCATGAGAAGATATCATGATCCGTATGTGAGCATGTCGTCCAATGTCACAACATCACATAAACCAACACCACAATGGATGTATCGAGATTTTTATTAGCCGATGATCTCAAAAGCTTGCTCAAATTATTATCACGCGATCAGAAAAGACCTCCTTCTAGATTAACCAAACATGCAATGAGTGGAATCAATGACTACGAAGCCGAGCAAAGTACTACATCAAGAATGCAAGATCAATTGTTAATGTAATATCCGATTGTATTCAATGTCATTTTAGTATATGTTTGAGGTGACCTCCTGTGGGAGATTGTTAGGATATAGAAATTCCAGGTATTAAAGAGTCGGTCACCTCAAGTATATGTAATCATTAGAAAGCTCGTAGTCATAGTTATTTTATGTTAAGTAGTATTTAGTTAAGTAACACCGGAGGACTGACTGTCTTTACCCATCAGATGCCTCGATCCAATACCGCTGTGGCGCTTTTTATGTAAGACTATAATATCTCTACCTCCCGTAGAGAGTTGGAGCTCATAATAATATTTTCTTCTTCTCAACTATAGTTCTAAACCTCTTCCTTTCTCTCACTAGAATTCTCTCTAACATTCTTATACTACTTTGATCATGGTTTAGAGTGTTTGTGAAACCAATATCCCACAATCATACCAATGCATCACAAATGGTTTTGAACTTTGGTTCTTTATATCGTGGAGATGATCTTCACCTATGACTTTTTTGCTACCGGGAAAGATCAAAGACCCGATTCTAGCATTCAACTATCAAGAATATCTTGTTCCTTTTGTTCATCTTGAAGAGTTCATTTCTTAACTAGTTCGCGTTTTGAATTTTGCAGTTTAATGTACCAAGCTTCGCTTGTTTTAAAATAAGCGCTCATCTCTACACTTGTTTAATCAAAACTTAGCTATTTTGAAAAGATTTAATCTTTGCTCTTCTACCTTAAGGTCAACATTAAGATAATTCATATAAAGACGCCAATCGAGTCATCATCCATAGAAAGTAAGATGTTACCTTTCTTCATAAGTGATGTTGACCCATTCCCTCAAGCTTCGCATGATTCTTTCCAACAGCCTAGCTTGTCTCTTCTCAGAGGGCCATCAAGCAGATCGACATGCACCATTTCATCATCTCGATGACACCGCTCTTCATCCCAGGTCTCAAAGAACAAGGCCTTTGTTTTACCCCGCACGTATTGAACACTTTTGTTGTTTCGAGGATCTGCCTCGAGCTATGCAAGCTTAGTTTTGATTTTCTTATATTTTGCTTCAAAATCAACAGCTTTATTTTGATCGATTTGTTTTGAAGGTTTTGATGAGACCGATAGATTTTGGTTGAAATTTGCTAAAGCCTCGAGGATCGATTTGACTTCTCATGGTTTATAAGTAGGGTTCGTAAATTGTTTTTGAAAAACAGCCTTTTGCAAAATGACCTATTTTTATTCACTTAAAGCATTCAAGTCCCTCATTTGTTTGGCATTTGAAAAACCTTTGCTTTTTTTATAAACCTTCGAGAGTTAAGGAGTGCCCTTTCCTCGAATTCTTGTTCAGTCATTTAGGTACTCACTAGATCTCTCATCGCTCATCATCTAATTTTCTCGAAAAATCTTGAACAATATTGTTATAGTAGAAAGTAGTTGATATTGGTGATGAGGGTGGTCAGAACTTCGACTTCCTAAGACTTTAAGTCATGGTATTGTCATTGATGAGGTTTTCCTCATGACAAATTTCCCATAAATTCCAGGAAGCTCAAGATTTTGGATATGATTAGCATTCCTAAGTCCCTGAGAGAAATTCAACCACTTCTCAGGAGACTGTTGACAAAACCAACATTGATTTCATGTTTGGACAACTTAACACCATCATTTGACAATTCATTTAAAAGAGTTTTGTACCGTGTAAGTTCGGGAGAGAGCCGAGTCCTTAGCCCTCAAGGTGTTATACTCAAGTTTCGTGTCCATTATCCTGCTTTCTTTGGTATCGATGGTCCTTCATGACTATGAACTAGGTCATCCTGTGTTTTCTTAGTCAGATTACATTTATATACGCACTCCATAATATCGCCAGAAGACAAGATATTATGATACTTTGAGTCTTGGTCCCGTTGACCACTCTCTTTCATCCTTGAACCACTGAGCTCAGTTTTGGCAACCCTTCAAGAAGGCTTTTGGACAAATGGACCTTAATTTATACACTTGATATAATAAGGTTCCATCCCAATCAAATAGCAAAGCATCCGCTTTTTCCATTTGTTGAATTTGCCATCTTCAAGTCTAGTGGCAACAAATTTAATAAGCTCCACCCTTTATTAGTATTGGGTTGGGGTACATCATTTCACCATTTAGATCCTAATTTAAAAACTTTAGAGATGCCTAAAAACGAAGTTTTATAATTAACTGCTCGATACCACTTGTTGTTCCTCGCTCACTATGGTTTAAAACAGCTTTAAGAATCTAAAACAAGTTAATAGTAAACTATGACCTAAATTAACATAAGTAAAAAACACAAAGTAATTTTCAACATCATATTCTTATTAGAAATAAATCAACAAAGAACACGCTACCCAAGTACTGCGTAATAGTACTTGGGATTGAAATGACAAAGTTAAGTACTCCTCTAAGCTCAAAGTAAGTCCGAAAGCACAACTCTGGGAGCTCACCGAGCTATCTCGTGAACTAAGTCAGATTCGGGAGGGAGTGAAAAGACGGCTCATATGCAGGTGTGTTTTACACCACAAGCTTAATCTTTATCACTCCATCTCTTATGCTATTTATACATGTATGAGTTTTAACTCTTTCCTAAGTGACAAATCGACATCATACCGTAAGACAAAATATCGATGTATTTTTTCTTTGTTTACAAAGACTATTCTAAGTAAAAGACAAAGCCGCTTTCCATAACTCGGTGATGACACCGAGCTTGTAAGTTAGCCATTCAGGGAAAGTTGACTTATGTTGATAAGGACTTCTTCTTATCCGATTCAAACTTATCCCACCTTGTCCCGCTTCTTTCTCGCCTATTTATCCTTCGCCGACTTCCGCTTTGTCTTCGGTAAGCAGCTGGAGAGGAGTTGGGATTCAAGTGAGTTATTGTCATCACTCACCTAATCCATCATCTTCTTTCTTGACTCACCACCCTTTAAGTTCCCACACCGAAGTGGAGACTTTATCTTCTGCCATCGAAGCTTCGAAGATGACTCACATCGAGACTATGCACCGCTGACCGACACGATTGCTTAATCCGGCTAAGTACTTGGGCTATTTCTATTCAAATCCTAGATTAAGGGGTTTGGGTATTTACTGAACCCAACAATATCTACAAGCTAATCAATCACAACACTGAAGCCAAAGCAGTTTGGGACAATGTCAAGATGCTTCTCTCCTCAAAATTAACTAAAGAAGACAGAGAGTCTCAACTGTATGATGATTTTGAGAACTTTAAGATGAACCGAGGGGAAAATGTCACTGAATACTATGTGAGGTTCCACAAGCTCGTGAATGACATAAGGAATATCAAAATAATAATGGCAAATATCCAGCTAAATTCAAAGTTTGTGAACAACACTGAATCCCTAATGGCACAAATTTATCACCTACCAAACTTAACAAAGGATCGAGGAACACCAATTATGAGCAACCGTGATGCTTATTTACTACAAAATGAGAAACATGCTTCATTTGAGCTTAATGATCATGGAAAAGTTCAAGACCAATGCTCCGAGATGCAAGCTCTTCAAATGACTCAACTTCATTCTACACCAATGTAGGGATTACTACCAAAGCATCACATGTCACACTATCGAAATGGTAACCACAAGCTACCTCATCCGTATATCCCGATGTCGCCTGGCAACACCATGGAACACTTTGTCAATCAACTAGCTCTTATGGTCAAGCAAAACTTGAATATCACCCCACACACCAACAATCATCTCGAATTGCGCCAAATCTTCACAATCATGCTATGTAAAGAAGGAAAGATAGTGGTGCAAAATGTGCATGGAAGACAAAATGCATACCTTCCACATAATGAGCAAGGGAACGTTAGAGTCGGATATGGGAATGTTGAGCTGGATATGGGAATGCTGGCCGATATGGGAATGTTGTCGCATGGGGATATATGGGTAATCAGAATCGTAGAAGGAACATGGCTCAAGGTCAAGTAAAGCCCATTAAATGTTATCGTGGAAAACTATAAGGGGGGGTTGAATAGTTTTGCCAATTAAAACTTCCTTTTAAACTATTTAGATCGACTTATGTCAATCTATTTGGATGTGTGTTGGATGTTGATAAACAAGCATATAAAGTATGTAATGAAAAGATAAGAGTAAGAAGCACAAAACCACAACACGAGTATTTATAGTGGTTCGGCTACAAGGACACCTTCCTTGCCCTACTCCACTCCCCGAGTCACCTACCGAGTTCGTAATCACTACCACGACACCAACTCCTTATGGTGGAGAAACCTTCACAACGTCAGCCTACTTTTTCTCTGGACTAGGCTAACCACCGAGTTCTTTCACACCAAGGTGAACCACACCTAACACAACGTCGCTTACCCTTTATCCGGTACTAGGCTAGATACCGACTTCCATTACAATGGAGGAACTACTACCCAACACTACACCAACGACTAATCCCAAAGGAGACCAACTCTTATTATTAACATCATCAAGGATATCAATATCCTTGTATCTAATGCTAATCTATCTTATACATCGAAACACACCATATCGAATGTACATCTAAGGCACCTTTCACTAATGCCTTTAACTAGATCTTCAAGACATCCTTCACTAATGTCTTGTGTCTTGACTTCTAGGCACCCTTCACTAATGCCTACAATACGGACGATCGACACCTTTCACTAATGTCTTCGCTTGACCCTTGAGACATCCTTCACTAATGTCTTCAACACTAAACTTCTTAGAAGAAAGAAAAGAATCATCAACAAGAAGACTTCAAGAGTCTTGATGATGAGGAAGCATGGCAACTCATGGACTTGAGCTTGCTTGACTTCAAAGGTGGTGATCTCAGCTTTAAGAGGAACCTGTAGAGAATCACACAAAAAACAAAACTACAAACATAGATCTCTTGGATCTGAGGTTAGAGAGTTTTAACTCAAGGAGAAAGTATGTTAGAAAGGGGTGAGAAACAATGAAGAAATGGCTCACTATTTATAGAGGAAAAATTTACCGTTCCTGATCCCACGATCTCTCCCCATAAGGGATCCGCCTAGCGAAAGCTAGGGATCCGTGGGACGATCCCCTTTACCCATGGGTATTTTGGTTATGGGTCATGGGTCATGGGTTGATCCATGGTTTTCTTTCTAGATTCAATGTATCTAATGAGTACAATGTATCTAGTCTTGTGGGTATGGGTCAATACTATGGGTTATGGATATGATCCATATATGATATAAGCATGATGTCATGCAATGGGTTATGGGTCAAGTCTATGGGTCATGGACTTTGGGTTGTACCCAACAACATTCAATGTATTTGGTCAATGGGTTATGATACTTAAGTTTCTACCCATTTATATTACCCAATATACTACATACTAGTTATGTGTATATTTTACCCAAATATGTAAACACTAGTTATTGTACATATGTAATATTAAATCATAAAATCACTTATACTTGTTTTAGTGTTTTATGTGAAAACGTAAGTATGTTAGAAACTATTAATTCAAACCATTTACGTATTTTATTTGTTTCGTTAAAATGATTTTACACTAGTTATTGTACATATGTAATATTAAATCATAAAATCACTTATACTTGTTTTAGTGTTTTATGTGAAAACGTAAGTATGTTAGAAACTATTAATTCAAACCATTTACGTATTTTATTTGTTTCGTTAAAATGATTTTACGCTTGTTATCGACAAAACATTAGAAGATCGTAAAATATAAATAAACGCTTTTATGGCTTATTTGTATTAACAATCTCCCTTTTTGTTGATGACAAAACATAAAATTATTTTAAGGAAAAGCTAAAATTGTAGAGTTTGAATTTGTAGTTTTTACTTTCTCCCCTTTTTATCTAAACAAAAGAGCTTCGAAGGAAACTAACACATTGTTTTTGGAAAAGCATGTGAAAGAAATAAAAAATAGAGAGCAGTAACGGAAAGATCTCGCCTTTACCCCCTTGACGAGTCCATCCCTATGTAAGTGCATCAAGAAAATAATACCAAGCTAGTTCATTTGCAACTAAGTTTGCAAAAGATTTTGTCTATGTGACGAATGTGCTCCCCCTTGATGATTGCAATTATGCAACGCGATGTCATGAAATGTACTCCTAATATTGCAATTAATATGCAATGTATTGCTTTGACATAAAGCTCCCCCTAGCTTTTAGGGTGTTAAAGTCTTTATGTGTAAATTAAATAACTACTAAACAAAGGTTAGAAAACAAGTATAATGCACAATTTCCTGCAAATATGATCCAAGTTAGTAGAAAAATAGTTTTCTGTATCACGGATCCCACTGCCCTCCCTGTAGGATCCGCCTAGGCAAATATGAGGGATCCGCCTCGGGTGATGATCAATTTCAAAGAATGGTGATATAACACACTATGTTAATATCAAAGTGAGATATGTATTATACAACATAATCATATACTGTAAATATAGCAAGTAGCAAGTATTCTCATTTAATAAAACTAGAGATATGATATACATGACTCTAAAAACTAAAAAAAATGATTGATACATGACTTGGAATTACTAGACCTAACTAAGTACCGCTTGAAACTAGGACACCACTAAAATCCTCTAGCTCAAGTTTGTTTAGGTTTAATCGTCATTTAAACGCTCGAGGAGTGTGATAACATGAAACGTTGGTCTTCTCGTACTTCATGTATCAAACTTTCAACATGTTGACAATGATAACAATCTTTGTCATGGCTAGGTAGTGGTGGTGGAAGAAAGGAAATTGCTTGATGCACGGATCAAGTGAAGCCGCGTGGAGCCTCAAACGACGGAGGGATTGGTGGAGGCGCATTTGAAAATGGCTCGACCAAGATTGATGGTGGTGGTAGAGAAGTGTCAACTTCCATATGGCTCCGTGGTCGACTTTGATGATTTCTCATAATCCAAATGGGATTATATGATGGTAACGGTGAAAAGGAAGCCGGAGCTAATGTTGACTCAACACCTTGATTTTGTACCATTATTCCTCCTAATGAGGAGAATGTTGCTTACTACAGAGGAGGATGAGACGGCCTAGGAGGTAAATCCTCTAAATTGTAGAGGTGTGGTGATGATAATGGAGATGTAAACGAGATAGCTCTAGGAACCAATGGTGATGGTTTAGTGGAGATGATATTGTTCGGCCTAGGAGGTATGGTGGTGTTTGGCATAGGTAGTTTTGTGGGTACTATCCTTTTAGGAATTGGTTTGATTGGTTGAGAAGAAATCCTTGCATTTGTTGGCTTGACCGAGATGATTCGTTGAATAAATTTCGCGTACAACACCCAGCAATTTTCTCGGTGGTTCTTGGTGGATAAGTTGATACTTGGAGTTTTCCTCATGATGAGATCAAGAGGTTTGTAAAGGTTTCTTAAGTGCTGAAAATGAGGATGAAGGTGATGACTTTAGAAGTCCTAATAATGTGGTTTATAAAGCAAGAGATTTGGCAAGTGCATTCAATCCTTAAGCCACTAAAATTCTTTGGAATGTGATGATTAACATGCACAAGAGTCAACTTCGTGAGTTTGTAATGATCTAAGAACTCATTTAAGATGAGATGGAGTGTTTAAGTTAGAAAGATGAGCTTGAAATGATTGTTTAAGCTAGAGTTGACAAAATCTGTCACCCCGATCCCACCGGTTCTCTTCGTGAGGATCCGTCTAGGCTAATCCTAGGGATCCGCCTCGCAGCTATGAAAGAGTAAAAATGATGTTTCTAAGGTCTAAGATCTATATCATCTTGAGTTTTTCAGTCCTCCTAAGTGTCTTAAATGAAGGGGTGCTTAAGTACTTGAAGGTAATGAGTGATGTAGCTAATGATTGCCTTTTATGGAAGAAATTGGAACTTTCATGAGTACCAATGAATGAACAAAGATGACACTAAGGATTTTTAGAGTGTCAAGAGAAGCTAAATGATCATAGAGATCAGATAGTGACTTAGGATAATGTTTTGGAGAAGATCCTAAAGGCTTAATATGGGAAAACTAGAATTTGATTAATTTCGACCAATTTTGAGGTAAGGATGATTATGATAAATTTTGCCATAATCGAAAGATTTCTAAGGCTAGATGTGAGGGGTCATGTAAGACATGAAGAGTGATCTAGAGAGCGGAAGAGTAATGGGTTTAAGTGAAACTATAGATCTACAATCGTCTTGAGTGTGATCTTAGGTGAGTTATGTGTGAGTAGGAAAGATCTACTTAACTTGATAAGGACTTAATTTTCCTTAAGACACTATGTTTAGCTTAGAGTGAGGTGTTCTAAGGACATGTTTGAAGTACAATGTTTGCAATTGCATTTTTTGTTTGCCGGATCCCACTGTTCCCTAAGTGTAGGGATCCGTCTAGTACAAACTTTGGGATCCGTTTCATTCGCTAAGCGAACCTTTACTAAAGGTATGCAATGATCTTGATAATGCATTATATTCCAAGGTTAGTTTAAGAGGTTCTAACACTAAGATATCAAATTTAAGATGTTTTATTTCATGAAAGAAATTGGATTACATTGATAAAGCATGAGTACAAAAGGATTGATTCTATTTGAAATACTACTAAGTTCCTTGAGCATTTTTGCTAGAAGGATCATCAAGTGGTTGATGAGTGTTGGTGGAATCAAGAATGAAGAAAGTCTTCATGAGTGATGTGTTTAGCGGTTCCATCATCTTGTTCACAAGTACGCACAACGGACTTTGAAATTGAGGATGAAAATGCATGACGTTATCATAGAGGCGCGTCAAGAACATTCCATAAGGGATGAGTTTATTCTTGGAACCTTGAAGATTTACAATTCACCGTAAGAAGTAGGCGAGATTGTATGGTTGTTGTGTTAGCAAACAATAATACATTATGTGAGCACAACAGCGGAAGGATTTCTAGATTTCCTAAGACTCCAAACATTTTCACGCTAGAATGAGTGCAAGGGGCTTGTACTCTTCTCGATGTCCCGTGAAGATAATGTTTAGATCGGAGTAATATGGTCGAGGTTTGCATATTATGCGATTTAAATCTTCCGGGGAGGGTATGTGTGAACAATATGGACTATTTTCTTCACGAAAGTTGAAGAGAGAATCAAGAGACCAATCTTCGGTGAAGGCACATTGTCCATGATTTGGAATCCGGATGATGTGAGCAAAATGACCAGGGGTTAAAGTAAACTTTTGGTTTTTGATATAAAACCAAAGAGATAGAGAGCGATCCTCGTTACGAACGAGTTTAACTTGACGGAAGAATTCCATTATGAACCTTGGACATATCTTCTCATTGATTTCAAGAATACATTCTAGTCCTATGGCTCGGAAGGAGGTATTGATACCTTCTTCGAATTGTAGAGAGGTCTACAATACGTCCTTCGTGGAAGTGACAGTTTTCGAGATTATTGAACCCACGGACATGATTGTCGATGTGTGGGCTCAAGGGAGATGTTAGGAGTGTAGACGCTAGTGAGTGAAAAATCAAACTCATGTTCATGCGTCATAGTTGAACCTATAGAAATGATGAGTTAATAGAAAATGATGTTTGTGGTCAACCAATGATTATCTAACGTTTTTACTAGATTTTTATTAACAATGATTTTTTTTAAACAACAATGACACTTAACTCACTTATGATTTTGACATTCTCGTGGAATATTACTTTTAGAAAGAAATTGGTTTTTAATTTGCATGAAAAACTGTTCTCCAGTAGTACGGTTCCCACGATTCCCTTTCAAAAGGGACCCGGCTAGTATATCTTCCGGGATCCGTAGATCCGTAGTACAGAAACAGATTTCGTGATGAAAAACATAGGTTTTTAGATCTCATAGTTTTATACTAAGATATGTGTTTTAGCCTACATTTTCTTTTAGCATGCATACATGACTTCTAATGTATCACGAGAGAATGAAATAAAATAAAAAGAAATGATAAACACATTATGATAATAACCTAGATAAACTAGACTATTAGTAATATTTCATTTCAATGCTAAGAATGATACAAAGGATTGGGTATATAACCCCAATGTAGATTAACAAAACAAAGTAAATGTCTCTGTATGTGAACTTCATCATAAGGAACACAAGTGCGATGAGTGTTAAGGCGATGAGCACGAGGGCGATGTAAACCATGTTGATGACGAATCTTCTTGGTTTTGATTTAAGATGAAATAAGATGAGGAAGATGAAGTTTTGAATGAGAGGTAATTTTTGAAAATGAAAGATTTGAAAAAGTGGGGATTTGATAAAGTGGGCGACGGATGGTTTATTTATGGAGAATGAGGAATTTTTTAAATTTGTGTTTTGTTTTATTATTGGAGAGATATGATTTTTGGATTAAATGAAATAAAACACAAGTTTTATACACCACGACTTTAGACGAAAAAATAACACGTATGTGAGAAAAGGCTTCCTAATGAAGCTTCATGTAATACATGTATATGCACAAAAGATAATCATATAAATACCTATGTAGGCATACTTACTTATCAAGCTAATGTCATTTTAGAAATAAGTAGAGAAACATACCTCTAACGCACTTAGGAATGTCTTTACAAATGACACAACAAATGTCACTAGACAATTCCGGCTCCTTTGTGTTCAAGATACCTTCTTAAGGAAGGTATTTTTGTTACCAAGAGATTCCTATAGCTTGGTTGGTATGAGCTTTGACTAATCAATATGACAAAGAAGATTAGTGCATTTAAATAGAAAAAAAAAAAAAAAAATGTTGTTATCTAATCAACATCCAAATAAAGAGTTTTAAAAGACATGGTGTTTGTTTTTATGAAAAACCGTCTTTGTAGTTTTCAATTAACCATGGATCGTATCAAGTTTTTAAAGTACAATATACTTCAAGAAACTTGGTAACGAAGCTCTGATGCCAATTGTGGAAAACTAGAAGGGGGGTTGAATAGTTTTGCCAATTAAAACTTCCTTTTAAACTATTTAGTTATGTCAATCTATTTGGATGTGTGTTGGATGTTGATAAACAAGCATATAAAGTATGTAATGAAAAGATAAGAGTAAGAAGCACAAAACCACAACGCGAGTATTTATATTGGTTCGGCTACAAGGACACCTTCCTTGCCCTACTCCACTCCCCGAGTCACCTACTCGAGAGTTCGTAATCACTACACGACACCAACTCCTTATGGTAGAGAAACCTTCACAACATCGCCTACTCTTTTTCCGGTACTAGGCTAACCACCGAGTTCTTTCACACCAAGGTGAACCAAACTTAACACAACGTCGCCTACCCTTTATCCTGTACTAGACTAGATACCGAGTTCCATTACAATGGAGGAACTACTACCAACACTACACCAACGACTATTCCTAAAGGAGACCAACTCCTTATTACAACATCATCAAGGATTTCAATATCCTTGGATTTAATGCTAATCTATCTTGTAAATCGAAACACACCATATCGAATGTACATCTAAGGCACCTTTCACTAATGCCTTTAACTAGATCTTCAAGACACCCTTCACTAATGTCTTGTGTCTTGACTTCTAGGCACCCTTCACTAATGCCTACAATACGGACGATCGACACTTTTCACTAGTGTCTTCGTCTTGACCCTTGAGACATCTTTCACTAATGTCTTCAACACTAAACTTCTTAGAAGAAAGAAAAGAATCATCAACAAGAAGACTTCAGTAGTCTTGATGATGAGGAAGCATGGCAACTCATGGACTTGAGCTTGCTTGACTTCAAAGGTGGTGATCTCACCTTTAAGAGGAACCTAGAGAATCACACAAACACAAAACTACAAACATATATCTCTTGGATCTGAGGTTAGAGAGTTTTTAACTCAAGGGGAAAGTATGTTAGAAAGGGGGTTGGAAACAATGAAGAAATTGCTCACTATTTATAGAGGAAAAATTCTACTATTCCCCGGATCCCACGGATCCCTCCCACAAGGGTCCCGTCTAGCGTAAAGCTAGGGATCCGTAGGACGCTCCTCTTTACCCATGGGCATTTTGGTTATGGGTCATGGGTTGATCAATGGGTATTCTTTTAGATTCAATGTATCTAATGAGTACAATGTATCTAGTCTTGTGGGTATGGGTCAATACCATGGGTTATGGATATGATCCATATATGATATAAGCATGATGTCATGCAATGGGTTATGGGTCAAGCTCCATGGGTCATGGACTTTGGGTTGTACCCAACTACAGTTAATGTATTCGGTCAATGGGTTATGATACTTAAGTTTCTACCCATTTATATTACCCAATATACTACATACTAGTTATGTGTATATTTTACCCAAATATGTAAACACTAGTTGTTGTACATATGTAATATTAAATCATAAAATCACTTATACTTGTTTTAGTGTTTTATGTGAAAACGTAAGTATGTTAGAAACTATTAGTTCAAACCATTTACGTATTTTATTTGTTTTGTTAAAATGATTTTACGTTTGTTATCGACAAAACATTAGAAGATCGTAAAATATAAATAAACATTTTTATGACTTATTTGTATTAACAGTTACAACTGTGGTGGAGAAGGACACATCGCCAGGAATTGCACTCTTCCGAAACGTCCACAAAATGTAGAGTACTTTAGGGACAAGATGCTGCTGGTCCAAGCTCAAGACAGTGGAGCAATGTTGAATGAGGAAGAATTGCTATTTCTTGCTGAGGGAAATGCCAGAACTTATGATGCCGATGTGGATGAACAGCGCAGTGGTATGGGTCAACAATCCCAATGCATTTCAAGTCGCAGAGTGTGATGCATTTGATTCAGATGTTGATGATGAACCAACTGCCCAGACCATCTTCATGGCTAATATCTCACCAATGGTAACTCCAGGGGTTTCTTCACCTAAGCAGGCCACTCCTTCCAGGGAATCTATCATCTCAGAGGTATTAAAACTATACGATGATGTTGATGTGCAAAAGATGCACGACAAAGTACAATCAACTGAAATTATTGAATCAGATATTGAAAATATTGGTAATATCAATGTTGTCCCATATGAGCAATATGTGAAACAAAATGAAAGTGAAATTGTACCAAGTAATGCATCTTCTACAGTCAACGATGACTATATTTTTTATGAATTCACTGCATGTGCCCCTAATGATTCTATTATTTCTGAACTAAACGCCTATAAAGAACAAGTTGTTATATATGAACAACGTGCTAAGTTCGAATTGACCACCCGTGAGCAGGAAATGGATAACCAAATATGTACAGTTATTAGAAAAAGTAATTTTAGAGAAGAAATGTTAAAACAAGAGTTAAACTCCCTACAAGAAAAGCTTACAAAAACTGTTAAGCAAAAGCAAGAACTTCAAGAAAATGTTAAAGTGCTTAAACAAGAATTTAATGCTAAGGAATCAAAACTTTTGAATGACTTTTCCAATCTAAAAACGTTGAAAAATAAACTTGAAAACAAACTGTACGTACAAGGGAACACCATTCAGACTGCTCACATGATCACTAAGCACACAGTCTTAAGCGATAAGTATAGTATTCTCCTAGTAGAGGAGCCAAATCCCGAGTACTGTAAAAAGGCTAAAGCTTACCATACGATTGTATATGATGGTAATGAGATCCTCAAGCCTAGGCAAACACCATCATGTATTGGAAGCACGGAAGAGGATAGAAAATTAGAAGACGCCTCTAGGGAGAAAATGGATAAGAAGCTAAAAGATCCTCAGTGTAAAAAGCAAAACATAACGGTCAAACCCCATGATTACACTAAAGAAAATTGGATTTCCCTTAACAAGTTTAAGCCTCTAACTCAATTAACCCCAAAACAAGTTTTTTGGAAAAAAGACATGGATAAGCAAAAAGCAAATGTACTTGTTGAAACAAACACTCCCCTTAGGAAAGTGCCTCCAGCTACTATGTATCCTCCAAATACACCAATGCTTTTAGTTCCTAGAACTCTTCCCACTAATCAGCCTGTATGTTGTTTATCAACTATTCGTTGATTTTGAGAAGACATGTAAGAAGAGAATCACACCTACAGGGATAACTGAAGGGGAAATGGGTTTAGAGCAAACTAAAGAATGCTATTTAACTGAGGTCATGCCTTTCTTTAAACAATTAAAAAATCAATTTGAGAGTCTTCAAAAGGGGATAGACTCATAGATTAAAGAAATGGAAAAGGAATTTGATGAAATGATAGTTGAGGTCAATAATTATGAACGGGAACTCAAATATAATGAAATTGAAAGGAAGAATATGCATATCTTAAATGAGAACTTGATATCGAGTTGTCTGGCTCAAGATGTGTTTTATACTGTTACTAAGTATTCTATTATTGCTTCTAAATTTCATGAATTATCTGTTGCTTTGAAAGTTTCCCATGATCGTGTCATTGAGCTTGAAAACAAAAACTCAAAACTAAATGAGAAAATTGACCAGGATGATCACGATAACTTGGTAAAATATTTTTCTAAACTGGAAGTTGAACATTCTGATTTGCAACTAAAATATCAACATCTCAAAGAAAATGTTAAAACCTCAAACATCAAGATATCCTCGGATGTTCCAGAGTTTGATGCAGTTTTTGAAATAAACAAACGTGACGAACAGATTCAAGCTCACTGTAACACGATCAGAAAGTTGAAAACCCAAATTTCACAATTAAAGGGTGAAAAGAACAATGTGACTGGCTCCCAAATGCCTCCTCCTTTAGATTCTCAATTTTCTCAAAACTTTCATCTTAAAAACATCATTAACGTATTACAACAAGAAAATGAGAGTTTTCTAGAAGAAAATGAAAAGGTTAAACGACACTTCAAAGAGTTATACGATTCAATGAAAGTCACTCGTGACAAGAACAATGAAAAAATAACTTCATTACAAAAGGAAATTGAGAATCTGAAGAGTCAGGTAAAAGGGAAAATGCCACTTGTCTTTAATGAGAATGTTGCATCAAAGGCATCTGCAGATTCTAAATATATTATGACTGTTAAATACATTCCTCCTCATATTAGAAATAACGAACTTGTGTTTCATGACTATTTCTGTCACCTTAAGGATAGTCTAGAATGTCTCCGTGAGATTGTAGAAGAGGATCGCATAAATAAGCCACTTGATAGTGAAATTAGGTATGTATGCTTATATGCCAAGCGATCTCAGGAGCTTTTAGAATGTTTAAGAGCAACATTCCCTAAATCCTTTTGTGAGAAAGATAAAGCTGTTATGCCTTGTTCTATGCCTAGTGCTAAGCATGCAACCCATGATATGCCTTGTTCTGTGCCTAAAAGTACTTCAGATCCCAGCACTTCTAGATCAGGAATGCAAAAAGTAGCAAAACCAACTAATGTTCCCATAATTCCCTCTACAGGAGTAATCAGTGGTACAAAAGCGAGCGGGTCAAAGCCTCCAGGCAATACAAAGCAAGATAGGACCTCACAAGCTAAGAGTTATCAATGGAAGAGAGTAGAAGACCACCCTAGGAACATTAAGTTTGATTTGAATAAAACGAATCGTGTTGATTCTAGTATTAGCTATAAGCGTACTGTAATTAATTCGAATTCTGCTACTATTTGCAAAACATGTAATGAATGCTTGATTTCTGGTATTAATCATGAATGTGTTGTGAATGGTATGAGTAATACTGCAAAATTTCCTGTTAAAATGGTTAACACTAGACAACAAAATAAAAAGGTCGGAAGACCAAGGAGGAAGAGGGCTAGAAAACATTGGAAACCAACAGGAAGAAAATTTAGTAATGTAGGTTATCATTGGATACCTACTGGCCGTAAACTCAATCTTAATGAGTTGTACCCTAAATTATCAAGATCAATTCCCATTAGGAAATGGATGCCCACTAGTAGAACTATACCTGTAAGAAGTGAACATACTTTGAATAGATCTACTGTTTCTACTAGCCAGGCATCTACCTCTAATGATTGTATTGACTCTGTTTCTGATGTGGATGTTCCAATCTCGTTTTCTAACCAAGTGGAACCCATTCTTGCATGGGGATCCCAATTGTCCAGTTATCCATTCTAGTCTGTGTTCAACTGCAGGTCGTTCAAATCGTTCTGTGGTACCTGGACTCAGGTTGTTCCAAGCATATGACTAGAGATTGCTCGCGGCTCATGAACTTCGTGAGTAAATTTATCGGGACTGTTAGATTCGGGAACGACCATTTTGGGGCAATTATGGGTTATGGAGATTATGTGGTTGGAGACAGTGTAATTTCCCGGGTATACTATGTTGAAGGTCTTGGTCATAATTTGTTTTCTGTCGGTCAATTCTGCGATTCTGATTTAGAAGTGGCTTTTAGAAAACATACTTGTTTCGTTAGAGAACTTGATGGTGTGGAACTTTTAAGAGGTACACGTGGTACAAACTTATACACCATCTCTATCGAAGATATGATGAAGTCTTCTCCAATCTGCTTGTTGTCAAAGGCTTCGAAAACAAAGTCATGGTTATGGCATCGTCGTCTCAATCACTTGAACTTCGGCACCATTAATGACCTTTCCAGAAAAGACCTAGTAAGAAGCTTACCAAGATTAAAGTATGAAAACGATCATATTTGTTCAGCATGCCAATTGGGAAAAAGCAAGAAATATGCCCACAAACCCAAACCCGCAAACTCAGTTATGGAAGTTCTTCACACTCTTCATATGGATCTGTGCGGACCCATGAGAATGCAAACAATTAATGGAAAGAAGTATGTGTTAGTCGTTGTTGATGACTACTCTCGATTCACTTGGGTTAAGTTCTTGAGGAAAAAGGATGAAACTCCAGATGTCATCATTAAACTTATCAAACAGCAACAGGTTCGACTTAACAAGACTGTTAGAATCATCTGAACGGACAATGGAACTGAGTTTGTTAACAAAGAACTAAGTCAGTTTTATGAAAGCATTGAAATCAGTCATCAAAGAAGTGTTCCACGAACTCCTCAACAGAACGGCGTAGTTGAAAGGCGAAATCGAACTCTTGCGGAAGCCGCAAGAACTATGCTAATTTACTCAAAGGTTCCAATGTTTCTCTGGGCTGAAGCCATTGCCACTGCTTGCTACACCCAAAATCGTTCTCTCATCCACACCACTCATGGAAAAACTTCATACGAACTTGTCCACAATAGAAAACCTGATCTCTCTTTCCTTCGTGTGTTTGGTGCTTTGTGTTATCCACCGAATGATGGTCAAGATTTAGGTAAATTAAAAGCTAAGGCGGACATTGGAGAATTTGTAGGTTACGCACCAAACAAGAAGGGTTACCGAATCTACAACAAAAGAACCCGAGATATCATGGAAACTATTCACGTCACGTTCGATGAGCTGACCGGGCAAATGGCTCCAGGACAATCAAGTTCTGGACCCGCATCTCAACATTCATTAAGTAATCCCATTAGTTCTTATCTAGTACATAACCCCTCACAAGCAATTCCATATGTACCCCCTTCGGAAGATGATTTGAAGAAATTGTTTAATCCAATGCTTGATGAACACTGTGAGCCTATTGCTAATGATCAGTCAAATCCATCAACAGAGGCTGCCCCTAACCCAGTCAACGTAGATAACCCTTCAGTTTCTATGTCACTAAGTCAAGATGCGCCTACTGCAGATCATTCATCCTCATCATCAAATCCTCAATCATCGAGTGTACATCATGGAATTGTTTCTGGCACCTATGATGGAGATAACCCCTTTGCTACTCCCGAAGATGCTCCATTTGAGAACATATTTGCTCCTGAACCAACTTCAGAACCATCATCATCAGGAGATCCAAACTCTGCTACTTCAGTTCCTCAACAACAACCACACGAACACCTTATAAAATGGACACATGACCATCCATTGGAAAACATCATTGGAAACCCCTCTCGTCCAGTATCCATTCGTAAACAACTTGCAACTGATGCCTTGTGGTGCTTCTTCAACTCCGTACTATCTAAGGTCGAACCAAAAGACGTTAAAACTACCATGACTGAAGACAGCTGGTTCAATGCCATGCAAGAAGAAATTCATGAGTTCAATCGACTAGATGTATGGGAATTAGTACCTGCTCCTGACTGTGCTATGATCATTGCTCTAAAATGGATCTTCAAAGTAAAACTTGATGAGCATGGTGATGTGCTAAAGAACAAGGCTCGATTGGTTGCAAAAGGATACCGTTAAGAGGAGGGTATTGACTTTGAATAATCATTTGCTCCAGTTGCACGTATCGAGGCAATCAGAATCTTCTTGGCTAACGCTGCCAGTAAGAACATGGTAGTCTATCAGATGGATGTAAAAACTGCTTTTCTTAACGGAGATCTGAAAGAAGTAGTATACGTCAGCCAACCTGAAGGTTTTGTGAATCCAGAGCATCCTACTCATGTCTATCGCTTGAAGAAGGCCCTTTATGGCTTGAAGCAAGCTCCAAGGGCATGGTACGACACGCTATCAAAGTTTCTTGTATCTAATGGATTCAGCAAAGGAGTAGTTGATCCGACATTGTTCACAAGAAAGTCAAGCAAACACTTAATTCATGTTCAAATCTATGTTGATGATATTATTTTTGCCTCGACTGACCCCAATGAATGTGACCGTTTTTCTAAGGAGATGTGCTCCAAATTTCAAATGTCAATGATGGGACAAATATCATTTTTCTTGGGATTACAAATTTCACAAAGTCCCAGAGGCATTTTTATTAATCAATCTAAATATGCTAATGAAATCTTAAAGAAATTTGGATTTGATTCTTGTGACCCTGTTGACACTCCCATGGTGGAGCGTACTAAACTGGATGAGGACCACTCAGGGATCATGGTTGACCAAACTAAATATCGTAGTATGATTGGGTCCCTGATGTACCTTACTGCCAGTAGACCAGACATTTTGTTCGCCGTATGCATGTGTGCTAGATACTAGGCTAAGCCTACCAAAAAGCACCTTGAAGCGGTTAAACGGGTCTTTCGGTATCTCCAAGGAACCATCAACATGGGACTTTGGTACCCGAAGGACACCGGTATGTCACTAACAGCCTATGCAGATGCTGACCATGCAGGTGTCAAGATACACGTCGAACCACGTCAGGAGGTGCTCATTTATTGGGTGATAAACTTGTGAGCTGGTCTTCAAAGAAACAAATGAGTACCTCTATATCCTCTACAGAGGCAGAATACATAGCCATGTCATCTTGTTGTGCTCAAATTCTATGGATGAGATCCCAATTATCTGACTATGGATTTGAATTCAACAAAATCCCTCTGTACTGTGATAACAAGAGTGTCATGGCTCTCTCATGCAACAACATTCAACATTCAAGAGCAAAGCATATCGACATTCGACATCATTTCATCAGGGAGCAAGTGGAGAACGGTGTGGTGGAACTATATTTTGTGAAGACTGAATATCAGTTAGCAGACATCTTCACCAAAGCTCTTCCTAGAGAATGTTTTGAGTTTATCCTTCCACGACTTGATCTAAAGAGTCTTCAACCGGAAACACTCAAACGTCTTCAAGAGGAAGACGAGAAGTAAAAGTTTTTCTTCATCCGTCTCTTGTAAATATTTATTCAAAAAAAAAATTATTATAAAACCCATAAAAAGAAAATAGAAAAATATAAAATTTCAAAAATCTATAAAAATCAGAAAATCTTTGAAAAATCTAAAAAAAATATTTTTTTCCCCATCTTTTTCTATTCTTCGATAACATCTACGGTCTTTGAGTTGTCACTCTAAGAATGACACGGGTCTTTAGATGAAGTTCGAATGTATATAAGCTTAAAATATATATATATATATATATATATATATTTGAGAGAATGAAAAACAAAGGTTTATAGTCATTTCAGACTGTACCCCGTTTTAAAAGAAAGAACAGAGCCATGCTTTATCTTACTTTTCAAATCTCATGCTCTGATTCTAAAAACAAATGTTTGTCACCAAAAAGACAAATGTTTCCTTCACAAATATTTTTCCTTCTATAAATTCTTCTGAAAAATATTTGTTATGAAAACTAAATAGCTTTGAAAAATAACTCGGACTCAATTTTTGAAAATCATCTGTACTTGACAGTTTTCAAAATCTCTATCTCTCAATCAACAACTTATGTCATTGATTGAGGGGGAGAATGATTTCAATTAAATCAAAAAAGTTATTTGTCAAACAATTGCAATGTCTTATACAATTGGCTCAGACCTTGGCTAATGTTATGTTTTCATAAGATACTTAAGCATGCTTGAACATTGGAGTTTAAAATCTCAAAATCTGATCCTTATCAGTTAAAATGTTTTTCAAAATCAAGTCACAATTCTCCTCCAAAGTTTTCAAAATTAATTTAAATCAATAAAGATCACAAATCTCAATGGAGTTGAAAATTGTGATCGGGAGAGAATTTATAATTTAAACTGGATTTAAAACTGATAATTCGATAAATGGTTTTGTAAGTGATTAGCAAGCTCTGCTCTCTACATGTGCCAAACGATTTCAAATTTTCCATGCACATGTTAAGGGGGAGCATCTGTATCAAACCAAAAAGGATTGAAACGTGATTGATTTGTCTCTAAGTGCAGGTTCTCCCTAAAGCTCAGTTCTCGAGTTTTTAAGGAAGGGAAATGGAAAAGAATAGGAAAGAGAAAAGAAAGGGAAAAGGAAAGTAAATGTTAGTTGTTATGTTCTTGAGATAGAGGAAAGGAAAAGTAAAGTAATCATAATCATGTTCTTGAGTGAAAGGAAAAGGAAAATAACTTGGTCAAATTACATATATGCCCTTTAATTGTTAATGTCAAATGTTTTAAAAAGGGTATATTAGTCTTTATACAACATACGGTTCCGTTTCCTTTCCCTTTCCTCCCACTTTTGGGAGGAAGATTTACTTAACAAATCTTCCTCCCTATTTCCTTTCCATTTCCTTTTCCTCTTTAAAAAAAGACTCAAGAACACAAAAAACTTTCCATTTCCTTTAACTTCCTCTTCCATTTCAACTCGAGAACTGAGCGTAAATGTGCAAAATACTTTCGAATCTTGATGCACATATTGAGGGGGGCAATTCTTTGAAAACCACATCCTTTCCCAAAATTATCTTTAACAAAGTATTTAAAATACTAATTTTGATCGGGAAAGTGATGTCAATATTTTTAGAAAATGTTGATCAAAGAAGTGAATTCTTCCTCTTGCCTCCATGTGCCAAAACGATTATACGATGCACAAGTTGAGGGGGAGATTTTTCTGAAATATCAAAAACAATTCAGGTACAAAATGCTTTGATCATAGATCACAAGTACCTGGGTTGATTATTCAAATGGTTTTCAATTGGTTTCAATGGCAGAAGAACTATACCAAAAAGACCGACCAAATTTATTTTATGCATGGAGATATAAGGATGGTTATGTTAGGTATTCGTTCCCACGATCCCGCCAGAGCCGGAGGGATCTACCCAGGGAAAATCCACTAGATAGTGTAGAAGTCCTTAGGTATGATGATAAAAGGAGAAAAGTGAGAAATGGGAAGAGTGCGGACTGAGATAGAGCTAGAACTTGAATAAACCCAACAAGGTTCAAGTTATGAAGTCTCAGTAAGCACTGAAGGGGTTGAAGAATGAAAAAGAATTGAATGTGAAAAGGGTGAAAAGAAATAGCCCTCTAATAATTCAACCATAGGGCAGAAACCGGGTTCAATACATATGCTACTGGTGGTTACTAAGGTAACACCGGTATTGAAGACAAGACGTCATGGACCCAGTGACGCACTGGACTACAACTTTTCAAGCTACTCAAGTTCCTCTTAAAAGGACTTGTTTCATTCTCAGGGGGAACCTACATTATCTATTGACTTTCTCTTAGAGATTGTTGATATTGAAGAAGGAGACTCTCTCCCTAGTCTCCGGCATAGGAACCAAATGTGCACTATTGAGTCTAGAGCCACGGGATCATCAATAAATCTCTCTAGGACACAATCAATGAAGACTCACTGTTTCACACAATGTGGAAAGTGAGAGTATATCTTAAGAGTCCTACGCATTATCCTTGTGGTATTGCCAGAACATCTGAGTGATATGTAAAATATTCACGATGAAGATGGAAATCCTTCTAGAGCCAACATCAAACAAGCTCTTGGTAGGTAACATGTGAGATCTATCCAATAGATCAAACTTGTGACAACTGGATTGAAACAATGGGGCGATTCATTATTGAATCAACCTTGGTCCAGGAAATGGATTGACGGATACCTTTGAAAAACCGGTCGTTGTGCTTAAAATTCTTTTCTCTAGCACATCGACTGTGCATTAATATTTCAAAATAAAAGGTGTTTATGATTGATAATTGATTTTCCTTAAAACCTTCGTTGTATTGCAAAAACACTTTATATTGAGCAGTACACAATTGTTTTTCAAATCTCTTTTCATCAATCAGTGAATCTCAATTCGCTGGTTCACTCACTCCGTGTTGTCTTCTTTGAGACGTTCCGGTTTGAGAACGACTAGAGCAGCTGCGAAACCCTGTCAAGGAGATTCTTCGAAATTATACCTGATCACAGGCAGTACTTGTACTGATCAACGGGGAACCGTGGGCCGTGTACCTCAATTCAACGAAAGTGATCAAAGACACTTTCGTGCGCTTTATTGCTAACTGTTGTATGCAGGTACACCCAACGTTTGCAGCTGATCAGAATTGAGAGGTCAATCCATAGCCGCATGCTCACACAACACATTCATTTCTAAAAAAATCATGATAAGTGCATCAACGACTCTGATATTTTCACTCCATGCTTCTGCTACGCTGCTGCAAATATCATGAATCAACTAAAACTTCCGCTACTCTGATGAGAAGAAATCATGATCCGGAATGTGAGCATGTCGGTCCAATGTCACAACATCACATAATGTCAACATAACAAAGGAAGAGTCAGAGATTCATGGTAGCTGATGATCTCAAAGCTGGCTCAAAACTCATCATCACGTGGATCAGTTAAAGACCTCCACTTGGATTAACCAAACATGCAAAATATGAAGAATCAAAGACTACGGGCTACTGAGCAAAGAACTTAATCAGGAATCCTAGAACAATCAAATGTAATATCTGTTTGTATTCATTGTAAGTTGAGGTGACCTCCCTTAGGGGGAGATTGTTAGGATTTAGAAAATCCAGTTGTTAAAGTGTCGGTCAACTCAAGTATATGTAATCGTTAGAAAGCTCGTAGTAGTAGTTATTTAATGTTAGTTAGTATTTAAGTTAAGTTACACCGTGGAGGACGGACGGGTCTTTACCCACTGTATGCCTGATCCACAGCCCGTAGGAGGCGTATTTTGTAAGATACTATAAATACCCTCTACCTCCCAAGGTAGAGGGTTGGAGCTCATAATAAGATTTTTCTTTCTCTCACTAAGCTTCCTAAACCTCTTAACTTTCTCTCTCTAAACCCTAAGCCATACGCCCCATCTATACTATGGTTTGATGTGTTTGTGAAATCCAATATATTACACATGTTCCATAGAGAAACCACTTTATAGCAGGTTGTGTATACCCCTCTCTCGTTTTTTGGGTATAGAAATTATTCTGCATTTGTTTTAAGTTTCTAAGCTAAATTAGGTCATACACACATTATCTACAACACGTAACCAGATTAAGTCACTCGGCCCCTTAGACTTTTGCACCTCTCGCCTTGATCCCTAACTCCCTATTAGGCAGGTCACCTCAACTGCGTCTGCACCTTTAACTACCTTGTGGACGAGGTTTTCACGTATTACACATCCATTTTTCTGTGCAGTTTTCAGGCACTATTTGCAAACCAAAACAATTACACCATCTAGTTAAAGATACCATCTAAAAAAATATCAATCGGATTCTTATAACCTAAATAACAACAATAAACGTGACAATTCCTCCCAAATGTGAAAAAACGTAAGAAGTATAAAGAGTAAAAAGCTAATGATAATTGAAAAAACTAATGACACCGAAACTTAGAGTGCGTCATTTGAACCCTTACCCTGATCAACTTACTGAAACCCCAAGCTACAAATAAAACAACACCTTGAACAATAACCGAAGAAACTGAACTAGATTAACATGACTACATGAGAATGATTGTGATACCTTGCGTAAACTCGAAAATAGAGATGATTGATACGGTGAAGCAGCAAGTCATTGACCAGAAAATCAAGTGTAGCGCAAGCGATCAAAATAGAGAAAATTATACTTTCAACCTCTGAAGACAAAAGAAACTGATGATCTTATACTTTGTGAAACTACAATTTGAACTGAGCTTTAGAGGATATTGTGTAGATAACAAACACATGCACCCATAGCTTTATGGGCTTGATAAAGGGATGGGCTTCTAATGGGCTTAATAAATGTTGTTCCTTCATTCGACACCCAAGGTCGTTCATCGGTTCGGTTAGTTCATCGGTTCAGTTATTAGGATGTTAAAAAAAGTTTGGTTAAAACCGAACCAAAGGGAAAATCAAATTTGAACTCTGTTCGATTTTTGAGTTGACTTGAATTACATCATTAATATTTTTTAAAAAGTTAATTATATAGATTTTTAGCAAAAAAAATATTTCAAACTTAAAAAATGTTTTTATAGTCTGAGATAAAATTTTAATGGTCCTTTTATCTATATAAATATATTTTAATAGTATTACCCGAATTCTAAACAACCCCTAGAAATATCAAACTATCTTTGAAACTCGGCTTCTCGCACACTTTTTTTTAAGGTGTCGAGTGAACATGCAATGGGTATTAGTTATAGTGACCTCTATTTTGTAGAGCTCTCGTACTAGTCAACTAGACATATGTGGTAAAGCGAGTTGTACTGCCCCAATTATGGTTGTTTCAAAGTATTTGTCTACCACTAAATATAGTTAAAAGTTTACTATGCTATCTTTGTAAAATTTTAATTACAAAAACTAAAAAGAAACACAAATTAATTATAAAGAGAAAAATAATTGTCTCATTATCTCACTAACAATCATTTTTAAAGCTTGGTAGTGCTAATAAACAAGTCTACTCATAGTGCTGCAAGTTGGTTCTGAGAATAAGATTATGTACTGGAAATGTAAGTCAGGCCATAATTCTCTTTATTGGTGATGTCAGGAAAGCTTTAGCTTACTTGAAGATGCCTGCCCTTATCTTTCTCATAGTTTCATATAGTATGGTGGAGTGGCACTATTTTGGAATGTGTAGATTAATATTGGCGAGAAATGTAGTTAAGGTATTTTGGTGAATTTGAGTGTTTGGTATAGGAGATGCCATATTAAGCTTTTATGGTATTAGATTTTGTGGAAGGATCTTGAGGTGCTTCAGTTTACATCTAACCAGGCTATCAGGAGGTACATTTAAGTATCTCTGGTTCGATGCATTAGGTAGAATGGTACTGAATGTTTAGTATTTATATGCTGGGATACGATTGATTGTGTTGTCTTTACATTTAATTAATCATGTAGTTTAAGTTGAGCGCCTAAGTTGTCTAGTCCCTCAAGCCAGGTCAATTGGGCCCTTGCCATACTAAAAGTGCTTAAGCTGAGAGGTGTGATTCAGTCGCCTGTTAGAAACTTAGAACCGTTAACTTCATTTTGAAAGACAAAACTACTTAGATGTTTGATAGTCATCAAATGTCACATTATTGGTTTTGGATCCACTTTGACTTTACAAATATGGAGTTCTTTATAAATTCCTCTTCCATGACAGTATTGTGCCGGTTAGAATTGAAATATGGAGTATCAAGCTTTATCCATCAAAAGAATTTTCATTATATTTTTTATTAAAATGAAGACGGTATTGTGCCAGATACACATGTGTCTTGTAGGACTATTTGTGATTAGTTAGCTGTGAAAGATATATCTAGTTATCTACCAAAGAACAAGCTCAGTGTGTAACATTGCATGTTGAGAATAATGCACCTATTATCGGATTGCTGTTAGTATTAACCATGAGTATACATGTTATCTTTACTTTATAGCAGGTTGTGTATACCTTTCTCTCGTTTTTTGGGTATAGAAGTTATTCTGCATTTGTTTTAAGTTTCTAAGCTAAATTGGGCCGTACACACATTATCTGCAACACGTAACCAGGTTAATTCACTCGGCCCCTTAGACTTTTTGCACCTCTTGCCTTGGTCCCTAACTCCTTATTTAGGCAGGTCACCTCAACTGCGCCTTCACCTTTAACTACCTTCTGGACGAGGTTTTCAGGTATTACACATCCATATGTCTGTGCAGTTTTCAGGCACTATTTGCACACCAAAACAATTACACCATCTAGTTAAAGATATTCACCGTCTAAAAAAAAAAAAAAAAAATCAAACAGATTCTTATAACCTAAATAACATTATGAGTGACAATTCCTCCCAAATGTGAAAAAACATAAGAAGTATAAGGAGTAAAAAGCTAATGATAATTGAGAAAACTAATGACACCGAAACCTAAAGTGGGTCATTTGAACCCTTACCCTAACCAGCTTACTGAAACCCCAAGCTACAAATAAAACAGCACCTTGAACAATAATCGAAGAAACTGAACTAGATTAACAAGAGAATGATTGTGATACCTTGCGTAAACTCGAAAATATCGAAAAGAGAGATGATTGATACAGTGAAGCAGCAAGTCATTGACCAGAAAATCATGTGTAGTGCAAGCGATCAAAATAGAGGAAATTATACTTTCAACCTCTGAAGACAAAAGAAACTGATGGTCTTATACTTTGTGAAACTACAAAGTGAACTGAGCTTTAGAGGATATTGTGTAGATAACAAACACATGCACCCATAGCCGCAACAAATCAATTTTCCATCCGTTATTCATACACCCATCCTCCAAACCCCATAATTGTTATGAGTTCTTTTCCGAAACAACTTTGAAACAAACCATAAAAACTTGCAAACAACATATCTTCAAAAACTGCAAAACAGAGCAGCGATATTTAAGGTATGACCGTATGAATGCTTGCAAGCTCGCAATGTGTGGAGGTTGCAAGACTTTTTTTTCTTGTCAAGGCCCTTACCGATACCGTTTTATAAGTTATTTATAGGTTTGTACTTCATAGCATTATGGATGGGGTTCTCAGCGTACCTTGCAGGATTCTTGGAA
This sequence comes from Chrysanthemum makinoi, assembly GCA_910596185.1. Classification (NCBI taxonomy): domain Eukaryota; kingdom Viridiplantae; phylum Streptophyta; class Magnoliopsida; order Asterales; family Asteraceae; genus Chrysanthemum; species Chrysanthemum makinoi. Next base: position 193,330,988 of record OU343217.1, on the reverse strand, counting down.
ATTTTGGCAAACCAACGAAATTTTGAATAGTTTGTCAAAGTTAAAGCGAAATCTGCTCTTTTAACCAATTTCCCTATGTTTCATTTGGTATGATGCCAATGTCAACAAAACATCACATTTGTCTTATTCCACTAGAGGTCGGCCTTTGAGGAAATATGATCCAATCAAAAACTATTGTAAGCCGATAACTGTAAAAGCCTGATTGCCTTGAGTCTACTAAACATCCTGTGAGTATTTTAATTTTCATGTACATAGTGAAGTTATCAATTTTTCATTTGTAACAAGCATGTTAGTTTTTTTATTCTGGAGACCCTTGGAGGTATGTCATGTCCTGCTGAGACTGTAAGCATTTTGTCTGAAATTAATGATTTTTATGAAACAAAAGATCGTAAGTAACAATAACAAAAAAAATACACTGCAAGATAGTAGCTTTAATCCTGTTTACAGTGAAATATATATAACTTGTATAAGATATATGCCATGTTAAATACAGTAAAAGTTCAAAAAAAAAAGGTTAAATACCGTAAAGTAGTACTAAAACACATAATATTATTCCAAATGAGGCATTGACAACAACTAATTCGAAATTATATCGACACTCGTTTTATGAGAAGAAACATTTGCTGTTGTCATCTCTTATTTGCACTCAACAAGTGGTGATCCACACAAACAACGATTGTGTATGAAGGACGAGTTATCAAAGCTTTCGGATCGATACTTTAGTTTCCAAGGCGAAGGAATCTCCCCACATAATCTATTGTAACTGACATTCAAAAATTGTAGAAAACTAGCTTCCAATATTTGAGACGGTATTTTCCCGTATATCTTGTTATGTGATATATCCAACTGTATCAATGTCTCGGCCATGAAACTCACGTTTGTGAAATCAAACTCAAAGTTGTTTCGTGAGATGTCGATTACGCTAGTGTTCTTTGATGCACCGAATAACATTGAGGCGTCCCCCGAGAAGTTGTTTCTTGATATATCAATCCGATATATGATCATGTTGCCAATGGATTTAGGGATGTCACCAGAGAGCATGTTATGTGATAAACTTAATCCTTGCAAAGATGGCGACACAAGCTGGCCAAATGATTCAGGGATTGGCCCTGTGAGTCGGTTTCGGCTAAGATCTAGCCCGATCATATTTGGGAGAGTGGATAGTGAGGATGGGATTGGACCCGTTAAGTTATTGAACGAAAGATAAATAAACATGACACTTTGTAGCTCCGACATAAATGAAGGGATGTGGCCTGAGACATTGGTCCAACTTATATCAAAAAACGTAACATATTTTAGACGTGTGATACTTTTGGGAATTTCGCCAATAAGAAACGGCATTTTGTGTAGACGAAGCGTCTTGAGATACTTTAAATCACCAATGGCGTCAGGAATTGTGCCTGCGAGGTCAGAATTGGTAATGGAAAAGTCAGTAACACGATTTGTAGTCTCGTCACATTCGAATCTATCACAGCAATCGCTATCTGGTGTCCACGCCGACAAGAGTTGAGGCCCGTTTGAAAAGCTATTTTTGAATTTTAGAATGGCCTCTTTGTCGTCAGGGTGACAACGCTCCGTAAAAACGACCAATGGAGACAAGAGGAGCAAAAGAAGTAGCAACATTTTTAGTAACTTGTTTTAAGAATGATTGTAGATTATGATTTTTAAAATGGTGGTTCATGCTCTTTAAGTATGGATTTTGAGCAAATGGATGTGCTGTAATGTTTGAACAAGTCACAATAGGTGAGCTACACAATTTGACTTTTGTTTTGACTTCTATATATTATTTGTTTTTTTCTGAAACCGATCATTGATGCATTGACCATTTATGAATTTGCAGCCACCCGGAGTGTAGTGTGACTGGCTGGCATGCATTACCTTGCACAGTTGCACTCTTTTCAACTTTTACTTGCTCTTTTTTCGTATGTGATGTGATATGCGCACGTTTTTTTTCGTATACATGTTAGTAACGTTACACTCGTAAAAAATTCCTTATGTTCCATGGAAAATTTTATGTCCCCAAATTGTAGGGTATGATCCTTTCGAGGAACAGTCATACAGGATAGTGTAATAGATAAGAGTAGGGGTTTGCCACTAAGCTTGCTCGATAAATCAGAATGGCATAAGATCGAGAAGTTGGGGTTTTGCGAACAAAATGTTTCTTGGTAGGCTGCCAAATGTCTTTAGATATATGTATCAGGCTAGCTGCCGAGAGCCACCCAAGCAGTCACCTAAGTTCCAAAATTTCTCTATTCTATGTGCAGATGAGTTGAATTACGAAGAGGCCTGCATACAATGAGTGTTTGGCAAAGTGGGATAAAACTAAATCAAACAAGAATGATACCACATCAACTGGCCAATTCTAAGTTCTAACAGTTACTATTACTTTGTAACCAAGAAGCACAGTTGCAATCCAAGTATGAGAATAGACAATGGTTCAGACTTGATCATGTTCTTAACTACTTCAACTTTTAGACAACATTGAAACATTGCAAAAGCTCAACACATCAAATCCCGAGAATCGAGTACATATGCATCCATCAGAAGCATCATATGAAACAAAGCAACGTAACTATTGAACAAGAGACTCGCAAAATTCCATTGTATTTGTTTTGGAGAATAAAGAAATACATAAGTCATTCACCACAAAAAACCAACATTGCATCCTCTAAACAAGATTAATTATAGTTATAGTTCCTTGTATTCCCTTTAAAAGACAAGCTCATGAGGCTTCATGCCAGCCTTAAGTGAGAATCGTGCACCCAAATAGCTTTTAAGGTCTGGAACACACTCAATGGATGCTATCAATGCAGCATCTACAGACTTCTGGTCGTCTTTCTTGTCCTGGGGAAGGGTGTTCTTTTCCTACAACAGCATAAATATAATAGAAATTAACACTAATAAACATTAACAGAATTTTTTATTTTTTTTTAAAGATAGGATTTCACAAAAGTTACAAGGATGTCACGATATGAATGTGCAATAGCATTACCTCTTTCTCAGCCTCAAAGAACTCGCCTTCACCTTTCTTCGTCTTCTTCTCAACCTTCTTTCCAAAGTACTTGTCATCAAACTTTTCAACATTTACTCCTGAGACGTCCACCTTTGTTGATGTGGCAATGACGTAAGACTGGTTCACCCTCCTCAAAGGAACACCGTTGATCTTAAAGGGACCTGCAAAAAGAGAATTGTTATGGCAAGCAGACAGACAAAATCACCTTCTCACATCAAACACAATTGTCGCTCAACATACATACACCCATTAATTCCAACAAATGAATGTGACTCAATTAAAATATCCACATGAACAATATTGATGATAATACATCCTACATAGAAAAGATTATACCCTACTTTTAACAAGATCAGTATACAGAAAAACTTCATTCAAAGAATGTACTAGCAAGAATGAATCAATATGCTGTAGCAATCTATATGCAATTTAGCACACCCTGAACTCTACCAGTTATCTATTCTGAAGCAAAGAAAATTTGCAAGGTGCAGAACCAACATATACAGATCGCATTCTAGACAAACAACTCAAACTGTATATCTCTCACTTGTTACATAAAACTCTAACATCTGGTAGCTTATCACCTTTCACAACTATTATATGCATGAAAGTAAATATTTTCTCTACATATAAAGAACCAGAAAGCCATATCTAAAACCAACCAGCAATAATACATAAACAAACATAACATACTTATACCAACAAACACAAATACAGAAAGCGATAAATTACTTACCAGTGACCAACAACAATCCAGACGTAAGTTGCTTCAAGAAAACAACTCTCTTTCCCTTAAACCTTCCAGCCAATATAATCAACACCGTTCCTGGGGTAATGCTTGCCCTAAACAAATACAATACTTCATTAGATTCAACACCAATGAAACACTAAATTATAGCTTAGGATGTATTCGTCTTAGGTTAACTAATGTTTTTACGAGCTTAGTAAATATCTGATAAGCCCATAAGCTCATTTATAAATGCTATATACCTGAGCTTAGTGGGTCTAGCTTTACGCTTGTTAACAAGCGGCTTCTTGATATCATCAGCAGGGTAGAACTTTGGTGGCTTCACAGCTGGAGCAGCATCCGCAGCTTTCTTCTCGTGCTTAGGGAAAGCACCACCGTTCTTAGCCTTAATAGCCCAGAGACCCCTCTTGTGGTACATTTTTGATCTCGAGTATTTACCAACACCTCTGATCAAGTCAGGGTTTCGGCTCACATGAGGCTTCCTATCCTTTGGTGCCATTTCACTACACTAGTCTCTGCAAATGTAACAAGAGAGATATTTATAGTACTAGTTTACAAAATATATATTTTCATAATTAACTATATTTACAATATTTAGTATAAAGGATTAATAGGTGATTAGCAAACTGTAGTTATGCAAATTGACTAGTTTATGAGCATGGTTTACAGCATAACAAAAATAAATAACTAAATAAATAAAACTGTTGAATTGAACAAAGTGATGAGTTACCGGAGATGGAGTGCGGCGGGAGTGGAGATGGAAATGAGTGAAGAACAAACCCTAATAGCTTATTTGGGTTATAAGATGTTGATGATGATGATATTTTTTTTATGGGCTGGGCTTATAATGGGCCTTTTCTTATGATATATGAGCCAATAATTTAGTTGTTGTGTTCCGTTATCGGTTTAATTCGGTTTGATTAATTTCATTTTGTGTAATACACAGAATTAAACCAAACTTAAATTTGATTAAATCGAACCGAATAACCTAAATATTTAATTTTAATTATTTATTTATGAAGTTTAGCAATAAAAAAAATAAGTTTAAAAATTGTTATATTTATTGTTTTAGTGGTCATTTTATGTATGTAAATATCAAGGTTGCAAAAATCAGTAATCGGGCGGTTGACCCTCTTGTAGCTTGTAATCGGTTTAAGCGGGAGTAATTGGATTGGCATTTTTGGCAAATTTTTGGTATTTTGGGTGAGTTTAGGTTATTTTCAGCAAGATTTTTCTTACAAAACATTTTGTAATATATATTAAAAAAAACGACTATAAGTGATTAAAACTAGTTTACGGTGAGTTTTAGGTATTCCCGGCAAGATTTGTTATTTACCGGCAAGTTTAACCGTCGTTGACCATGGTTGACCGATTTTACACAAAACGGAAAAGTTGGTGGCCTGGTAGCGCCTAAGCAGCTATTAATCGGCCTTGTATACCTTGTTTTGCAACACTGATAAATATATAAAAAACTTTATATATTTATATGAATTCGGTTTTTGGTGTAGACTACCAAAATCATATCCAATTCGAAAACTGGATATTTAATTCGGTTCGGTTCGGTTACAAATATGATTCGGGTTTTTCTGGTTCGATTCGGTTTGGTTTGGTTTTGATTTTCGGTTACTGTAGATATTACCCGAATTGATAAAAAAATCATAAGAAAAGGGAATTGATTTGCACAATTTTACTTTTGATTGGTACACTCCAATTAGTGCATCAGACAGTTGTACTATATTTATATTCTGCTTTAAATACTTGTACATTGAGTGTTCAAATAAAAAATATGAATGTGCAAATCACCTAAAAAAAATGGCCCATTAAATATTGAGGTATTCTACATCCACATAAAATCCTCACAAAAAACTCTCACTCGCTGACATGTCAGCGGGTGATTGGTTTTTAGTGAGATGTGGATCCCACAATAAACCAATCACCCGCTGACACATCAGCGAGTGGGAGTTTTTTTTTAGATTTAATATTTGAATGAATGAAAGTAGGGGTCCCTTTGGTACAAACTACAAATGTTTAGCATTAAGGATTGAGATTGGACAAATTGACAATGTTGGGTTGGGATTAAAAGAAGGCTCACAGAAACCAAATATCTAACCATCTTCGGTTGAGATGGTAGGTTTTGATACATTGGGTGATCAGCATATGAAGTTCATAGACGCGGAAAGAAGTCGATTACAAAGCAAAGGACGCGTCAACACAAACAACCCAACCATAGTCGCGACAACCTTAATTGGTACTTACATAAATAGCTGAAAACAAAGCAAAATTAGTCAAAACATCGCATTAAATATTGACACAAAAAAAATAGAAATTAAAATAAACTAGATTAGTCAAGAGCTTAAATCGCATCATTAATACTCTCTCCGTCCCAAATTATAAGTTTATTTTGACTTTTTCAAAGTCTTTTTATTTCAACTTTGACCATAAATATTTATTTTCGTGTTATATAATACTTGACGCAAAATATACAAATTGACTTGTGTTTTAAATGCATTTTTATTGGTATACTTTTCATCAAGTATTATATACCTCTAAAAAAATATTTAAAGAGACTTATAATTTGGGAGGATGTAGTAGATCCATTGCTGATCAGTGGTCTTGTTGCTGCTATTGATGGATAACTACTAGATGACTTACGTTTTATATGATCCAAATGAAGTTTTTTGGTTGTTTTGAGTCTTTTTTAACTATTTACAGTTGAAATTTATAGCCTTAGCGTCGTTTCTTCCACTATAAAGTGCATTCATGCCTCGTTTGTTTAATACGAGTATATAATTTGTGTTAGTCATTCGTTGGCTGCAATATCTATGGCAAAGAGCCCAGCACTAAAATGCATGAGATGCAATGCACACGACTCGATATGTTGATTTCTGATACAGCCAGAAGCAACATACACGGCTAAAGACACCTTAAAACAAACCAGCACAAAACTATAATCATTTATCAAAAGAAATCAAATTTACCAGCTTTGACTTAGAATATTCAAAAGTAGGCCCAAATAAAAACTTTTTTAAGCTCTTTATATGAAATACATCTGAAGTCTAGTACTTTGCAAGACTACTTATCACTACCTTTAACAAAATAATATAGTCCCAACTTTGACAGCCAAAAAACAACCTAATCATATGCCTTACATTGGAAGCAAGTGCAACATTATGAGGCATTATCCCAGATACTAACTTTTCCAATACCAGCCTACCGGCTTCATCTACATTCCCTCAATCGAATTGTACAAATGAGTACCATGAAGAACCTAGCCTCCTAGCCTTCCATTATCAAACGGTGTTTCGTGCAGCGTCTCAAGACTGAAACACTTGCTTCAATGAACCTGTGAAGCTTCTTACAGCATTGTTTAAGACAAAAAGAGGTGTGAAAATGCTTATCATTTTAACAAACAAGTTACATACTGCGTTGGCACAAAATGTCTAATGTCCATATCAAGTATGAAAAAACAAACTCTTTTGTGCATATCTAACTAAAAATTGTGCCAAATTATTGTATGGCCAATCCTAAAAGGCGTTGGCACAAAATTCTCTTTAATTTCCGACAAACTAACTTCGATACACCAGTTATTAGATGACATTCAAATGTAAGTTACACTCATCTAGTCAATACGCGGTTTCTATCTAGGCAGCATTATGAGTAAAAGGAGCGCAGCATCTCTATCTTATAGTACATTCTCTTGTACTGCCTTGTAGAGTTTAAGGTCACATACAAGCACAGATGGGTATCACTAGGACTAACATCATAATAACATCTTCATCCTCCAATTCAACAACAAAAAATTTTTAGCAGGTGGTTTACAGATGTAAGAGACATCGGAAATGCATGAACTCCAATATATCCCATACGATAAAAAGTAGCCTTTATGCCCTATAATAAGCTTTGAAGCAGGTTGATAAATTACTAAGGGGGGTGTTCAGGTTGATAAAAAGTATCACTAGGACTAACATCATAATAACATCTTTTTGTTTCTCGATGTCAAAGTCACATGTAACCGGATATTGTTGCTAAATACTCGCATATAATTGTGTATTAACAATATAAGGTATATAAAGCAGATTATTTGACTATAAACAATCAAACAACCTGCAGCTTTTCAAGAGAACAAATATGACAATCGTCAAAAATGCTAATAAACTTGACTGAACTTTCCTACAAAATTTAAGAAGCCATGTTTCTCTAATAGCTGCTGATATGTATAAAAATAAGCTGATAGATTAAGCAGAATCAAGCCAATGAACAAACACATATAAGCAGATTGAAGCTTTAAAACAGTAATAAATCATAGACGTAACAACTATAAGAACACTAAACGGGAATCTTCCCATGAATTCCATCAAAGTTTTTCTATTCATAGTTGCTTTTAGCCATCTGGTATCAGGAACAGCCAAAATTCGACAAGAAACTAAACCTATAGTAGATTCAAATTCCTAAAAGTTATAAACTAAAAATCGAGTGATAACGATATGATGTTATCACAACAATCCATCGGTTTTTGCTGGCAGTCTCCTGAAGAAGTTCATTGGCGCAGAAGGAAGCCTGTTACGCAGCGAAGGATGCCTCAACACAAACAACCCAACCATAGTCACCACATATTTAATTGGTATGACATAAAGTACAATAGCCAACACGAAACAAAACATCAAAAACATAGCAGTCGCACGTGGGTCCCGCCAAGATACCATGTTCTGGATCCTCTCCCCCTGAGTAGCCAAGTCACCAACCACAGTTTGAATCCTTGACCCCACACTTCTAAGCCTGTCATACCTCACTTTCAACGCGTCACCATTTTTTGAGCTTGGAAAACTGTCGAACTCTTCATCTAAATCCTCACTCATTACACGATCACCATAAGATAACTTAATATCCATGTGAGGAGGGTGTCTCGGTCTTGATTTGTACCTCCAAACCCCAATCACAATCAAGTATAGCAGAATCGAGCTCATGATCATTTGTGGATTGTAAACAACACTTAGAAACAAAACATGCACCAGAACCGTGTAAAATGGTCTAGTCCAGCTGCAAATGTGATTGAACCACTTACAAAACGATGCCACACAAGAAAGAACCTCAATGAGCCGACAATAGTTAGCCCTACTCTTTCTAAAACTCCACATTGTCGAACCAACATCAAGCATATATTCAACCACTTCTTTTCTCAAAGGAGGCTCAGCCCGGTTCAACCTCATCGCCACAATCTGAGTCGCTTGGTGCCTTAAACTGTCTTGTTGAAAAATACTTAACGGATGTATGTAATGCATATTTGGTAGCAAAGGTTGGGTGTACATTTGCATCAGATTTGCCAATGAGACACAAGTAAATCGAACCGCCAACTGAATTTCTCCCATCTTCTTTACACCAGAAGGGTGTAAGACTATCAAAGGATACGAATGAGTGTACACACGATCTGTCTCAAGTGTCGATAGCCTGATTCTTACTTTCCCGATTCTTGAATCTTTAACTCCACTTCCACCACCAATGTCGACACCTTGTAAATGATTGTTGTCAAATACCACAACTGTGACAACAGTACACGGATCAAAGACTTCCCATGTGTACTGTTCGTTCCAGTTGGGGTTTAGTGAGTCGATTACAGTTCTTGTTCGGATCCATTTATGCCCGTATTTTGCTACACAGTAAGCATCAACTGCCCCACGCGAGTTTCTTGATTTCATTGGTGTCAAACCATTAGCATTCAAGATTCCCAACTCAAGTACACCAATGCTCGGTGACCCCAGTAGCTTATGAGTCGGTCTTAAGTCACTACTATACTGAGTCAACTCGTCAAGTACATGATACCCCCCATCCAAACAGACCCGAATGTGAATCTTACTATTCATCATAATCACATTAACCTCCCCATTATCACCACGAATATGTTTCTCAAGATTGTACCATTTACTACTAACAGCTCGTGTATCCATCCGTTTTTCCACATTATGCAATGGAATAAAACACTTACCAATAACTTCTTCCCTGTTACCGTTCTTTTCTTCCACACTTAAAATCAACTGCTCATCAAACGGCTCAGCTACAACAAACATCAAATCCTCATTCCAATTCGGCCTAACCAACATTTTAGTCCTCAAAACCATGTTCATAACCGCACCTTTCACAAAGACCTCGCGATTATTATTTTGCAACTCTTGACCCTCAATGACATGAACACGAACATACCAAAGACGAGGCGATAAGTACACTTTCGACCTTACATTACTAACACCATCACCATTAACCAAGAGTGCATCCAAATGCCATGCATCAGGAAATGACTCATCAGCTTGTGTACCCATCCAAACAGACACCATTAACTCCCCTAACGAATTGTTACTCCTATTCTCTAACCGATACCATTGAGCAGCTAAAGGACTATCCGGTGGAACCCTAACAGGAAGCTCGTTAATATCAAACGAAATCCTACCTAACAAATTAGTATCACCCTCACATTCATCACATTTATCTTTTACAGCAAGTTCTAGACTTAACGACTGGATACGATCTTTAGGAAATGCATAAACTTGGTGCCACTCAGGATTCGAGCTATTCTCAAAATGCTTAGTACAAGCAACAAAATTACCAAGCTTAATTTCGACATACGCGTCAGGAGGACTACTAGAATTACCTATTTTCGCTGGTAAATTTTTCGCTTTCACAATCTTAACATACAAATAATGCATTTGCTCCACAAGATCAAAAGCAGTCCCAAATCTTTCATTTCCAGGTACTCTCCCCCCTCCTAAACTCGGCCTCGTCTCGCGCAAACTAAAATCTTCATTTTCGCCCGAATTCACATTCGGGTTCTGATTCTGACCCGGGCCTTGCCTCGCCATTGTCGAAAAACAGAGAAACTGAAATTATAAACCAAAATCTTAAAAAAATAAACAAAAACAGAGCAACCCAGATGAAATTATTACTAAGATAGTATTTTTAGACCAAAATATGATCAAATAAAGCAAAAAACAGAGTAACCCAATTATCAAAATTTTATAAAAATGTATAAAACCCTAAGAAAACAAAAGGGTTTATCTTAAAAATCCATATTTCAAGATTTAAAAACGTTACATAGTATAAAAAAACAGAGACCGTTGTGAGTTTCCTATAAAATTGGGAAAAAATAACTATATAAATTTATAAAAAAAAAGTAACCGTTGAGTGTTGAATTTTATTTAGAATCATGTATATAAGGAAATTATGTAAAAGAATAACCAAACATATATGATACATGCATTAATAGGCTTAAAAACAGAGTAACTTACACTGAAATAAACAGAGTAGTTAATGTTGTGATATTGTGTTAATGTAGAATGATAATGGCTAAAAACCCATTTCATAAAATTGATGAATGTGTGAAATAATGTTTGGTTTTTATGGATTAAAGGGGTTTTATGAAGATGAATGTGAGGGTTTTTGGTTATTTAAGAGGGTTTTTGAGTCGAGGGTAGATTATGTAAATAGTGGAAAGATGGTGTTTAATGTTTTGTTGTTGGGGTTCCACTCATAGAATGTCAGGAATGCAGGAGTACGTGACGAATAAAAAGGATATGGAAAGATGTAAAAAAATATTTGTTTTAATGAATTTGTATAAAACGTGATAGTTTTTTTGTGTGATGTTTTGATTTTTTTTTAACCTTTTTTAATGAGTTACTATGACTTCTGATGATATGAGATTATTGATTTGTTAGGTTCACATGTTTCCATTTTAATCTTAAGATAGTTAATTTACTGAGAAATAATATTTACACTGCATTGCATAAACTACATAATAAGGAGAAAATGACAAAAATAATCATTTTCGCAAACATACTTTACAAAATGTACCCAATTATTTTTCAAAAAGCCAAAATACCTATAAAATTCGCAAATTTGCGATTTTTGAAAGAAAATTCTCAACATTTACGATTTTTTAAAGAAAAATCGCAAAGTTTGCGATTTTTTAAAACATATTGCAAAGTTTGCGATTTTTTAAAAATTTCTCCATTTTTCTTCGGTTTTCATACTTAGCTCAAAACATGAAAGTTGTAGATATCTCCTTTCTTATTTAGTGGCTTTTTGAATCACTTGAAAATGAGTTCGTATGAGAAAGTTATGGCCAAAATACAACAACAACTTTTTCTCGTTTAGTTGTTGTGATATTTTGGCCATAACTTTCTCATACGAACATATTTTTGCGTGATTCAAAAAGTCACTAAACAAGAAAAGGGATATCTACAACTTTTATGTTTTGAGCTAAGCGTGAAAACCGAAAGAAAAGAGAAAAATTTGTAAAATATGCAAAGTTTGCGATATTTTTTAAAAAAATCGCAAACTTTGCGATTTTTATGGGGTATTTTGGCGTTTTGGAAAAAAGTTGGGTATTTTGTGAAGAAAAATGATTGTTTGACCTATTAATCATGCCTACAAATAAATCTAATGATTTGATTGGTTGATTTAAAAATTGATTGGTGAGAATTTAGACAGAGAAAGTACTTAATGCAATTGTACAAGTGATTTATGAATTAGGTATATATTTAGGCTTGTGTTGTAGGTCTAAATATCATAACTCTTTTGTGAAGTATGTTTGAAAAAATGGTTATTTTTGTCCTTTTTTCATATAATAATGTAGCTTTGTCTAATGAGTGCTTTTAAAGCATCAGTTAGAATCTATTAATTAAACATAAAATTTCTTTTTGATTAAAAAATACATTTAATACATATTAATCAAAATAGAAAATTACTTTAATTAAATGTTATTTTTAATTTAATGAATATCATGTTTCCTTATTTAAAATATAGAACAATACTCCGATGACACTTGTTATAAGAGTATGCATTAAAACAAACTATATAATGATGTATGTATCAAAACAAACTAGACGTGTACTCCCGCAAAGACTGTTTATAGCGGCAAAAAATTATATCTGCGAAATCGTGATTCTGGTTCGACGTTTGATGTAAAACGTGTGTTTTTTAAAATTAATATAGTGTTTATTTTTTAAAAGTTGTTAAATTTATAATTGATCAAGAAAATACATAATTCAAATTGCCGAGTTTTTGAAAAGTTAGCAAATTTAAAGAGTACTTAGAATTAATTTAAGCAAACTATATTAGTTTAAGTTTCAAGATTTTAATATTCAAGTTTTTTTTTAAACAAATATACTCTCTTTATAAATAGTAAAGATAAAGATGGTGTAGACATAAATGTATGATTTTAGCTTCAAAACCGTCGATAATGTATACAAATGACCCTACTTTCAGTTACAAACTCATTCGAAAAAATTCTGACTACGCAAAAGTGTGGCAGGCATATACTTTTTGTTACCTGAGTTTTTAACTCGATATTGCTAGCCGACTAATCTTAAGACGACTACATTTTAGATAGCCCGGAGACTTATTCTCTTTAAGTTTAACATCGATGTATACATTTTATCATTTATAAAAAATATTTATACTATCTGACAGATTTCGAATTCGCAGCCACTTAATGACGACACAAATTATGTGGTTTGGTACTGATATGATTCGTGAGACCTGAAATTTTTTTTGATAAGCCTATTAGAGTTTGTTAGCAACTAGTATAGTAGGGCCGTTTCATTAATTTATAAAAATTTTGAAGGCTCTGGACGAAATTAAATAATGAGTTTTTTCAATAAAATTATTATATATAAAGTGTCACAATTTATAAGATATAATGCAATTAGTTATCTAAACATTCTAATATATTACTCATTTAAGATATTTTCTCATCTAAATATTTTTTTCTTTGTGAAAAATATATGTGTACATGCATATAATTATTAACGAGACAAATTTTAAAACCCTTAAAAATTTTAGGACTCTAAACGATCGCTCACTCTGCACATCCTCAAAAACAACCCTGTAGTAGAATTTGATAAGCCTATTAGGCTAGACACAATGGGATCAGTTGGGGGTTGGGTCAACCTAGGTTGAGTTCGGTTGTTCCCATTGTGGAAGGTCGGTTACATGCGGTCGTCACACGAACTAGTTTCTTCACACAATCGAGTTTCATACACACTTTTGTGTACTATTTGGTAATTAAAAAAAAAAATTTTAAAAAAAAACTTTACCACTTTACATCTTATAAATAAAAAATGTTTGAATTTAAAAAAAAATCAAAAAATTTAAAAAAATAAATAAATAAATAACTAGGTCACCACTGTGGCAACTAGGTCGTCGTCAGGTCGTCGGAGAGAGAAAGCTGATGTGACACAGATGAACTAGATTGCCACTGTGTTCAGCCTTAGAGTCTCTTATAGCAACTCATTCTCCAAGTTAGTATAGTTTGATAAGCGAGCCCATTAGAGTTTTGTTATGTGGAGAGGGTTGATTTTGTAATTAGCGGAAACGAGACACTTCAAAAAATAGATTTCTATTATACAACTAAATCCCTATCTTTAGACGCAAAAGTTAGACTTAGATGTGAAAATAAATTTCGTCAACTATATATATGTACCACAAAACTATATTGCACAATGCTTTGGAGAATCCTTTTTTAAACGAAGACAATTCAAGCTAATTAAAATTTGAATATTCTTATCTTCATTTGTATGACATGCTCTATTTTCATAGTTGACACAGCAGATAACTATTTTCACATGTTCTATTGTCATGGTGATACCAAATAGTTAATAACGAGTGTGGAAACCCGCGCGATGCAGTGGGATTGGCTTCAAAGGACTTACTTTATAGCGACACTTAAACCTTAGGGACTAATTTTGCCAAGTTGCTATAGTTAGCAATTAATTCTACAGGACTTACCTTGCAACGCCCCTTAAACTTTAGGGACTATTTTTGCCAGATTGATATAGTTAGCAATTAATGATGCATGACTTATTTTGCAACGCCACTTGAACCTCAGGGACTATTTCTGTCAAGTTGGAAAAGTTTGCATTTAATGCGTGCTTGTTGATGTTTTCTTCCCTGATGTTTAGTATATATATATAATATGGGGGATGATGTATATTGTTGTTGTTTCGGCCCATGAAATGTCAGAAATTCAGAGGACGTGAAGGATCACAAAGTGTAATGACTTTTTCATCACGTTTAATATTTTGATTTAACTTTTTCTTATGGCTATTGATTTGCAGTTTTGCACATTTTAATTTCTTATTTGCACATTTTAATTTATACATCCAGTAATTGTATATTTATTATATGTTAATTTATCAATTTGTATATTTGAGTGTGCAAATAAAAAATAAAAATATGTCACTCAATTCTCTTTTCATATAGTAAAGAAGATGATTTGTAAGTATTTACTTTTTGGTTCGGTTGGTTAAAGTTTTACGTCCGTTAGTCTACAATCTTATGATCCCGATAAAGGGGGTTGAACTTTTTTCCAAAACTAACAAAGTCATATAACTTAAAGAGTAAACTCCAAAATACATCCCTGTGGTTTACCTCGTTTCCCACCATACATCCCTCTCGCAAAAGTTTCAACAGATACATCCCTCCGTTAGTAAAGTTGGCACAAATACATCCCTCCGTTAGTAAAATCAGTTAATGAGGACTAACGGTGCAAATATATCACCGTTATCTCACATTCGTTAAGAGATATTTACGTAAATCGTCCTTGTGGCAAGGAACAAATTGCAACCAAAGTCCCTATTTAAAGTTAAAGTTATTTGCATAAATGGTCCTTGTGGTTAGGCCAGTCAAGTGCCACGTGTCACCACCAGAGTAGTGCCACGTGTCATCGGGTCGGGTCGGTAAACAGGTCGGGTTGCCACGTGGACCAATGAGATGGTGCCACGTGGCATTGGTAAAATAATGCACAACTTTGGCTCCCCTGGATTCGAACACGGGTCGTGTGAGTGGGAAGCAATGTTTTGCCCAACTGGGCTAAGCATAGCTTCAATTATATCTCCCTAAATTTAATACATAACCCTTTCTAAAATTTAAGAGCCCAATTGTTCAATTTAGTTTTTGGTTTATTAATTTACGGAGTTATATGGACTGTAAAAAAATAAATAAATATACCGTCGGACTCGTTTTTTCGTGCTCTTTCCAATGGTATGCTCGGGGAATTTTTTCGACTTCGTTTGAACCTCGAAAAATGCGAAAATCACCGTTTTTTCTTTGTTTTCGCATTTTTGGAGGTCCAAACCAAGTCGAAAAAATTCCCCGAGTATACCGTCGGACTCGTTTTTTCGTGCTCTTTCCAATGGTATGCTCGGAGAATTTTTTTGACTTCCTTTGAACCTCGGAAAAGGACGTTTTCGCATTTTTCGATGACGTTTTTGCATTTTTCGAGGTTCGTTTGAAATCGAAAAAATTCCCCGAGCATACCATTGGAAAGAGCACGAAAAAACGAGTCCGACGGTATTTTCCTCAATTTTTGAACCGGCTCAGAACCCCTTTAAAATGACAGGTCAAATTTCTATTTGACCTTTTTTATTTATAAAAGATCAACTAAGATGGGTTAAATAGAACCAAATGGACTAATATACATGAAGGTATGCCCATCTCAGATGAGTATCACCTTTGTCTCCCACTCAACCCTCCAGGGTTCGATCCCAGCGGAGGTAAAGTTAGGATTTATTTTCTAACGCCACGTGGCACCACCCCATTGGTCCACGTGGCAACCCCACCCGACCCGTTTACCGACCCGACCCCGTTGACACGTGGCACCACTCATGTGGTGACACGTGGCGTTGACCAACGTTGAACACAGGGACGAATTTGTAAATAAATTTAAGGACTTTGGTTGCAATTTGTTCCTTGCCACAAGGACAATTTACGTAAATATAACGGTGATATATTTGCACCGTTAGTCCTCATTAACTGATTTTACTAACGGAGGGATGTATTTGTGCCAACTTTACTAACGGATGGATGTATCTGTTGAAACTTTTGCGAGAGGGATGTATGGTGCGAAACGAGGTAAACCACATGGATGTATTTTGGAGTTTACTCTAACTTAAAATTTAAATGACATATTTTGGTGATCACACACGTCAACAAATTCGGGTTATAAACTTAAAACTTTGATAAAAAAAAAACAAAAAAAACAAAAAACCATGACAACTAATAAAAAAATGACTAACTGAAAACCTTATACATGCAATGATGTCAAACTTCTCTTAATTTTATTAACGTCAAAATATCAAGAGGTCATTTACCTATAATTGGGCTATAAACATAAAGCAAAGCGATTAAGTATGTTGGAGAGGGTCGAGCACCTTCCAACCCCCTCCGTATCCGGCAGGATAAAGATGTAGTTGAGTTTTCTAGGAGTTGGAATAAGTGTATATATAAATATATGTTAATGATGCATAATTTCATATTGAGAAGTGATTTGGAGAGCTAAAATTCATGCCTAATTTTATGCCTAAATCTGTGTGGCAAAAAGTTGCAGCAACTGAATCCACTTATTTACAACTTAATAAGCTAATAATATATAAGTTAGACATAAAAATAGATCTCCTAATATTTTTTCATCCATATTATGTTCACCACATGTTACCAAGCATAAAATATAAAAGTGGTAGTGACAATTTTGAGTCATAATTTACTTTCCAACAAAGGATGTAGACTCTTTGCCTATAACCATTTCATGTTTTTGTGATTGTGATTTATCTACACTAGACAATTACCCGGTATAGCGGTGATCGTGTATAGTAATATTAATTTATGTGTGCAAACTTTTTTATGAATAGATAAGTGTGAAATATATGAGAGTGAAGAAAGTTAATGGTTTAAATTGTAATTAAATATTTCAATAGTATTTTAATATTTAATAGATTGAATTAACTTTTATAATAATAAGAGTATTTTAGACTAACAACATAATTCATTTTGTAAGTTTTAAAGTTTTAAGCAAATGTTTTTTTTCTTTTTATGTGGTATGGATGTTTTAGATTTTGAGTCACCTTTTATTGTATGACTAAAGATGATTTATGAGTGTTCACTATATAAGTTTTGGTAATAATGTTAGTACTTTTTATGTTCTTATGACATTAAGGGAAAGGGTGAAGGTTGAGAATACGTAACAAACTTTCTCAAATATACCGAAGTACGTAACATACAAATTTTATTATTTTTGTACGTAATATACTTTCAAATTTGGAACAATGTACGTAATATGACCTGTAACTAACAAGTTACCAGGTCAAAAGTTTGAAAAATGACATAAATGGTCCTTGTGGCTTGCGTTGACTTTCACAGGTCATCCATTAACTTTATTTTCGGTTAAAAAAGTTTCAATAATAGTCCTTATGGTCATTGGCTTTTAGATTTAGTCATTTTGTTCCGTTTTTCTTACGTTTTGTCCGTTTTTATCGGTTTTCATCCGTTTTTCTTACATTTTCTTAGTTTTTGTCCGTTTTTCTTACGTTTTGTCTGTTTTCTTTCGTTTTTGCCAGTTTTCATCCGTTTTTGTCCGTTGTTCTTACGTTTTGTCCGTTTTCCTTATGTTTTTATCAGTTTTTGTCTATTTTTCTT
This sequence comes from Chrysanthemum makinoi, assembly GCA_910596185.1. Lineage (NCBI taxonomy): Eukaryota > Viridiplantae > Streptophyta > Magnoliopsida > Asterales > Asteraceae > Chrysanthemum > Chrysanthemum makinoi. The sequence goes on along the minus strand of OU343217.1, from coordinate 193,312,770 downwards.
ACGTTTTGTCCGTTTTTCTTACGTTTTTGTACTATTTAAACATATTGAAAATTTATACCAAAAAGAAAAAAAAAATCTAAAAAAAAAATTTGGAATTTTTTCGCAAATTTGAAAAAAAAAATTTCCAAAAAAATTTTGAAAAAAAAAATAGGAAAAAAAATATTTCCGAAAAAAAATAAAAAAATTTCAAATTTCAAAAAAAAATTTGAATAAAAAAATATGTTTTTTAAATTTCAAATTTCCAATTTTTTTTAAAAAAATTTGAATAAAAAAAATTGGAATTTTTTCGCAAATTTGAATAAAAAATTTCAAATTTCCAATTTTTTTAAGATTTAAAAAAAATATGTTTTTTAAAAAAATATTTTTTGAAGATTTTTTATAAAAATTTGAAAAAATATTTTTCAAGATTTTTTAAAAATTTTAAAAATTTCCAATTTTTTAAAATTTTTGGAATTTTTTTCAAATTTGGGAAAAATTCCAATTTTTTGGAAAATTTTTTCCAGCTTTTTTTTCTTTTTGGAATAAATTTTCAATATGTTTAAAGAGTACAAAAACGTAAGAAAAACAGACAAAAAATGATAAAAACATAAGGAAAACGGACAAAACGTAAGAACAACGGACAAAAACGGATGAAAACTGGAAAAAACGAAAGAAAACAGACAAAACGTAAGAAAAACGGACAAAAACTAAGAAAAATGTAAGAAAAACGGATGAAAACCGATAAAAACGGACAAAACGTAAGAAAAACGAACAAAAACGGAACAAAATGACTAAATCTAAAAGCCAATGACCATAAGGACTATCACTGAAACTTTTTTAACAGAAAATAAAGTCAATGGATGACCTGTGAAAGCCAACGCAAGCCACAAGGACCATTTATGTCATTTTTCAAATTTTTGACCTGGTAACTTGTTAGTTACAGGTCATATTACGTACATTGTTTCAAATTTGAAAGTATATTACGTACAAAAATAATAAAATTTGTATGTTATGTACTTCGGTATATTTGAGAAAGTTTGTTACGTATTCTCAGCTTTCACCATTTATGCTAACATGCATATTGGGTAACAATCTACTTTTTTAAAAATTGCAACTATTTAAACAAATATATCAACTAACTTTTTTTCGTTAAGATGATCAATAACGATAGTGCATTGTATTTTTGTTTGAGGAAATCAAGAAAACTGTTAGTGATTATTCATAATTTTGTTTGGGCATTCTATATTGTCTAAGCTTATCTTTTGAAAATGAGTTGTTAACAACAACACTTAATGATGATCAAAATCTTTTGTGAATTGTTAGTTTAAATAGACGTGTTTGTCTCTAGATTTTTCGATTATTTTATAGGCCTACAATTTGGATTCCAACATGGAACGCCTTGAAATCAAATGAAACTGACCAGATAATCGAGTTCACGCACATAAACTTGATTTCGGTTTTTAAACTAATTAAATTGATGATCGAACCACATCTGTTGTATGTTTTTATTGATTCGTGATGAAGGTTGTAGTTGATTTAAACATTTAAGCATGAATGATAAAATTGTATATGGAGTAATAAATACGTCAATGATGCATCCAAAAATATGAAAATGATAGGGGCATATGTTTGTTTTCTTTCTAATATTGGTGTATATTCTTTGCCTCTGATTTTATGTTTCTTCACTTTCTTATAACGAGTGTGGAACCCGCGCGATGCAGTGGGATTGCTTTTGTAGCCGTGAATTTGGATAGGGACTATTTTTGCTAAATTGCTATAAAGGACTTACTTTGCAGCGACACTTAAACCTTAGGGACTATTTTTGCCAACTTGGACTTACTTTGTAACGACACTTAAACCTCAAGGACTATTTTCGCCAACTTTTGAAAGTTGGCAATTAATGCTTGCATTTGCAAGCACTGTTGCTCGCCTTTTAGTTATATATAGTAATTAGCACAATAAATTAGAGTTGATAGAATGATAGTCATGCCATAGGTATCTTGATTTCTTCAATGGTGTTTGAACGAATGTTTTTAAACAATTGAGATTATATTCGATTTATACCTTTAAAAGGACCAAGTCAAAGCTATAATTGTGTAAGGTCATATTGTTGGGATTTTAGAACAAGTTAACCAATTAACCTCTACGAGTACGCAGCGGATAAGGATCTAGTAATCGCAATTAGATTAAACAATTAATAATAAACAATAATTAATATAACAATTAATTAATAAAAGGAATAAAAGAAAACCTAACATTTCGTGGCTATTTGAACGCAAGTGTAACGGACAAGAAAACCAATACGAAACCCAAATATATAAATTAGACACCTCTATGGGTATCACACACAAACACATAAACCGAGTACGTTCGATGAGAAGCTAGTCGAGAACGTATTAAAACCAATCAACAAGTGACCAACTTGAATATCATACGAACTAGAAAAAATCACCCAAGACATGCTTGTTTTATGTCCGAGTACCACAACAGCTCAAAGGCTGTTATTCTTCAATTACCCGATATCAGACATAATGGTCCAATAACTTCATGCTTTGTTGTCCGAGATAAGACACAAACAGAATACCAACCTTACCTTTGCTACTACTATTCGTAGACTAGGAATTAACAGCAACTCTAATTGTTTAACCCTTTTCATGGACCAAGTCAAAGTAAAAGGAAACTAACCAATCAAAAACCTTTAATTGACTTGTAGTCAAATTGGAAAAGAAGCAGGACCTTAGAATTGGTTTAGGGATATCAGTAGGTTGATCGTATAATGCATGTATCGTCAAATGCATTTGATGTTTAGGAATATACAAACTGTCACATGGTTTGACAATTAAGGATACCAATGAATTGTTCCATTCATTGAAAACACATGTCAGACTATTAGGGATATCATGTGATGCGTGTATCTTTTTCAACAGGTTTGGGTGAAGTTGTGTTTGCTTTTATAGCAACATCAAACGACCCTTTGCTTGGGTCTTGTCTTGGTCAACAAGTCACAAGCCCAAGCAAACCTCCCTTGCATTGCTCGATCAGATGGATCCCAAGGCCCAAGGCACCAACTTAAACGACCCATTTAACAATTTGGACAAGCTCATGGATCGTGTATAATGATCGGGTAAGCATGCATGTATATCGGGTATATATTCAAGTTTAAAATACGTTCGACACGTACTCTCGTGTTTATCGTGTGTGCCCCTATAGGCTCACACACTTTTAGTGTTTACGCGTGTTTTAAACTCCCACAATCCAACACATATGTATATGTGTGTTGATATTTTAGTTGTTGATGCCTTGAAGATATATAACTCTTGAACATGTGAGCTGTTAATACAATTCTGGGCGCTTCTCCTACGAGGATTAGTGTAAGCTAACTCTTCGGAGAATAGATCTTGTATTAAGTGAAATCTTCGATTGCTAGCTGCTAAGAAAACCAACGCCGTTAGTCTCACCGCGGAACGGGGTTCCGCGGTCAACCTCCGGCGTGAGAGTAAGTGATAGTTTTTAGAGAGATGAAGTGAATTCTAGAGAGAGAGTGTGTATACGTTACCGTTTGAGTAGAGGTGAGACCCCTATTTATATGGTTGACCTTTCTGTCGTGTTCTCAAGGTCACGGGTCTTGAGAGCGGCCAGGTTTGTGACGTAAGTCACCGCAGAGCTTGTCCGCTTGTTGTGATGGTGATGTTTTTGGGCGGGAGTTGTCCCGCTTTCCTTTTTTGGGGACTGCAGGTTGCAGTACATCCGACCTAGGGAAGATTCCTTTCCCTTTACGCTGGGCGCGGTTGTGTCCTTGCTCGGACGCGTCTTATGTCCGCGGAATGGCTTAGTGGCCATTGCCGGTATGTATTTGGTCCGCAACCGAACTACGTGGTGCCGGAGTATTACATACTCGTGCTAAGTCCGCGTCGACCCGTATTGGTGCCAGGATGGTCATACGTGATCAAGTCCCCCCAGTCTAGTTGTGCTTGTTAGTCTTATTGCAAGCACTGCTAGACTAAGTTATCTCGTGTAACCGCGGTTGGGTGTATCGTAGGAAGACCTAACCACTGCTGACTGTGTTTTCCACACGTGGCAAGGGTGTGCGTTACCGTCCCTTGGGATTCGCGAACCGCCCTCACCGCGTATTTTCCAACTGATGGGACGTTTGGCCGCTTCCATCTCGTTCGTTGATCCGGACCGATCCGGGCCGTTAGTTACGGGCCGGTGACGTGGCGTGTTGTTGGCCGTTCGATTGACCCGTCAGTTTTACTTTTTGGAGAGTATAAATACCTCTCTTTTTTACTTTATCAGTTGCCATTTCCTCTTCGTAAGTAAAAAAGAAAAACGCTCTCCAAGTTTTGTGTGCTCCTTCCTACTTTATCAGGTTAGGTTTTTCCTCCTTCCTTGTAGTTCAATGGCTAAGAAACTCCTAAGTGACTTTACCGTAAGTTGTCCCGAAAGATTTGAGTGATTTTTGTTCTAGATATCATATCCCTTCTATGTTCACCCTCTTCTTCCTGGTCCTAACGATACCATAAAGGATGCTCCAGAGGGTAAGATAGGAGTGTACACTAGGTTCTTTGAACTTTGCAATTTTAGGATACCCCTTTCCGCGTTCCTGTGTAGGGTTTTGGAATATTTTCAAATTCATCTGTCGCAGTTATCTGTACTAGCTGCCGCTAGGATTAGTCACTTTAAGATCCTTTGCCGTGCTCATGGTGGAACACCCACCGTGCCTTTATTTAGGAAATTTTATTATTCGGGGATGAAAGATGGGTCCCAAGTCCTTGATTGTTCCGGTGTGTTACACCGCTCCTTTGGATTCTGTTAAGAATTGGAAGGAGTTTTTCTTTTGGGTTGACGCGACCGTTTTCCCAATAGCAATCTCGTGGAATGAGAAAGTTTCCGTTGACCGTGATCCGCCTCCGACTGACGATGATATTGACCTTGAGTTGTTGCGTCGTCTTGACACGATGCGCGCTCCTTTTAAGAAGTTGCCGGAGCCCTTTCTTTGCGTGGTTGGCCTTAGTCGTGCCTGGGATGATACTACGGCGCGGCCTACCTTTATGGCTTCATACCGGGTGGGTTTTTCTTTTTAGGGTTTGTCGCGCTTTTTGCCTTTTTCAGTCCCCGTTTCTTTTACTAACGCCTATGTTTTTATTTGTTGTCTTGCAGAGATGTCTTTGTTTGCCTTTATCAATCAGCCGGATCCATTCGAGGTGACATCCGGTGAGAGGACTCTATAGGAAGGTGAGCGGTCATTACAAGATGAGACTGCTAGTCGCGTTATCGAGCCTTCCGAGAATGTCGTCACCTTAGTCCAGGAGACTATCGTGGATAATGTTGAATCGGCTAAGGCTAGTAAGGCGGCTGGGAAGAAAAGGGTTAGAGTTGCTGTTCCTTCCAAGCAGCCGGAGAAGAAGAGGCTTACTTCTGCGCAAAAGATGCCGGGTCACTGGTATGACATCTTCATTATGTTGCTGATGATTTTTTTTTTTAAAGTGTGTTCTTGTGATGGAGCTTAAGTGTTATGTTATTATGCAGGGGATGCGACCGCTGGGTCCGCTCTTGTGATGGAGCTTCGTGACGAGTCCGATTCTGGACCTATTTCGCGGGAGGTGACCCATATTTCTTCGAGGCCACCGGACTTTCAGGCTAATCCGATTCTATTTCAAAAACATCCACCGCCCACCAAGAAGACTTGGATGTAGATATGTTCCGTCCGGCCCCACCACCACCGTGCAAAGAGGGTGCTTTTGCGGTCGAGTCTCCGCCGCAGACCGGTCTGTTCACCGCCCTGCGGCCTCGGATAACGAATTTTACGAGTCTCTATCCGTGGAGACTGTGGAAGCAAAAAATGTTTATGTTCCCAAGTGGTTACCTACAAACGACTTAGGATGAACGATGGTTGGGTCCGCCAAAGCATGCTGGACAACCTTGCTACTCCGGTTACTTGTCGATGTTACGCAACATGCGCATGCGGATTCTTTGGAGCAATATAACATTGCCACTATGCAAAGCAAACTTGTATGTCATCTGAGGTGCGTCTGCGGTTAGAGTTTGAGTTGAATCAGACGAACAAGTTGAACAAGAGACTTGAGAGGAGAGATGCAAGGATCGAGACCCTAAGCAAAAAGTGCGGAGTTGGAATCTGAGCCGCTGAGGCGAAGGGTCTTCGTGAGCGTGTTGGTCAGCTTGAGTCCGAGTCCGAGGAGGTAAAGAGATTGCGGGAGCGCGTGGCGCACTGGAAGGTATGATTGCTCCTAAGGGCCGACGAACAGTTGGCTAAATTGACCGCTGATAATGCTTGAGTTAGAGGTAAAGTGGCCGGGCTCACCTCTGTTTGTGAAGAGCTCAAAGGGCGGTTAAGGATGCTTTGGGTTGTTAGAGGGAAAATTGAAGGAGTGCGAGGAAAGAGTCCGCAGTGAATATGATTATCAACTTGGACAGTTAGATCAGAGATTGGCGGACCTCAACCGTGACTTTGATGAGGACCTATTCCCGAGCACTCTTGTGGCCATTGAAGGTAAGAGGTGGGTCATTGGACATGGTTTCCGTAGGGCATGGATGGCGTTCAAACAATCTGAGGAACTGCAGACGCGGTTGGGGGATTGTATTAGCAAGGCTATCGCAGGGCCTAAAGCGTGGTTTGGAAGCCGATATTGTTCATGGTTCCAAGGGTCCAAGCCGAGCAAATCAAGGCCTACAATCCACGCTAAGGAGGTTTACCGCGAGGTCGTCATTCGCCTTAGCGATGTTCCTTTCCCCTTGGATTCTTTAGAGGTGTGCAAAGACTCTTCTTTGGAGTTTCTTATGTCACAGCTGGTGCTGCAAGAGGAGCGACCGAGTGGTTCGGGGGAGTTTGTTTTTAATGCTCCGGTGGCGGAAGGTTGTCCTCCCCAATTCGTTGCTCCAAACCATCACTAGACGCCCGCGTGCTATTGCCGCGTACAAGGAGAGGAACAGGAGGGTGTATGGCAAGAAGTTTGGTGTGTGGAACCCCGAGTTAATTGTTTCGGAGGTTGAGCACCAGGTTACTTCTACCAGAGAGCCCTCCATGGTGATTGTTCCACCTGGTCCGACCCCTTCCTCCGCAGTTACTGGCCCTACCGGGGAGGACGAAAAAGAGGAAGAAGGAGGTGAACAGGCTGCTCATGACGATATGTTTGACACAAGTGTTCTTGATGGGGCCGGGAATGTTTAAGTTGGTCTCCTGTGGGCGGCATTTAGACTATGCCGCCTTTTGCCATTTACTTTGAAGCTTTTTTACTTGTTATTTTTGTTAGGGTCGCGATTGCTGCGACGCCATTCTTGTAATCCGGGGGTGTGCCCCTGTGTACTTGCAAAAAGTTATGGACTTAACGAAATGTGTTGGTCGATCTGTACTTGTTTTTTTTAGTTGCCGGACTTAGTTATTCCGGCTTTGGGTTTTACCTGCTGCGTACCTTAGGGGTCCGGGGGTATCAAACAATGGATAATGGGTTTGCAATACCACTTACATGCCTGAGTCAATTTTGAGGTTGCTCGTCCTTTATGCGCGACATCGTCGCGTTGTGAGAATCATGCATAAGATGTAAAACTTAAAAAATATGATTGCATATGTATTTTGGAAAATTTGTAGAGCGGGCCGTGCATCTACGCTTTCATTACTTAGAAAACGTTACAAATAGAAATAAGAAACATGAAAAGTTAAAGTCCCCCTGTTGTCCGGACCTGATCCGTGATCAACTTACAAAAGACGGGGGAAACCTACTTACGCTTAGATGTAACATTTCTTCAAGTTGCGGATGTTTCATGTCCTCGGGAGTATCTCCCCATCCGCTGCTCGAGCTTGTATGTTCCATTCCCTATTGCCTCAATTACTTCATATGGCCCTTCCCATTTGGGCCCCACTTTCGGTGTCCTCCGCCTACTAGCTTCGTTGTCTGCGGTAGACAAATTCTCCGTCCGAAGGCCGAAGCCAGTACTTTGGCGTTGTAGTACCATTCCATCCTTGCTTTGTTGCGCTCTTCAATGGCCGCGGCTTCTCGTTTTCTTCCAGGGTGTCCGGACTTAGGCGTAAGCTCTTGGTCATTGGAGATTTGGTTTATGGTCGCACATCGGAGACTTGGCATTCCAATTTCTACCGGGATAACCGCCGTGCCATATGTGAGGGAAAATGGGGTTTCGCCGTTGCTTGTTTTGATCATGGTTCTCGTGTTCCCGAGCACATGCGGCACCTCTTCCACCCAGCTTTACTTCCTTCTTCAATCTCGCTTTGTTGCCTTCTCCCGCACTTTTGTTCGCGCTTTCGCCCCCGCTTACTGCGGATGTTTCACCGATGCAAACCGCTGTTTTGATGTTGAGCTTCGCACCATCCTTGAATGGGTTATCGCGAATTGCTTTCCATTGTCCGACACTATTTCTCCAGAGCGGCGCAACTATATTGTCCCAAAGAAATTTCTTCACTTGCCTTCCTGTGATGGAGGCTAAGGGCTTGGCTTCGATCCATTTAGTGAAGTAGTCTATTGCTACAATCATAAATTTTACCTTGCCGGGCCTTCGGGAAAGGTCCGCAGATGTCGATACCCCACTTGTAAAAAGGCCAAGGAGAGGTGATTGGGGTCGATTTTGTCTGCGGATGTTTTGGTATCGACGGTGGACTTGGCAATCTTCGCGACCTCTCAGTATTAGCTCACGCCAAGCATCCTCGTGCATCGCCGGCCAATAATACCCGGATCTAATTGCCTTGGCTACCACTGCCCTTGGACCCGAGTGCATGCTACACGACCCTTCGTGGATTTTTCGCAGCACGTAGTTGGCTTGAGTGGGGCCTATGCATTGGAGCCAAGGTTCTAGGAAGGATTTCCGAACAGATTCCGCTTCTCAATGCGCATCGCCTTGCCTTGATCCGTAGTTTCCTTGCCTTGTTGTCATCCGCTGGTAGCACTTCATCCCTTAGATATTCAACTAGGGGTGTCATCCATGTATCTCCGTCTTCTTCCACGATAGCCGACTTCCTTTTCTTCGATGGACTTTTCTTTTAGGATTTCCACAAGGACCTCGTTTTGTCGTGGACGAAGCCGGTGGATGCGATTTTGCTTAGCGCATCTGCCTGTTTGTTTTGACTCGAACCTCGCCGATGGAGAACGTCCGGAACCCTTCAATCAATGCTTTGGCCTTCGCCAAGTAGCGCACCATGTTTTCCTCCTTTGCTTCGTATGCTCCGTTTATCTGGTTTGCCACGAGACGGGAGTCAACATTTGCTGATAGGTCTTTGACCCGCATTCGTTCAGCAATCCTTAGTCCTGCAATGAGTGCCTCGTACTCGGCCGCTTGTTGGATGCCTCGAACTCAAACGGAGGCGTAGGTGAACTCCCGCCTTCCGGCTTGTCGATTAAGCCGGCTCCGCACCCTTCTATGCACGAGGACCCGTCCCGTGAATAGCTTCCACGCGCTCGGTATTGTTGCCGGTCCTTTTCTTGTCGAGTTTCTTCATCCGGGATTTCAGCAACGAAGTCCGCCAGAATCCGTCCCTTTATGGTCAGTCCGGTGCGAAGGTGATGTCATGTTCGTCTAGCTCTATTGCCCATCCGACCATTCTTCCACTCTTTTCCGCCTTGGTCAAGACCGCTTAGTGGTTGGTCCGCGGATCACCGCTACCGGGTGTGCTTGGAAGTACCGCGAACTCGGGATGCATATACTAGCGCCGTGACGAGCTTCTTGATTGGAGTATAATTTACCTCCGGTCCTTTTAGGGCGGTGGCCGACGGTACAATCGGCCGTTGCCTTAATTCCCTTTGTGCTAACAAGACCGCTACACTTCTTGGGACGCCGCCGTACATAATCAATCCTTCCTTTGGTACGTGGGGCTATGACCATTGGTAGGTTAGCGATGTGTCTTGCTTTATTTCCTTGAATGCTTGCTTCCGCTTGTCCAGTAAAAGTCGCTCTTCTTGATGCACTTCTTCAATGTCTTGAAGAATGGAAGAGATCTTTCCGCTGACTTGGACATGAAACGACCGAGGCTGGCTAGTTTTCCATTCAGAGATCGCACTTCCTTTTTGGTCGCCGGGATCCGAGGGTAGCTACGCCGCAGACTTGTCCGGGCAAGCTCGGATGCCCTCTTTGCTCAGACATGACCCGAAACATCCCCTGTTCCTCCCCGAATGTGCACTTCTTGGGGTTAAGCTTCATGTTGATGTTCCTTAGGGTCCTGGAGGTTTCGCTCATATCCCGGAGTACTTCTTCCTCTGAATGGCTCTTGATGACTAGATCGTCAACGCATACACTTCCGATTTCTTCCAATCTGTTTCTCAAACGCCTTATCCACGAGCCTTTGGTATGTGGCGCCGGCGTTCTTTAGACCGAAAGGCATTTTGGTGTAAATGTAAGATGCCTTGGTTTGTGTGGAACGCCGGTCTTTTCCTCATCCCCGACCGCCATTTGTATCCGGTGATACCCTTTGTACGCGGCCAAGAAAGCACTTGAATGGATATCCGCAGAGGGATTCGACCTTCCGGTCGATCTCCCAAGGGTAGCAATCTTTCGGGTGCTTTGTTTAAGTCCTTGAAGTCCACACACATTCTCCAGCCACTCTTTTTGACGAGAACGGATTAGACAACGGTCGTGGTAGTGTACCTCCTTCATGATCCCCGCTGCCACTAGCTTGGTAACATCTTCATTGATTGCTTTGTTTCTTTCTCGGGCCTGTCCCCTTCTTTGTCTCACAGGTCATAACCGCTCCGACATTCAGCTTTGTGTTCCGCGATTGTCCGCGGAACCCCGGGCCATGTCGGAGGGTTCCCAAGCAAAGATGTCCAAGTTATTCTGGCGGTCGCAGAGACTTTTCTTCCTCGCCGCTCAACCCTCCAATGGTGACCGCTTTGGTCGGAATCGGGGTTGATTGCCATCGCGACTCTTCCTTCGCCGCTTCGCGGTTACATGGTAGGGTTCGGTTCCGCAACCATTCTGCATTCAACCGACAACCTTGTCATCAGTAAAGTCACGACTCCGTCACAAGTAGGAAATTTCAAAGATCCCATTCGCCTTGGATGGCACTATTCTCAACAGCCTCAATCCCTGGCCGCCCAATTATCCCGTTGTAGGGAGAAGGAGACCGTACCACCATGAAGTTCATCCACGCGATCGGCCACCTCTCTCGCCTCCCAACGCCACTTCCAAGAGGATCCGCCTAGCGCCATGAGAGTTCTCCACAAACCCAAGAGTGGTGATGAAGCGGGGATTAGTATTTTGCGGTTGTCCGGGCTTAGCTTGTTGAAGCAATGTTCATATAGAACTTCAAGCGCTTCCATTATCCACGCATACATCCCGTGAATTGTACACCCTTCTACATCCGCCTTTGATTACCGGGTGGTGCGTCCCGATCATCTCCGGATATGGGGAAAGATATTTCCATATTCAAGGCCGCGTCCGGACCCAAATGGGCTTGACCGACCGCTTTCGTGTGTTGACCATGTATATGGCTTGGACTTTGTCTTTGGTCGCGGTATCCTTCTTTCCACCCTTGGGGCCGCCATTCTTCTGGCGCCCATTCTTGATCTCTTTGACCGGATGCGCCCGTTCCAGATCTGACGCTTCTTCTATCTTTCTTCAACCGATAGCATTCGTCCGTGTTGTGCCCTTTTTTCTCTCGTGGAAGTCACAGTACTTGTCTTTATTCCTAGACTCGACCGGACCGACATTGGCGGGGAGCCGTGAACTTGACCGTATCCATGGCCGAGGATTTCTTTTGGCGTTTTTGTGAGGGGGTGAACTGTCCCCTCTTCTTCTCCGCCTTAAGCGGTCTTAAACTCCCCTTTTCTTTCAAAGAACTGGATGTTTTTCTGTCCTCCCTCTTGGTTTTTCCACTGGGAGTGCTTCTTCTTTGACCGGTTGGCCGCGCCACCTCTCCTCCGAGAAATGCTTTCACGACCTTCCACATTTCATCCCGCGACCGGGAATGTTGTCATTGAGCCTCCTGACGGCCTCGTTTGTTATCCCGCATAAAGCCGCATCTCTCATGCACTCGGGGCTCCCTTTACATACATGCTTTGTCTTGAAGCGCTCCACAATGCTTCGTGGATTCCCCTTCCCGCCGCTTTATATGGTGTAATTCAACAGGTCTTTCGATACTTCTTCAGAGAAGTACGAAAAGAAAACTCGATCTTAATTCCTCAAAGTTGTCAATGCTTTCCGGACGCTAGTTCATCAAACCACCGCGCTGTCCAACGAGGGTGGAGTTGAACATGTGGCCCCAAGTGGGCATGGCCCATCTCTCCACCTTGGCCGCGTCCGAAGATTTTCGGATGATCCTCCGGATCTCGGTCCCGCCATATGTCCCGATGTGGGTCGGCATTCTTGTTCGTCCGAACTCGAAATTCCGTATGACGGGTAAAGGGGTCTCTGGTCACCCACGCCATACGGGAGTAGAGGTCGCCATCTTCCCGCTTTTTGCTTTTCGGGTGGATTTCCAATATCCTCCGCTGCTTTCCTCACTTTCCGGGGAGATACTTCCTTGTCCTACTCCGCACGAGTGGTATGTTTCTCCTCCGCCGACTTCGAGGGGAAGCATTGCCGTGGATAGTACTCCCGCTTTGTTGGTGTCTACCTGCCAACACTTTTCGTCATGTCCCGTTTACCTCCGCTTCGCTTCTCTTTTGCGCCGTCTACGGAAGTGACCTTTGACCGAGTCCGGAGAACACGGTTGGTTTTGGGTCACCAAGCCTTGTGGACACATCCGACGTTCCTTCTCCAGCTTGAGAATACACCATCCGCGCCTTTTGGCCTCCAACCGCTTTTCTCCTAGAACCTCCCTCGTCTCTACCGCTAAGTCTTGAGAAGACACTTCGAGACTTGGAATACTCGACGTCCGACTCGCACTAGGACCGACTCGCACCTCCTATTTGGTGCCTCTTTTCTTTCGTGATGTCAATAGTATTCCGAAAGTGTGTTCTTGAGATCTCTCATTTCTAGCCTCATCGTCAAAATCTAACCGGTTTTGACCCGGTCCGCTTTTCCCCGATGGACTCTCTCGCCATGATGGGCAAGATCTGATGGTAGTGCTTTTCGCAGAACTCCCTTATTGACGCATTTGTCGCGGTCTTATGGTGGTATTGTTCTCGCGGCTTGCACTTTTCATTTCCTCCGTGTTTCGACGCGTGGACGGCTCGAGAGAGGGGAGGGTTTTCTGCCAAATTGCTCATCGAGTTTTTTACAAGGAAACGCAGTTATGTTATCGGGTCCCACGGATGGCGCCAACTTGTTAATACAATTGGGGCTTCTCCTACGAGGATTAGTGTAATCTAACTCTTCGGAGAATAGATCTTGTATTAAGTGAAATCTTCGATTGCTAGGCGCTAAGAAAACCAACGCCGTTAGTCTCATCGGAACGGGTTCCGCGTCAACCTCCGGCGTGAGAGTAAGTGATAGCTTTTAGAGAGATGAAGTGAATTCTAGAGAGAGAGTGTGTATACGTACGCTTTGAGTAGAGGTGAGACCCCTATTTATATGGTTGACCTTTCGTCGCGGTTCTCAAGGTCACGGGTCTTGAGAGCGCAGTTTGTGACGTAAGTCACCGCAGAGCTTGTCCGCTTGTTGTGATGGTGATGTTTTTGGGCGGAGTTGTCCCGCTTTCCCTTTGGGGACCGCAGTTGCAAGACATCCGACCTAGGGAAGATTTCTTTCCCTTTACGTGGGGCTTGTGTCCTTGCTCTGGACGCTGCTTTATCGTCCGCGGAATGGCTTAGTGGCCATTGCCGGGTATGTATTTGGTCCGCGACGAACTACGTGGTGCCGGAGTATTACATACTCGTGCTAAGTCCGCGTCTGACCCGTATTGGTGCCAGGGGTCATACGTGATCATGAGCAGTGAGCATAAGATACAAATACAGAAATTTTATGAATGAAACCACTCTCGTAGTTGCTCCCATTAAGATGAACATAAAGCTAAAATGAACATGCAAAATTGTGTGAACAATCGGTACGGAATTCGCTCTTGCCTCGAGTTTGATAAGTTTCGTAGTTTGTATCACGCCTTTCAGCAAAGTTGAAGTTTTATTCAATACTTGGTACGAAAAACATGACTTTTTGTTCGTAGTAATTATGACCATGTAATGGTTTCTGTGTGATTAATAAATTCTTTTTACCTCTTTTTATTAGTAGCGATAACTTTAAATTAATGACGTTGTTTGTTTGGTTCTTTCCTTTATAGCATTACGATCGTTGATTTAATGAATTACCAAATGTTTGATATTATTTGATTATTTTGGTTCTTGATTAATTATTCTAGGTTTGATATTCAACTTTTGGCTCAGTATAATTTGATATCGATATAAACGGATTAAGTTCTTTTTACATTTATGATTCGAAAGACCTGGTAATTATTGACTTAATAGAGATAAGCTTAATATAACGTACGTGAATGAATACAGTAAATATGCATATGTTTGTCCACCCATGAAACCAACCAAAAATAATGAACATAATAGCAACTGTTTTGACCGTCATAATTTTTCTTTCTAAAATAAGGTTGTACATTTGTTGCTTCTGATAAATTAATAATTCTTGTTTTTTGCAAATTAATTTAGGGTCCAAAATTATATACGTAAAAATCATCGATGAAATCGCTGTCTGAGCAATTGTCATAAAATAACAAGGATAAAGTCGAAGCTATAACTTTGTAAAGCCATATGCGTATGTGTTATTGTTGTCGTCTTGTCGACTTCAAAATATCAAGGTTACTAGAACAACGTGTTTAAGAAACTGATGTAGCGAAATAACAAGATAACAAATTGAGTCAGGTGATTCCAAAATTCTACTTCCAGTTTCTGCGCTTCATCTTTTCTGCAGTATTCATCAGTTAGTAGTTTCTTGAATGCTTCCCAAGATATCGCATTTGCAGCCCTCTTCCTCTCGGTTCAGAATTGGTTGTTCCACCGTGTCAATGCTCGACCTCAGTAGTAGACCAGAGAACTCAACCTTGTTTCCTTCAAAGACATTTCGTGATACTAAGTTTCGACTCAACATTCTCGAACCATGTTAGCAATCCAATGGCACCCTCGGTACCATAAAATTCCATTGGCTTGCTTGTCATGAAAGTCTTGTAGCCGCATCCATGACCGGTTTGAAGTACCTTCTCCAACGCTTGGTTCGCTCTAGCATCAAGGTGCGTCACAATTTGGGCGAGTAGGTCCGCTATTCCGGCAGCGTTGTTGTTTGAATTGTCATTGTTGTTTGGGTTGGCCTTGAAGACATAGCATGTCTCTGTTCCTGTCATATTTCGATCACTATAACACATCGGGTTTAGTAAACGACATTCGAACGAAGGCAGATGAGGTGCAGAACGGTTGTAATATGTGTTATAGTGATCGAAATATGACAGGAACAGAGACATGCTATGTCTAACAAGTCGAAAGATGGAAAAGAGAAGGTATAAACAAGGTACGGTAACGTAAACGTGAATATAAAAACATGCTATGCATACCCACCCCACCAATGCAGTTTTAAGGTGACCACTCTTAAGACTCGACAATACATGATTCAAAACTACCACTCTTATCATTGCATGGTTCTTCATGAATTAGACATAGGTGATCAGGCTATGTATAATTTAGGATTAACGATGCAACGATAGGACTAGTTGACTCGTATGATGTTCGATGTTTAATAAAACTTTATTCTGGTTATAGCTGCGATTTTTATATATATATATATATAAAAAAAAAAATCGGCATTCTCTGTAACCTTTGGCTCTGATACCAATTTGTCACACCCCCGCCGAAGGCGGAAACACGAGGTGTAACTGGAAAGGAACACAAGCAAAAGATAATAGAACATACCAACGTTTAAGATTCAAAAGAAAAGATACATCATTACAATACCAGTTTGGCCGACATCGGCAAATATAATATAAAGTTTAGATCCCAAAAGATTACGTTTTATTACATAATGATTAATATTGACATGTGAAAACTTTATTATGCAAAGACCTTGAGGAAAAGCTTACAAACGATCACCTGAAATGCATGAGAGAAAACGGGTCAACTATGAAAATAGTTGGTGAGTACACACGTTTTATATAATATGAAAACTCTTAAGAGAGGGAGTCAAAGGTTTCGGTCATCGAGAATAGTTCACAAAGCAAAGGCATTGTAAATCCACTCAGTTCCAAGTTCCGCCCATACAAAACTTGCAACCTGTGTGTTCACAACCCATTGCACAAGATATGGTGTGTCTAGTAGTCAAGTATACGTTGACATAAGAGTTCACAATATAGCACAACGTATATAATAATGTATGCCAGGCAAAGCCCCTAGAATAAATAATATGTGTCCCGTAACATAGTGAATGAGAGGTTGGCCGACCTCTAATAGCGCTATCCATACTACCTACTAATAGGCGACTAACAATGCGAATGTACGAACGGTACATCATACAACTATTAATATACAATTAAGAACACCAACATGGGAGAATTTGCAATCTTTCCAACAGGGAAACTTTAAGTCAGGGTCATAGCACGTACGATTCAATAACTTCAAACAAGTCATAAGTTCATAATAAAGTCCAAGAGTCTAAGTCAAGTTCAAAAGTTCAAGTCAAAAGAGTTCATAAAAGTAGGAATCAATTTAGTTCAAGTATGGTTCATGCATTTCGCCCCAAAATATAGTAAAAACGGTAAAAGGGGGATCGTGAATACTCACTTGGCACAATGATGTGATGGCAAAAGTGAGTACACTGAAAAGTGGCGCAATCTCTAACCGCGACCTATTATGAATGATATGTTCTAATATAAGCCATGATATAATGTTATGCAAGCAACTCATATGATATCCATACCACTTGTGCATTTTGAAAATAAAGTTTATCGTCAAAAAATAAGTTTATAATGTCTTTTCAAGTTATAAGTTACTTTACAAGTACTTACGTTGAAATGATATCCTACGATAGTCATTTAGTGATTTATTATGAAATTATAGTTTTTCGTCGTAAAATAATACACTTGGACAATTCATGAAAACGACTAATTTTGAGTGATCATAAATTATTCATTATAGATTCGCTTGACAAACGGTTAAACATTTTGGAAAATAGAATAGGCGTACTCAATTTTACTAGAAGACATCATTTTCTCAAAACTATTCTATCGATATGAAAAACGACTCCAAACATGGTCACTAGCGACATCTAGTTTGGCTAATAGAAAATATATATGTAAGTGTTTTATACTTGTGAATAATAGTTATGACAACCTTATTTAAACGCATGTAATTTAGTCGTTATAAGTCCGTTTTTTACGTTTTATATGTCCTTAGCTTCGTGTTAAAGTATACTAATATATTTTTGATAAATCGACTCATTTAGATAACGCTTCAAACTCATTTTTTACCCTTAAAAATTCTGGACAGCATGCTATTTTTAGGAAAATATAGTTTTCGTCGTTAAACTTGAAAATAGGATAACTTCTTCGTTATAAATCCGTTTTAACCCGTTCAAGCGACCACGTTTTCGTTTTAAAGTATATTTTCTGAATATCTAGCCCAAAATAATTTATAACCTGTCGAATTTTCCAGATTCTACAAAAATGATCAGACCCTATTTTTAGTTTGTCGAAAGTGATTTTTCTTGCGTAATACTTATTCGAACCACTTCAAATTAATACCAAATCTATTTTAAACCTACCACCATACACCTTATTAGGGTTTCATGGGTTCCTAAACATCATCAAAAATGATATGTTTCAATGGATTAATTATAGGATGATATATACTAATTATAAGTACTAAAAACAATAAAAGTGGTATAGATACACATCAAACTTGCATGTTTTATTTCAAGCATGATAAAAATAACTTAAGTATGAATATGAAAGATTAATAATGATCATGAGATGCTTACTAGTATGATGATGATGTTTATGGAACAAGGTTTTCCTAAATATTCTAGGTTTTTATTGCAAAACATTAAAAGAGTATACTAGTGTTTGTAGAAATTACTTGATCTTGCAAAAACTTGAGTTTTCTCATCGGTTTTTATTCCTGGCCGAATATGAAGAGAAGAGTGGAGAGTTTCTTCAACTTTTTCACCTTAGTTTAACTGTATGTATGTTTATTAGTTAGTAAATAATATGTATAGTACATGTGTTAGTCTAGGAAGGCGTATGTGTATAGGCTAGTAAAAGATTTTTATCAAATCCATGATGAGTCATAGTGTTTGGTTGGCAAGGAGAAAAAAAAAGAAAGGAGTGATGTATTTTTGTGGTATAAAGGTATAAAAGATTAAGTATAGTGCGTATTTGATAAGAAGAGTAATTATTTAGTGTAGCGTTGGCTAGAAATCAATTTTTACGAAACATAATAAAATATATAGAAGTCGTAAAAATTATAAAAATACATTTCTTACAAGAATTGAGTGAAATAATAATTATCGAGTAGTATTTACGGAAACCGTCAGAATATATATATATATATATATATATATATATATATATATAACAATATATATACAAAATAATTTCAAAAATCGGTAAACTAATAATATTATTTTTATAGTCTTAAAATGAGTATAAAAATATATCAGGATAATTTTTGGAAGTGTCGGATCAATTGTTCAAAATAAATGATCGTACGATAGCGTTTATTTAATAGAAAAATATACGTTAATAAAATATGCAAACCCATGCATGAAGTAATATTAAATGACGTTACTAATGATATATAGACTAACTCTAGTCAATATGAAGTGTTATCAATGATGTTTCATGAATGCGCAGCTAAACCCTTACGGTTATGCGAATTTGATACTCGTAAACCTAGTTTACGAAAAATGATGAATAAAAATCATGAATGTAAATTTTTCTCCGGGAATGAATAGTATTTTGTGAATAGTAACATTTTGAAATAACCTCTCAAAATATCATATTGACTTCAAAAACGATGAATAGTAAAATGATGAATAGTAAATTCCTGAGATGAATAGTAAAATTTTTTAAAGTTTGCGACATACCTGGTTCGATCACACGTAATCCCGATATCGGTCATCCAAGAATACCATTCTTCATCTCCGTATTCATCAAACACGGGTGGATGATCATAAATTATATTGTCACTAGGAGGCATCATGATCAGGAATATTGGCTCTGATACCAACTGATGTAGCGAAATAACAAGATAACAAATTGAGTCTGTCGATTCAAATGAATACCATAAACAATCTTCCAACTATCGAAGATTAAAAAGAATACCGATAATTAGGTAAATTCACACACTAACACACACACTCGTGGTAGGGAGAAAATGACTTTCATATATTGATAATCTGATTAGCAACAAGGTCTAGGTCCCATTTATAGTTGTGATTTATGACAAGGAAATTGTAAAATTTAAGAATAAAATTAAATACATTAGGAAACTAAAGAGTCAAAAATAAAGAAAGTAATATCTAGATGGTTCCTCATCAGAAACTGCAACTCAATAATTCATGTATGCTTTTAGAACCCTATGTTTTAAAAGTTCTAAAATTTTATGGATTGTTTAGGTGCTTGTATTACTAGAGCTATAATCGTTATTGCACAATTGTATGAATGATAGACTGAGTTGCGCTCTTGAAATTGATAACTTCATCGTTTAATGTAACACACATTACCTAAATTACCTCAATAGTTCCACATAGTTGAAGTTATAAACATTAACTTGATATCAAAATAATACTGTAACTTTTACAGTGCTATATCGAACAAAAGTTACAATACTATTTTGATACCACGTTAAAAACAAAAGGCTATCTTAAAAACAAATTATTTAAGATGGGACTATGGGAGTACTTTGTATGTAAGGTTTACTAAAGCACATCTTAAAAACAAAAGGCCCAAATGAGCCAATGTTTTTATACTTTTATGTGAAAAGACGCATGAAATCTTATTTTTATGATTTTGAGTGACTGATTGCCGGCTCTAACTAATACAAAAAACTCACGATGCACACTGCACCACATTCGACGTAGTAAATATCGCGAGAAAGGCTCAATTCAATAAAGATTTAGAAGAAGGTAAATGTAACCAGATCAAAGTTGGCATGTTAATGAAATGGGACATATTAGCTACGAATTTGTGTAATCAACTTCTTACAATTTTGTGTTATAATTTGTGGGTTCATGGGTTCTTTTGTGGGTTTTTGAGTCATTTTTATGGATTCCTGAATTTTTTCTTGTGTAGTTTTGATGAAAGATTGCAGCCAATTGACTATTTTAATTATAGCAAAGATATCCCATAATGAAATATATAATGTCTTATAGTTAATGTTCTACTCAGATAGTTTTTTTACTATTCATCAGCCTCTCATCAAATCTAAAAAAAAAGAAAAACATGATTATTTTACTCTTACTTCGCTGCGGGCAGGGATCGTTTCTATAATCGATAGGTAACTACAAAAAATATTTATGTATTTTTCGTAACACAAAGTCCCTAGATTCAACTTAGTGATTGTTTTTGTAATCATAAGTAACGACATGGAAGATTTTTTGCATGTTCCTTGATAAAAGAATGTAGCTTAAGACTCAACTCATTTCAAAGTGTGCATGAGATTGTTACACAATTATACAAATTAATGAAACAAAATTAATATCATCAAAAATACTATTTATACTACATTATAAAGCATTTGGGACTTCCTATAAAAGGAAGTCTTAAAATTTTAAGACAAAAAACATTACTATAAAAGGAAATTATAAAATTAATGTAAAATTTGAAAATTTAACTCTCATTTAAACCATATAATAACCCCTTCTAATAATAATATATTTTAATATAATTGTTTACAAAAAAAGCTCACTATACTTATAACCACTAAGTTAATGCTAAAATTTGAAAAATAAAAGACATCATGTTAATAATTTAGATGTTCTACTTTTGAAAAACATATATATACTACATTATAAAGTATTTGGGAGATGCAAAATAAGAAAGGTTGAAAACATTTGCTCGCCACAAAATAGTCACCGGGTACCAGCCGCCACATCGCGCGGGTACTCTTCTAGTATTGTTAATGGCTTTACCATTAAAACATTTATATTATTAATAGCTTATGTCAAATATTGTAGTTTGAACTCTAAAAAATGCTTAGGTTTGGCATTTGATTTTATAATCGTGATATTATTGTTTTGAACCAATCGGCCAATAACATCTACACAAAAAACAAGTTTATTTTTCATATAATTAATGTCAAAACACATATTAGTACCTTGAACTTGGGAAAATAGATTATTTAGTACCTTGTAATTTTAAAGGTTCATAATAGAGAAATGATACATAGACCTAAACTTAAGCCTAAACTTAGACATAAAACCATTTGGCATCATCTTAATGGGTTGTAAAATAAGTGGATCCTTATCTGCAGCCATCAAGATTTTGACACTTGGTTTTAGGTCTAAGTTTAGACCTAAATTTAGGTCCATGTATCATTTCTCTTCATAATAATACCCTGAACTTGAAAAATTGGAATTACTACTACTTTACCCTAAACTAACTCAAAAAGTTTATTATTTTTAATTCATGCTAAAAAATCAATTTAGCAAGACCTAATGTAATGTAAATAATTCGTAGTTAAATTTAGGACAATTAATCACATCACAAACATTAGGGTAAGCATAAAAGCACAAATAAGATTTTTTTTTTTTTTTTTTTAATCCGACAATGAAAAGCAAACGATGTCTTGAAGATCGACCTTTTATTTAAACAGATCATATAACGAGAATGTTTTGCAAGCTCGTGTAGATGCCGGATGAGGGGTATTTATAAGACGGAATCAAGGTTTTTCATGTCACATTCAAATTTGGATACCATGCAAATTAAGAGGTTATCACGTTCCTATTTTAGGTATGTCGTGCTGATGGTTTTTTGCAACATGGTCCCTCCGTGTTTTTTAAAGTTTTTTTTCACACTTTTGACACATATGTTTTTTTTCTCTACAATTTTAACCTTTTAATTGGCTAATAGGAAGGCTTGATTTTACAAACGAGTCTTCCTATTATTTAATAAAACATCCGTTTTGCTAAAATAAGAGTTCTTTTATTATACAAAGCATACTTTTTATGTTTGATTATGTGTGTTAAATGCATTAACAACTTAAAAGAAAATTCGAGTTTTGTTAATTACATATAACTAATGCCTATGAGCACCCCGTTGAACAAGCTCACTAAGAGAGCTTGGTGTGGGCCATCGTTGGCTCGTCATCGGTATCGAAAACGAAATAACGGCGTGTTGTACTGCACCATGTATCTTCTTGTTGGGCATTTAGCCGATGAAATCATTTATTTAGGTGAACACGATGGAGAAGAAGAAGATGCAGTATATATTTTATTTTACTTTTTTATTTTACACCTTTTTGTTTTGTATTTCTACATTTTAAGTCTATTTGACACTTCTTTTAGGGGTGAGCAGAAAAACCGAAAAACTAAAAACCAAAAAAAATCAAACCGAAATAACTGACTGAAACTAAAAACCAATGGTTCAGTTTATACTTTTTCCAGAAACCGAAAAATTCGGTTTGGTTTTGGTTTTCGTCCCAAAACCGAATTGTAAAAACCGAACCGAGCCGGTTTAATTAATTTAACAAAAATAAATAACTAAATAAATCAAATTTATAAATTCTTATTTCATTTTGTGAATGGATTTATAATATCTCCAAAAGGTGAAGATCGGTGGGATCACCCTGGTCCCATGCATCCTAAGGATGCCAACCGACCTCCCCAAGGACCCGCCCCAGAATGAGCACTGTCCGGTGGATCATTCTTATCGAGGTGGGCTTTGAACCATGGCCATTTTCTCCAATAGGCCCCTCGCTGACCAATCAATCTGAGCATTTACGGTGGGGGGATGGTACCAAATGATCTTTAGTGCCATGGAAGAGATTTGAACCCGGGTCTATTAACCCAAACCCAAAGCTCTTACCAATGGACTAAAGCATTATTGGTAATGGATTTATAATATCTTTATCTTAACGCTTATGTACGAGTGTACATGTGTTTACTTGATAATACATATGTTTACTTGTATTTGTGACAATGATTTTATCAATACATATGTGATAATGACTATATTATTTGTATGTTTACTTGTATGTGTGAGTGTCTTATCTATATGTGTGTAATTGTAAAAATATGAGATAAACATTTTTAATACAAATATCGTCATTAAACGTTATTTATATTTTTGATCTTTACCTAAGTTTTGTTAACGACAAAAGTAAATTTAATTTGTATAAAAGCTTAAAGCTTGTCAAGTTTAATAGATATTAAAACAAGCTTTCTCAAACAATATCTTCATCATTCAAGCATTTACATTTGTGATTAATCATATCTTAATATAACTCTAATCATTATGTATGATAGTAGTTTTTAGAATGTGTTAGGTTCTTAAAACCAAACACTACTTAAGTACTTGCATATTTCTAAAAATAGAAATACAACATATGACATCATGTGATGCATCATGGAAATCATTGGAAGATTTCATTAGATATTTTGTGTAGATTTGTACTCTTCATATCTTACACAATCTTGCATAGATAGGGTTGACTTTGGCAAGATTTGATATCTTGTCGTCGGACTGGCGGCACCAAAATTCACAACGGCGGAACCCTTTTAGGGTCCGCGGTCCGTGGATGTCGCCGATGGTTTTGGCTATAAATACCAAAGCCAAACCAAGTAGTTTCTCATCCCTTTCTATCATACTCTCATACATATCTTCTCTCTAACCTTTCTAACTCAGCTTCATATCATATTAGTGATCTCTTTTGTAGCAAAGAAGATCAAGTCACATTCAAGCTTCAAACGAGAAGTTGGAAGTCTTGTTTGTTTAGTGTTGTATGATCTTGTGTTGATTCATACTTCATTGTTGTATTAAACCATCATAATCTTGTGAGTGTGAGTGGTTAGTATTTTAGTCCTCAAAATACATTGTGTGTGGGAGTGGTTGTACCCTTGGAAAGAACTCGACATCTAGCTTAGTGTCGGAAATAGTGTAAGCGAAGTGTAAAGGTTTTCTCCGCCGGTGAAAGGAGCTTGTTGACTAGTGAAGTTAAACTCTCGAGTGTGAGACTCGGGAGTGGAGTAGGGCAAGGAAAAAGAGTCCTTGTAGACGAACCACTATAAACAACTTGTTGTGGTTTGATCATTTCTTTCCTTATTTACTCTTTACATATTGCTTGCATATTTCATTAACATATCTAAGATCAATATCAATTGATCTTTCAATAAGTTTCAAAACAAAGTTTTAATTGGTAAACTATTCAACCCCCTTCTAGTTTTCTACAATTGGTACAAGAGCCTCGTTGCTCAAGAATTTCTAAAATAATTTGTATTTTATAAACTTGAAACGATCCATGGATTCTAAAAACTTTAAAGAAGGGCAATCTATGCAAAGACCACCACTCTTTGAAACCAATGGATTTATCTATTGGAAAACCGTTTTGAAACATATGTAAAATCAAAAGATATAGATCTTTGGTTTGTTATTGTTAAAGGGATTTTAGTTCTACAACAAAAGATATTTCTGTTGATGAACAAAAGAAATTAGTTGCTAAAAATAATGAAGCTAAAATGATGCTTTATAATGCTTTACCTAGAAAAGAATATGAAAGAATTTTTATGTGTGAAACCGCCAAAGATATTTGGGAATCTTTGATTGTTACACATCAAGGTAATTCACAAGTCAAGGATAACAAAATTGATCTTCTTGTTCAACAATATGAACAATTTGTTATCCCCAAAGATGAAACCATTGATTGTGGCTTTGCTCGCTTTAATACTATTATTACATCACTTAAAGCACTTGATGAATCTTTTCGTAGTAAGAACTTTGTCGGGAAATTTCTTAGAGCACTCCATCCCAAATGGAGAGCTAAAGTGACCGCTATTGAAGAATCAAAAGATCTCTCAAAATGTCACTAGACGAGCTAATCGGTAACGTCAAAGTACACGAAATGGTGATGGAGAAAGATTCGGAGATCATCAAAGGAAGAAGGAGAAGATCAAACCGCTGCTCTAAAAGCAAAGATGGAATCAAGTGATGATGACGAATCTTGCTCCGGTAGTGAAGATGAGGAGTATGCCATGGCCGTTAGAGATTTTAAGAAGTTCTTTAGAAGAAGAGGAAAGTTTGTAAGACAACCTCGAGAAGAAAAGAAGCCATTCAGAAAAGATCGGGATGACAAAAGGGTAAAGGTGAAAGAAAGTGTTTTAGATGTGGTGATGCAAGTCATCTCATAGGAGAATGTCCCAAGCCACCTAAAAGCAAAACTCAACGAGCTTTTGTAAGTGGTGCTTGGAGTGATAGTGAAGACGATGAAGAATCAAGCAAGGAAGAGATCGCTCTAATGGCACATGAGTCAAATGAGGTACTTTCCGACTCTTCTTATTCTTCTATTGATGATGACACTTTGCAAAAACAATATAATCAATTGTGTGAGCTAAGTCTAAAAATCATAACTAAAAATAAATTTTAAAAACCAAAAAGGAATTTTTGGAAAATGAAGTTTATGAGTTAAAAGAAAAAGCAAAACGACTTGAAAAGGAAAAGCAAATGACGATGATTGTAAGTCATGTCAAGAGCTCAAACTTGAAATAGAAAAACTAAAGCTCACACAAGATGTTCTAATCGAAAATAATTCTAAATTTAAAAGGTTTAACAAAACATCGCTCTTGCCGATGAAATAGTTAAAATCCATAAAACACCATGAGACATGAATGGGCTAGGATTTAATGAAGTATTAATTCCAAAGAGTCAAAACAAAAGGCCAAAAGACGAACACCAAAATTGCTGCAAGATAAAGACGGACCGACGGAACCAAAATAAAGGTTCCGTCCGTTGAACAAAATGGTGCCGTGGGTACTTCAGAGAAATGTTCGTAATACGGACCGCATGAATTTGTAAAAGTAACAAAGAAAACCAATGATAATGTTAAACTAAAACCACATTACATCAGAGTAGGACTTGCTAAAAATGAATTTAGATAAAAAAACTACTCAACAACGATATAAAACACCTTTTGCCAAACGCCCTTTTCCTAAGAGCAACCACAACATACAACCCAACTACCAACACAACGGTTGGAATCAAAACTTTCCTAGACCATATCAAACTCCAGATTACATGTCATGGAACTCTTATTCATCATTTCCATACATGAATAAAATAAATGGTATGTTTAACCCAAACGGACCCATGAGATATTGGGGACCAAATGTTTGAGTTATTTGCTTCTTAGGTATGCTTGAAAGTTGGATTGGAACCTGATGAATGGATAAAAGATAGTGGATGCTCACAACACATGACGGGCAACAAAAGTCTCTTCTCATCATACCAAGAGTATGACGGAGGTAATGTCACTTTGGGTAGCAATCTCAAAAGCAAAATCATTGGCAAAGGTACGATCGCTCATAACTCCTTAACTATTGAAAATGTTGCTCATGTGGATAGGTTAGGATTTAATCTACTTAGTATTAGCCAATTATGTGATAAAAAGTATAAAGTACTATTTGATGAAAATGGTAGTAAAATACTAAAAGATGGTATCACCATAGCTAAAGGAGTTAGGAAAAATAACATATACGTCATGAAAATAGATAAAACATCTAATGACAAACTTTGCCTAACAACATTAGATGATAGCTCATCTCTTTGGCATAGACGCTTAGGTCACGCTAATATGAGACTTATACAAAACCTATCTTCAAAAGAACTAGTTAGGAATTTACCAAAACTAAAATATGACCAACACTTTTGCGACGCTTGCAAAATTGGTAAACAAACCCATAGTAGTCATAAATCTAAAAATATGGTGTCCACATCTAAGTGTCTAGAATTATTGCATATGGACTTGTTTGGTCCATCCGCTATAAGAAGCTATGGAGGCAACTTATACACTTTGGTCATAGTAGATGATTACTCAAGGTTTACTTGGACGTTGTTTTTGAAAACCAAAAATGAAGCTTTTGATAAATTTGAAATTTTTAGCAAGAAAATTCAAAATCAACTAGGTGTTAAAATTGTGTGAATCCGAACGGATCATGGTCGTGAATTTGACAACGAAACTCAATTTGGAAACTTTTGTGATACAAATGGTATAACACATAACTTTTCGGCTCCACTAACACCTCAATCAAATGGAGTAGTAGAACGTAAAAATAGAACAATTCAAGAAATGAGTAGAACAATGCTTAATGAACAAAACATTCCTCAAAAGTTTGGTGTAACGCCGTTGACACTTCTACATATATTTTAAATAGAGTCTTAATACGCCCTTTCCTAAACAAAACACCATATGAGCTTTATAAAGGTAAAAAGCCAACTTTAGGATATTTTAGAGTCTTTGGTTGTAAATGCTTTATTCTTAACACTAAAGATTACCTCACCAAGTTTGACCCAAAGTCTTATGAAGGTGTATTTCTTGGTTATTCTCAAACTAGTAAAGCTTACATTGTCCTAAACAAAGAAACAATGATAGTCGAGGAATCGTTGAACATAACATTCGACGAAAGTCCACCTCCCTCTAAGACATCACCTTTGGTAGATGATGACTTAGTTGAAAGTCAAATGATAGAAAGTCAAGAAATAATTAATAATAACAAGGAAGATGAACCATTAAATAAAGAAATTGTAAACATCAAAGAATCTAAAAGTCATCCTTTAGAAAAGGTCATAGGACAACTAAATCAAAGAACCTTAAGGTCACAAGCCCAAAATCAAAGTAATTATTTTTGTTTTGTATCCACCATTGAACCAAAAACATAAATGAAGCAATAAAAGATGAATCATGGGTAATTGCCATGCAAGAAGAATTAAACCAATTGGTTAGAAATGATGTTTGGAAATTAGTTCCAAAACCTAAAGATCAAACTATAATTGGAACAAAATGGGTTTTTCAAAATAAAATGGATGAAAATGGTATAGTATCTAGAAACAAAGCTAGGCTTGTTGCACAAGGTTATAATCAACAAGAGGGGATTGATTATGATGAAACTTATGCACCGGTAGCTAGACTTGAGTCTATTAGAATATTACTTGCTTATGCATGTGCCTATGATTTTAAATTATTTCAAATGGATGTTAAAAGTGCATTTCTTAATGGGTTTATTAACGAAGAAGTGTATGTTGCTCAACCTCCGGTTTTACCGACTTTGAGAAACCACATCATGTCTTCAAACTCAAGAAAGCATTATATGGTCTTAAGCAAGCACCAAAAGCTTGGTATGATCGTCTTAAGACTTTTCTTGTTGATAACAAATACACTATGGGATTAGTAGATAATACTCTTTTTACCAAGAAAAGGAATCACATATTATCATTGTTCAAATATACGTTGATGACATTATATTCGGATCAACTTGTCAAGAGCTATGTGATGATTTCTCTAAAATCATGCATGATGAGTTTGAAATGAGTATGATGGGTGAATTAAACTTCTTTCTAGGACTTCAAATTAAACAACTAGAAGATGGCATATTCTTTAACCAATCTAAATATATAAAAGACATGCTTAAGAAATTTGGTCTTGAAGATTCCAAACCAACTAAGACACCCATGTCCTCGGACACTAAACTCACCAAGGATGAGGAAGGTGAATCCGTAGATAACACTAAATATAGAGGAATGATTGGTAGCCTACTCTATCTTACGGCTAGTAGACCCGACATTATGTTTAGTGTTTGTCTATGTGCTCGCTTTCAAGAAAACCCAAAGGCATCACACTTAGAAGCCTTAAAAGGATTTTTAGATACATTAAGGGAACAACGTGTTTAGGATTATGGTATCCCAAAGGAACGGGTGTAGAAACCATAGTGTATGCCGACTCAGATCATGCCGGTGACTATGTCGATAGAAAAAGTACAAGTGGTATTTGCACTTTTGTTGGACATTGTCTCACCTCATGGTTTGCAAAGAAGCAAACGGCTTTAGCCATCTCAACTATCAAGCCGATACGCGTCTCACCGAAAAGCATGTCAACAAGCTCTTTGGATGAAGCAAGCTCGTGAGACTACGGAATTCATCTCAACGACATTGTGATACTTTGAGACAACAAAGGAGCCATCGATCTCAGCAAGAATCCCGCTCAACATGCTCGTACAAAGCATATTGAAATCCGTCATCACTTTCTTCGCGACAATGTTCAAAAAGGAAACATTCAATCGAAAGTATCCTCCAAGACAACATTGCCGACATCTTAACTAAGCCTCCTAAACGAGAACCTTTTAATCTTCTTAGACTTGGTTTAGGGTTAATGGAACCAAACATGTAGGATAAACATAGCCCAAAACATTAGAATAGTCAAAACAAAACAATTTTGTTTTGTATTTGCTATCTTGTAGAGCCACGCACCAAACGACAACACGGACGGAACCAAAATTTGGTACCGCTTGGTCCGTGGTGTCTGTAAGCAAAACAACTTTACCTACAAAACATCTTATTCCTCAAAACCCACTTTACCAAAACGTGTAAACATTAAACCAAGCTCATTATTGACACCTTCCCACTCACTAATCATTGAAGATAACATCATTGTAAGTATCCTAACTACATTTTATCTCTTAATTCGGAGTCTAGGATTCTTATTTATGCACAAAACTATCACAAATCATTACATGGGGTTTTATGTATGCTTTTATACCAAATATGAATTCAATTGGCAAATTGCATAACTAGTCATTGAAATTAGGTACTACATTATCATATTGCATAAACAAATCATGCTTCCCACTAATTGAAAGATAATGAATATAAGGCCTTATTCAAATAACCAAACACCCCATGTCAAAAATTTGAAAAGCTTCTCACTTGTAGGAAAACAATTTTTCATTGTTAATACAAATAGAAACGTTAGAATTTTCATCACTTGCATGCTCTTGAATACTAAAGGTATTGCATAACTAATATGCATTCCCTGGGATATTCAAATGAAGCCACATTGAATTAGGAGCATTTGGGTTATCTCATGGTATTTGCCAAACACCCCACTAAAACCATTTTGTGCATAAAATGAGTCGAGATAACCGCAACTCCAAATTGTTTTCATATAGGCACACACTAGAACCAAAACGTTAAAGTTTATTCTCATTTTTAACATATTAATTCTTGCTCTTAGGAATAACCATGGTAGCCGCAAGATTCTATGATCACAAAGACACCCTTAACTACATTCCCAAACATCACAAAACCAAAGGACTTACCAAAGAACAAGTAGAAATATTTAAGGGTCTAGAATCAAGGTATTTCCATGAGGGTAGAACCATTCACCCATCCTTCCTTGAAAACACCAATCTTCGTGAAGAACTAGCTGCCATTCAATTCGATTGTCTTCTTGACATCGATGAACCAATTTGTCCTAGGTTTGTGTTAGAATTCTATGCTAGTGTGACCGGCTTTAGTGATGAAGACGATGATGAATTTTGTCTTAGGTTTAGAATCAATCAAAACGACTACACCATCACCTTAGCCAACTTTGCTCAAGTGCTAGGAATTCCCAACCGAGGACTTGTGTCTACTTCGGATAAGTGGTCACTCACCGCTCTTGATGCAATCAATGACCGCATTCCTCCCTACCAAACCCGTTTGGCCGATAAGGATGTTATCCGTGAACACCTTTTAACCCAAGGGTGATACAACCCGAGTTACCCGAAAGGGACAGGAGGTAAACCGAGATCCATATGGAATGGAGCTAAATGAACTTAAGCCCGAATTTAAGAAATGGGAGGAGCTACTTAGAGCCAACGCCATTAGCACCATAGGAAATAGGGATCACATCAACGCTTGCCTTTGTCACATGCTCTACAACTTGTCCACCAGTCAACCATTCAATTTAGCTTACTACATCGCTAGGAGAATGATTGATATTCCAACTCAAGGATCGGTTGCTCTTCCATATGGGATGCTTCTCACCCGTCTCTATAGAAACTTTGCACCAATTCCACCAAGCCCAAAAGGGATGCACCTTCACTATGAGCTCATCCTTCACATCTTTGTACCTTTGAGTGATGCACGAGTTGCTAAGACAAAAGGCAAGAGAGCAAAACCTCCAACTCCATCATCATCATCATCAAATAGCTCCGAGGATGGTCTTCCAAGCTCTCATCTTCCACCTCATGAGTATTATGCGTCTCTTCCCGAGATCGAGAATAAATCAACGGAGTTCAAGCAAACTAAAGGAATGTTCAAGTGTCTTGGTAGGATGATGAACAAGATCTACAAGAAGCTGGACAAGTAAAGGTCCATTAAGGAGTGTTTGGAACAATACATTATCATAATATTTGATACAATTTAGTTGTTTTTATTATGTAGGATGATAATATAACTTAAAACAATGTTGTATGCTAACAATCTTATGCAGGGGGATAGCACAAGTATGCTATCAATTTTACCCATTTTCACTATAATGTGAAAATCAATAAGCCTTGCTCAAAATCTATGCTCCACTATGTTTATACATGTGTTATTTACTTTTCTTAACTAGAAATGATTAGTGTCACATGTTTTGAGAAAAATTTCGTGTTTCGAAAAGTCCCCGACACCTAAAAATGAACTCTGTCAAAATTTCTCGCATCAAGACGGATCGACGGCACAAACGTTTTGGTACCGTCTGTTATGATAAATGGTACCGCATTCGTGACAGACGGACGGACGCGACACCTCTTTTTGGGTTCGTCCGTCGTAAATTTTGGTGCCGTGGATCCTCCGTGTAACTTTCTAATTTCACTTTTCGTGATTCCAAATTACCATCCATTGCTTATAAGTCAATCTTAACTAGTTTATACACTTATTAGAACTAGTATAATATATAAGAAATCCATTTCCCACCAAAATTCAAAAATTTGAAAAATCCACCCAAGGAGCCCTTTGCATAAAGGAAGGAACCAAATTTTTGGTACCTTCAAATCCGTGGGAAATCTGATTGTTAGGAAATTCCACTCATTAGAACACATTTATTGCAAATCTTTTCTTCTTCACTCCATCTCTCTTGTATGGCTTGACTTGGGTGATATGACTAGCATTCAACCTACTTCCAAATCATTAGGAACCTCATCTCTTCAATGGTTTAACATCAAATCAAACACATTTCTCCATAATTTTTCACTTCTATAAATTGAGAGGTTTTACCATGATCATCCTCACACCTTCTTCATTCTTACCATCATCTAGCAAAGAAAACACAAGTCAAAATGACAAAATCCTTTCCTAAACCTTGCAAGAAAACCGCTAGAATTAGCGTGAGGCCTTGTTGCTTCATTAACCTTAGCTCCTCATCCGAGTCTTCTCCACTCACAATCTCATCTCCCATCCGAGATGATACAAGCCTTACCTTGGCTACACCTACTCAATCACACATTGTGATCACCACTCCACCACCTACAAAAACACCAACTTCACCTCCACCGCCACCCATCCAAACATCCAAAACACCTTCACCAAGGTCTCCAACTCTCATTCCTATGGAGTTATTTTCCACTCCACCAACTTCACCAAATCCTTTCTTGGAGGACTTGGATGACTTGCCTCCTAGGCCAAATCATCCACCACCATTGCCATCCTTTGGCACAATTGAGCCGATTGCTCATGAGTCACCTCGGTCATATTTTGACCCAAATGCCCCATTAGGGCCAAAACCTCTTCTCTTCCACCCCATTCACAAAGACATTCATGGTCCTTTGTAGGGGACCATCCACTCCCCACATCAATGTCACCTCATCTTGAGGACATTGAGGAGTGCATGTGGGATGCAATCCCACAGAGAGGAGATTCAAGTCGAACTCCACAACCTCCACCAATTCAAAGGCATGGTGGATTCTCACTTAAGTGAGACTATGCAAATGCAAAATGCTTTGCTTGCCTCCATCATGACCACCCAAACATCACCACCAACACCAACACATCTACCATTCCACCACCACAACCTCACCAAACATACTATCCACCTAGGCATGGTTGCTCAACTTGTGAGCAAACGGCCCAAACCGCTGAAAGGACCGGTTATGGTCCATGACTTTCAATAGAAATGAGGTTCATCCTCAATCACATCTTTGAGTGCCTCAACGCTCTTTCTCATCCACCATCTCATTAGGATGGTCATAGACTATCATTTTTATTTTCTTTGATTATTTTTCTTGTACTAAAACACATCATTGTGTTCACTTTTCATGATCTTTATTCATGAAAAATTTTAACTAATGAATGGTGTTTATTATATTGTTGGTGCCATTACATAGTGTTTGGAAATGCTTGTGAATGATCATTATTAATAACATTTTTTTGTAGCTTTATTTTCACAATCCATGTATCTTCCCATTAAGCACCCAATTTAGGGGAGCTTTGATCAAGGGGAGATAATGGCTCGGCTCATTACATTCCTATCGCCTCTTCTTTTGTTGAGACAAAAAGGGGAGAAAATATAGAACTTACTTATATTTGACTTTTCTGAAAAGTCAACAGATATTTTGACTTTCTCGAAAAAAGTCAACATCAGACATCAACTAGTGAATACTTTGACTTTCATAAATAGTCAAACATCATACACTTTGCATTATCATTTTCTTTTCAAGTTCTAAAACTAATATTTTTATAACTTTGCACAAACTTTGTATCTTTTATAAAATAAAATTTATATTTTGTCCTCAACAAAAAGGGGGAGATTGTTAATACAAATATCGTCATTAAACGTTATTTATATTTTTGATCTTTACCTATGTTTTGTTAATGACAAAAGTAAATTTAATTTGTATAAAAGCTTAAAGCTTGTCAAGTTTAATAGATATTAAAACAAGCTTTTTCAAACAATATATTCATCATTCAAGCATTTACATTTGTGATTAATTATATTTTAATATGACTCTAATCATTATGTATGATAGTAGTTTTAGAATGTGTTAGGTTCTTAAAACCAAACACTACTTAAGTACTTGCATATTTCTAAAAATAGAAATACAACATATGACATCATATGATGCATCATGGAAATCATTGGAAGATTTCATTAGATATTTTGTGTAGATTTATACTCTTCATATCTTACACAATCTTGCATAGATAGAGTTGACTTTGGCAAGATTTGATATCTTGACTGCCAGACTGGCGGTACCAAAATTCACAACGCGGAACCCTTTAGGGTCCATGGTCCGTGGATGTCACTGATGGTTTTGGCTATAAATAGCAAAGCCAAACCAAGTAGTTTCTCATCCCTTTCTAACATACTCTCATACATATCTTCTCTCTAACCTTTCTAACTCGGCCATATCATATTAGTGATCTATTTTGTAGCAAAGAAGATCAAGTCACATTCAAGCTTTAAACGAGAAGTTGGAAGTCTTGTTTGTTTAGTGTTGTATGATCTTGTGTTGATTCATACTTCATTGTTGTATTAAACCATCATAATCTTGTGAGTGTGAGTGGTTAGTATTTTAGTCCTCAAAATACATTGTGTGTGGGAGTGGTTGTACCCTTGGAAAGAACTCGACATCTAGCTTTAGTGTCGAAATAGTGTAAGCGAAGTGTAAAGGTTTTCTCTCACGCGTGAAAGGAGCTTGTTGACTAGTGAAGTTAAACTCTAATGTGAGACTCGGGGAGTGGAGTAGGGCAAGGAAAAAGAGTCCTTGTAGAACCACTATAAACAACTTGTTGTGGTTTGATCATTTCTTTCCTTATTTACTCTTTACATATTGCTTGCATATTTCATTAACATATCTAAGATCAATATCAATTGATCTTTCAATAAGTTTAAAAACAAAATTTTTAATTGGTAAACTATTCAACCCCCCTTCTAGTTTTCTACAAACATACAGCTTAAATTGACAAAAAAAGTGTTAAGAATAACCAATTTAAAAGCAGAAACAAGTTTATGGTATATATCGCCAAATCTATATATAAATGGTTAAAACCAAAATAACCTAAAAACTAAATCAAAACCGATAATAAACCTAAAAGTTAACCGCCAAAAACCTAATAGTTTCAGTTTTGATTTTATAAAACCTAATATTTTCACTGCTTTGTTTTAGCTAAAACCACCCAAACCAAATCGCGGCTCACCCATAATTTTTTACCCCATTAACCAAGATGTTTGAAATGTCGGGCTTAAGTTATTTTTCTTATATTTTTAACTTAAATATATAAATTTTGGTTTAAATATATAAAATGAATTGTGTTTGTTTAAAATAAATAAATGTGTTTGTATAACGTGTTATTGGGTTTTTTTTTGCTAGAGATGATATTTTAGTTGTTGGTGTGTTATTGAGATCTGATAATGTGACGCTGAGATAGCAAACGAATAACGTGTTCAACCACACTAAGCACTCTAATAAATATGATAGCCATACATGTTCTCATTGGTACCTTCATTTGATCATTCAACAACAAGGCAAATCATACACGAGGATCTAAAATCGCAATCCCTTTTGGGGGCCAAATACCTCCGATCTCTACCGTAGGTGCCAAATAAGAGCAAAAAGAAACATAACATCTGAAACGATAAACATAATAAACCCATATCGAGGTCCTAATTGTACGACTTTGATACGATGTCCTTCCAACGAGGTTTTGTGTCATGAGTTATTATCGAATTTATATATTTTGAGGTTTAACATGCTTTAAAATAAAATATTCGTTGCAAAATGATTTTGTGACATAAAAAACATATTACATTAATATTACTTTCAGTGTCTCAAAATAAATGTTAATTTTATTATTTTTGGTTATCTCAAAATAAATGATTGATCGAATGTATATACCTAATGAAAATTTCGAAAACTTTGTAAAATGAGCTTTGATACGTAGGTCTAACTAAAGAGGCCAAAGAGACCTAATGCATAATGAATTTGTATAGATCGTTAATGCTATTTTATTTATGTATTGTAGTCTCTTTTAAGGCTCTTTAGTTAGGTCCATTTATCATTTTCTTTGTAAAATGAAAGGAAAATGATAAATTGTCCTAACTAAAGAGACCTAAAAAGTGACCTAACGCATAAATAATTTGTACAGTCTTGTAACTGTATAAGTAATTTATGCGCTAACTAACCTTTTAGGTCCTTTTAGTTAGGTCCTTGTATCAAATCTCAAAATTAAAATATTGATGGTGTGTGTCATGTACAAATTGACAAGAAAGCTTCTCTTGTAAGATTTCTTGTAAGATTGTACGGCCCAATTCCCATATTTCAAAGCGCATCCGGGTCGGGTTCATGGCGCCATTATATTCCCGCCCCTTCACTTTTCCGAAAAATTAAAAAAAACCCAAAAACCAAACCCTACCCCAATAAACAACACATCTATTCGCAAAACATAAAAACCAAACCAGTTTATAACTTCCAACTCATAAACAACATCTAAAGATCAAGAATCATCATGTTTTACTCACATAATTTGTTGGCAAGAAAAGGTCCGTTGGGTACTGTTTGGTGTGCGGCTCATCTTCAAAACAGGCTCAAGAAATCTAACTACATTACCATTAATATCCCTAATACCGTTGGTTTGTTTTTTTTTTTCTCCTTTTTTTTTTATAACTAAAGTTGTGATCTTTTGTGCTTTTTGTTAATGGGTTATGATTCTTGATTGATAAATTTGTTTTCTTGAAGTTTTATATAATCTTTTTATTGTTTTAAGGTGGAAAGCTATGATCTTTAGTGGTTATGTTTCTTGATTTGTATTAACCAATTTTTTTTTATATAACTGTTGTTGTTGTTGTGTTTTTTTTTTTTTTTTTTCAGTTATACGATGGAAAATATCATCTTTAGTTGGTTTTCTTGATGTGCTAGATTTATATAATCTTATGTTGGAAAGTTACAAATTTAGTAATTTTGTTGATTGTTATTTATGATTAAGTATCTGTTTAATCTGTGATCTTTTTGTTGTTTTATGGTGTAAATTTTATCACCTTTAGTAGTTTTGCTTCAATTTTTTGTTAGGTGTTTCTTGAATTAATAATTTTATAATTGGTTGCAACAATGTGAGTATTCTTGATGTTTATGTTTTATATCTTTTTGTAGTTTTAGGTTGGAAAGTTGTCATCTTTTGTGGTTTTAAGTCGGTTTTTATATGGGTTATGTTTATGGGGTTAATGCTGAGGTAGGGGTATGTTCTGTTTGCAGTTTCTTGGTGGAAACTAGAAAGTTATGATTTTTAGTTCGATTTTGTTTATTGGTTATGTTTATTGATTTTTTGTTTATCTGTTTTATTTGGGGGTAACATCTTTTGTGCTTGTTATGTGTGGCTAATTATGTGTTCAAAACTTGAATCTATTAGGAGTTGTGGCACTTTCAAAGTTTAAAAGCAATAGTGTATAATTGTATTATTTGCATGTCTTGCAACATTATGTATAATTTGTATTATGACTGAATCCAATTTGTAATTCTTTTCAAGACTCTCACGATTGTGTTTCGTCATTCTTCTGATGCATAATTTAACTTTTCTTGTGTAGAGCAAATAATGAATCCACAAGTTCCAATTGCATTAAGAATGTCGGGTCATCTTCTTCTTGGCGTTGTACGGATATATTCAAAGAAAGTTGAGTATCTCCAGCATGACTATAATGTCTTAAGCATAGACATAAGCAAGGCCTATGCATATGCAGACATTAATCTTCCACAAGATGCCAATCAAGCTAAATTTGAATCCATCACTTTACCTGACAATTTTGCCCTTGACTTGATGGATATTGATGACTACGATCCAAATGGGTATGACAAGTTTACCGTTTTTTCAAATTTATATCTATGTTAGTAAGAAGATGTAGAACTGATTTGTTTTGATTCATAGGTCCCCTGACAGCCATCTTAGGCCCAATGAAGAAATCTCATTTGCAGGTACGGTTTTACTATCACAATTTTTATAAATGTTCTTGAAAATCTAATCTCTATAGCTTAGTGTATCCTCAGATCGTACTCCTATCAGTATATCAAAACGAAGAGACCATCAGACTCCTGCAGGATATATCAAGATTACTGTTGGTGGGGTAAGTACGTGTGGCAGTTTTATTTTTGTTTGGTGATAATTGAGAAAGTTGTTAGCTTTTAATGTAAGTTTAATGTCGGTTGCTGTTTTATAGGATGCCTCCCACACTCCGTCTCCATCTATAGATGAATCAGGCCCAGCAACTGGAGAGGGTTCAGGACCAGTAATGCCCCCTATAGAAGAAAAGTATGATTTTTACAGATATTACATTCCAAATTTTACTGTTGTACACTTATAACGTCCAATTTAATAGGTTTTGCATATATTAGTGTTTGAGTCGTTAAATTTTATCAAAGTCATTCGTTGCAAACATACCTTCTCTCTTTTGAGAACTGCTGAAAATATTATGACACTTTGAGGGCATGACTGCATGAGTGAAAGCTGTGTCCATATATTGTGGTGTTATTTGCATTTACAATATTATGATCTATTAAAAAGTTTATACTTCAAAAAGTTGATTACTGTTTAATATTAACATCTCGAGTTTAGTGAATTGGCTACATAGCTTGAAAAACATAGAAAAAGTATTTAAACCACCATACCTGGATTTCTTTTGCATGCTAATCTGAAATAAACATTATACTGCTTTGGACTCATATATGTCGCTTATCATGTGCCATCTATAGCTCATCATGTTTTTATTGCAGTCCTCAGTTTTCTTCTCCACACACCTCACCAATAACAATTGACGGTGCTCAAGATCCTGATCCTAATCATGGAATAGGAGGTGCTCAAGATCCTGATCCTAATCATGGAATAGGAGCAAGTGGCAGCCTCACTAATGATGATAATTTACCTACACCTGAACGTGCTCGTAAACATAATGCCAGTATGACTCCCCCAGTTCTTCGAGAAACAGTGGAACCAGACAATGAAATGGGCGATATGCTCTCAAACAAGAAACCTAAAGATTTATCAACTATTGACGAAATCGGTATGCATGATAACCCCGTTTCCTCACCTAAGCAAACTCCGCAACAGGAGGAACCAGATCATTCTGAACCAGAGCATCCCCAAGATAACTCAGACCCGCATGTCTCGTTTGGTAAGTGTGGTTCTAATGAATGTATTAACACTAGGAAGTGAAAGATTGATGGTTTCTGTAACATGTTATAACAAGTAACCCCTGTACAGTTTTAAACAGTCCTGATTAGGTTGGATTTAAGTACCTAATTAGAAACACTTTTTTTCCACAATTTTTATTTATCTATTGATAGTTCGTGTTATAAAACAATACAACTATCAAGATATTTCACTAATAAGCTCAATTTTTTATTCTTATTGAACTGGGAAGCTTTTTTGCATTAAATTTACACTTTGGGCGCACACAGTTGGCTGACCCATTTTCTTTTAGCTATTCTTTTAATTTTAGTTTGACCCATCAGAGATAATAATACAAGCTAAGAGTGTTTATGACCTGAGGTTTTGTGGCTCAAATGATATGCAGAGCTAGCACCATCTCCAGCGATTGAGCTAGCTCCATCTCCAGCGGCTGAGCTAGCTCCAGATGATCAGCCAAGGGTGAAACGGAGAAGGATAAAATACGATAAAGCTACAGTCTTGACAAATGAGTATGGTTTTATCTATTCATGTTATTGTTATTATTTTTTCTGGCTGCTGTTCGTGATGAGATTTTGTATGGTTATTCTAGGTTCATAAAAAGATCTATAGATGATCCCAGTGGCCTGTCACGGAAACGAAAAGGAACATGTTCTTTTTTGGATGTTTGGAAGTTAAACAATAAACATAAAAAGGAAAGAGTCGTACTTGACCCAGTAAATACTGGTTAGTGTGTTTTTCTATCATTCTTTCTCTCTGAGGTCAATTTATATGAACTTGTAACTTTTCTAATTGGCTGTAGGTCTTTGTATTGTTTGGTGTTAAAATTTTAATCCGTGACTTCTGAAGTTGATTTTTTTTTGATTGCTCACACTGACTCATTGAAATATGGGTTCTTTGTTTGAATTTGCTCAGGGCTGTGTGATGAAATCAGTCAAATGTTTGAGGATGGATACATGTCTAGTAAAATTCAACTGATTAACACTGAAGAGCCTCCTTCTGATTCTATGGATATTCCACGCCGTCACACTGAAAATGCTCTTTCTGGTTCTAAGCAAGTTTTACGTCGTCATACTGAAGATGCTCCTGATTCTATGGAAATTCCACGCCGTGATGACTCTGTGTCTGCCGACGACAACAATATGAGAGACATAGATTTTCCGGATTATGGATCATTTCCGTCTCCTAATTCAGTTGATGAAAATACCCCTGGCATCAACACTGATGTGGGTTCAAAATCACATCAGTTCGAGACTACAGTAGAGACTACCGTGGGGTCTACACCCGGCCCTACATCTTCTATTGGATCTCTTGTGTCTGAGAAGGAAACACCATTTGGATTTACTCAGAGTCATCATGGTCTCAATTATAGTGGTGGTTTATCTGATATCGCTGAGGTGGATGATGTCGGAGTACGTTTTTTGTTTTCAGTTTTATTTTATTAGCTATTACAAGTTGTTGAACTTTTGAAGCTCACAATGGCATTTGTATATCAGGAGCTGCCCTTTTTGGAAGATGATGAGGCGACAACAGCGGGTAAGTTCTTTTTTTTGTTAGGAAGCTTATCGAACTTCCACTATTGAGAGTCAGTTAAATGACTTATGTTTAATTGAAAATTTAGAAAAGTTTTTTTTAAACTGGTAACATTGTTCTTCATCTATACTGTGTGTAATAATATTGTAGAATAGAAACGATTATTGCAAAAGGTGAAAATATGTGCAGAAATGAGATGAATGGTCCTTTATTTAGGGACAGGACTAAGAATGGTGTCTTTGTCAATCGTTATGTGATGCTTTCTTATAGAGTTGGTACTTTTGGCTTTAGTGGTCAGAAGGAACTTTTGTTTGCTGCATGAATATTATAAAAAGCTTGCTGATTTTGTATTCTAGAGTTCATCTTTTACTTCAAATGTAAAAAGCGCACATATGCATTGCCTCACACATTAATGTACAGGATTGAGGGGTACCCCTGATACGGATTACTCGTCTGGAAAACAAAGACCACTACCAGAAACTGACTCATTGTTACCAAGAACTAGGTAGTGATCTTGAAGCTATGTTTTTTGTTTGTCTTTTACTTATTTGGATTGTAGTTGATGTGCATATAATAATGATGTCGTGCAGGGCTGTTGCACAATATATAAAAGAGAAGTCATCAGCTACCCCTTCTTCATCAGAACAAGCAGGATGTGTTAGTATGAATAGCATTTTAAATGGAAAAAGTAGAAAAGTTTGCTCCCGGATGTTCTTCGAGACACTGGTAAGTTTCTGAGCCTTGACTTTGAAAGTCAAAAGGACCATCACCTTTCATTGCGGTTGATTTTTTCAAGTATTGCATGTATTATCTTAATCATATAACAAGTTATTTTGTAATAATGCTAATAACACACACTTAGTAAGAATTAGTGATTTGTTACTAGTTCCGACTAGAATGGTTCTTTTCATTGCACTTCTAGAACTTGTTCAGAATTGGCCATTCTTTGCAATAAGAGCATATATGTGTTCTTTTTCACATGACCAATTGTAAATTTGCTTTAAAAAAGTCAAGTAATGGTTCAAACGTGAACCGCTCTTATTAAAAACTAATGACTGAAGGTTGATGTGTTTCAAGATTCATAAAGTTTAAACTTTAACATTGAAGATTGTCAACAACTTTTAATCCGTGTTTGGTTTAGGTCTTGAAGAGCTGCGATTTTGTTGACGTAAAGCAAGATGAACCATATGGTGATATCACTCTGAAGGTGACTCCTAAGCTTTTGAAGCTTCAGCTTTTAAACTAGATATGCTCCAAGGCTGTTAGTTACATATAAATATCGTAAGGTACTTGCGCCCACACCTTTTTAAATTTACCGCTTTATGTGATTTTACCTTCTCAGCTTATAAACCAGTATTTTGTTGGGTTTTAATACTGCAGTTGGTGTCTATGGCTCATCATCCGTGTAAATGGTTTGGATCTTTGGTTAGTTGAGGAAGAAGCGTTTTGATGATGCAGAGTTCTTTGTATCCAAATAATTTGCTCAACTTGATGTTCTTCCTCTATTTCAGTTACCTTTTAATGTTTCAGGAAGTGATTTAATTAGCATTTTTTTGGTGTTGGATTTTGGGTGTAGTTTTGTTTTATATTTAACTTTTAAGTTGCTAAATAACTGATATTTAACATAGATTGTAAATGATACTACGTATTTGTTTTCTGGGATGAATGTTTTTTGTTTTATTATAAGGTATTTAGCCTCTTGGTGCATGTGCAGTTTTGTTTTATAATTAAGGGTAAAGTTTATTAATCAAAAACGTACTTTCTCAAATATACACATCTAGTAAAACCAACTTGTTTTATTACCGATATAGTCATTAAAACATTCAACTTGGAACAATATCGGAAACTTTTTTCACATACACTTGCATCGTTAGTCCTTTATACTAACGGTCATTAGTAAATAACTTAAAATTTTTTTTTACGCTTTAACAACACGCCACCATTTTTGCATGTTTTTCGTGTGTTTTGAACGTTTTCGCTTGTTTTGTATGTTTTCGTTTCTGACGCTTTAGCTCGCTTTTTACACGTATTCATCCGCTTTACACGCTTACGCCCGCTTTTGCACGCTTTTGTCCGCTTTACACGCTTTTAGTCTATTTCTACACGTTTTCCCCGCTTTACACGCTTTCATCCGCTTTACACTTTTTCGCTTGTTTTACACGCTTTTATTCGCTTTTCACGTTTTAAGCCCGCTTTACACGCTTTCATTCTTTTAGACGCTATTTTATCGCTTTTGATTTGTCCGCTTACACATTTTTTTGTCTTTTTTCATATGTGTTTTAGTATGCGACACGCTGTTTATTTTGTTTTCTAGCCCGCTTTACACGTTTTGTTCTTTTCACGCGCAGTCGTTGGCCCATTTTACATGTTTTTCGCTTACATTTGTCCGCCAGCTTTTGTCCGCTTACATGTTCGCCCATTTTACACGCTTATCTTCGTGTTTGCATTTTTTCCGCTTACACGCGGCAAAAACGGGCCAAAAAAAAAATGAAAATGTGCAAAAACGGACACATGCAAAAACGAATGAAAACATGCAAAAGTGGATGATAACGTTCAAAAATAGAAGAAAAACGCGGTAAAACCGACGGTAAAACGTGAATAGAAATAGACCTAAAAAAGTGTAAAAGCAGGACGAAAATGTCGCAAAAATGGGCGAAATGTAAAAAGAACTAAAACGGTAAAATGACCAAAATGTAAAACGTAATAAAACGTGAAAACGGACTAAAAACGGTAAAACTTAACGAAAGCGTGTTAAAAACATTTAAAACGGTAGAAATAGACTAAAACGCGGTAAAAACGCATTAAAACGAGCAAAAACGGACAAACGGATCTAAAAAAACGGATGAAACTCAAGCAAAACTGACGAAAACGCGGCAAAATGGACTAAAACGCGTATAAACGAACTTAAAATGTAAGAAAAGAAATTTTAAGTTATTTACTAACCATCCGGTTAGTATAAAGGACTAACGATGCAAATGTATGTGAAGAAAGTTTCCAATATTGTTCACAATTTGAAAGTCTTAATGACTATATCGGTAATAAGACACATTAGTTTACTAGATGTATATTTGAAAAGTACGCTTCCAATAAATAGACTTAACCCTATAATTAAATAATCCCGATAAGTAGTCAAGTTTTATAAGGCTAGTGACAGTGGTCGGTCGAGACCTTCGATCGACCCATCGGTCACCGTCGGTCTCTCCACTATGGTGGGTCGGTGAGTTCCATTGGTCAGTCGAAAGCAACTTAAACCCAACTGCTCGGTCTACTACCAC
>OU343217.1:193183420-193268885 GCA_910596185.1 Chrysanthemum makinoi | reverse complement strand
CAAGCAAAGATAATAGAACATACTGCGTTTAAGATTCAAAAGAAAAGATGCAAAATCATTCTGATACGGTATGGCGACATGCGGCAAATATAATATAAAGTTTAGATCCCAAAGATTGCGTTTTATTACATAATGATTAATATTGACGTAAGCGAAAACTTTATTATGCAAAGACCTTGAGGAAAAAGCACAAGCGATCACTGGAAATGCATGAGAGAAAGCGGGTCAACTATGAAAATAGTTGGTGAGTACATACGTTTTTTATATAATATGAAAACTCTTAAGAGGGAGTCAAAGTTTCGGTCATCGAGAATAGTTCACAAAGGCATTGTAAATCCTTTCAGAGTTCAAGTTCATACATACAAAACTTGCAACACAGTGTGTTCACAACCCATTGCACAAGATATGGTGTGTCTAGTAGTCAAGTATACGTTGACATAAGAGTTCACAATATAGCACAACGTATATAATAATGTATGCCAGGCAAAGCCCCTAGAATAAATAATATGTGTCCCGTAACATAGTGAATGAGAGGTTGGCCGACCTCTAATAGCGCTATCCATACTACCTACTAATAGAGCGTTAACAATGCGAATGTACGAA
This sequence comes from Chrysanthemum makinoi, assembly GCA_910596185.1. Classification (NCBI taxonomy): domain Eukaryota; kingdom Viridiplantae; phylum Streptophyta; class Magnoliopsida; order Asterales; family Asteraceae; genus Chrysanthemum; species Chrysanthemum makinoi. The sequence goes on along the minus strand of OU343217.1, from coordinate 193,268,282 downwards.
CAGTACATCATACAACTATTAATATACAATTAAGAACACTCAGAACATGGGAGAATTTGCCTTTATCTCCGAAACAGGGGAAACTTTAAAATCAGGTCATACGCATGCGATTCAATAACTTCAAACAAGTCATAAGTTCATAATTAAGTCCAAGAGTCTAAGTCAAGTTCAAAAGTTCAAGTCAAAAGAGTTCATAAAAGTAGGAATCAATTTAGTTCAAATATGGTTCATGCATTTCGCCCCAAAATATAGTAAAAACGGTAAAAAGAGGATCGTGAATACTTACTTGGTACAATGATGTGATGGCAAAAGTGAGTACACTGAAAAGTGGCGCAATCTCTAACCGCGACCTATTATGAATGATATGCTCTAATATAAGCCATGATATAATGTTATGCAAGCAACTCATATGATATACATACCACTTGTGCATTTTGAAAATAAAGTTTATCGTCCAAAAATAAGTTTAGAACATCTTTTCAAGTTATAAATTACTTTACAAGTACTTACGTTGAAATGATATCCTACGATAGTCATTTAGTGATTTATTATGAAATTATAGTTTTTCAATCAGTAAAATAATACACTTGGACAATTCATAGCTTGACTAATTTTTGAGTGATCATAAATTATTCATTATAGCTTAAACGACAAACGGTTAAACATATTGGAAAATAGAATAGGCGTACTCAATTTTACTAGAAGACATCGTTTTCTCAAAACTATTCTATCGATATAAAAAACGACTCCAAACATGGTCACTAGCGACATCTAGTTTGGCTAATAGAAAATATATATGTAAGTGTTTTATACTTGTGAATAATAGTTCGACAACACTTATTTAAACGCATGTAATTTAGTCGTTATAAGTCCGTTTTCTACGTTTTATATGTCCTTAGCCTCGTGTTAAAGTATACTAATATATTTTTGATAAATCGACTCATTTAGATAACAGCTTCAAACTCATTTTACCCTTAAAATTACGGGACAGCATGCTATTTTTCAGAAAATATAGTTTTCGTCGTTAAACTTGAAAATAGCATAACTTCTTCGTTATAAATCCGTTTTAACCGTTCAAGCGACCACGGTTTCGTTTTAAAGTATATTTTCTGAATATCTAGCCCAAAATAATTTATAACCTGTCGAATTTTCCAGATTCTACAAAAATGATCAGACCCTATTTTTAGTTTGTCGAAAGTGATTTTTCTTGCGTAATACTTATTCGAACCACTTCAAATTAATACCAAATCTATTTTAAACCTACCACCATACACCTTATTAGGGTTTCATGGGTTCCTAAACATCATCAAAAATGATATGTTTCAATGGATTAATTATAGGATGATATATACTAATTATAAGTACTAAAAACAATTAAAAGTGGTATGAATAACATGAAACTTGCATGTTTTCTTTCAAGCATGATAAAATAACTTAAGTATGAATATGAAAGATTAATAATGATCATGAAATGCTTACTAGTATGATGATGAGGTTTATGGAACAAGGTTTTCCTAAATACTCTAGGTTTTTATTGCAAAACCTTAAAAGAGTATACTAGTGTTTGTAGAAATTACTTGATCTTGCAAAAACTTGAGTTTTCTCCTTGGTTTTTCTTCTTGGCGAATATGGAGAAGAGTGGGAGATTTCTTCAACTTTTCACACCTTAGTTTAAGTGTATGTATGTTTATTAGTTAGTAAATAATATGTATAATACATGTGTTAGTCTAGGAAGGTGTATGTGTATAGGCTAGTAAAAGATTTTTATCAAATCCATAATGAGTCATAGTGTTTGGTCGGCAAGGAGAAAAAAAAAGAAAGGAGTGATGTATTTTTGTGGTATAAAGGTATAAAAGATTAAGTATAGTGTGTATTTGATAAGTAAAAATAATTATTTAGTGTAGCGTTGGCTAGAAATCAATTTTACTGAAACATAATAAAATATATTGAAGTCGTAAAAATTATAAAAATACATTTCTTACAAGAATTGAGTGAAATAATAATTATCGAAGTAGTATTTACGAGAAATTAAAATAAATATATATATATATATATATATATATATATATATATAACAATATATATACAAAATAATTTCAAAAAAATCGGGTAAACTAATAATATAATTTTATAGTCTTAAAATGAGTATAAAAATATATCAGGATAATTTTTGGAAGTGTCGGATCAATTGTTCAAAATAAATGATAGATGCGATAGCGTTTATTTAATAGAAAAATATACGTTAATAAAATATGCAAACCCATGCATGAAGTAATATTAAATGACGTTCTTATTGATATATAGACTAACTCTAGTCAATATGAAGTGTTATAATGATGTTTCATGAATCTTGCTTGACTAAACCACTACGGTTATGCGAATTTGATACTTTCGTAAACCTAGTTCTGAAAAATGATGAATAAAATCATGAATGTAAATTTTTCTCCGGAATGAATAATATTTTAATGAATAGTAACATTTTGAAATAACCTCTCAAAATATCATATTGACTTCAAAAACGATGAATAGTAAAATGATGAATAGTAAATTCCCGAGATGAATAGTAAAATTTTTTAAAGTTTGCGACATACGTTCGATCTGCGTAATCGATATCGGTCATCCAAGAATACCATTCTTCATCTCCGTATTCATCAAACGGAGTGGATGATCATAAATTATATTGTCACTAGGAGCATCATGATCGAATATTGGCTCACGATACCAAGCTGATGTAGCGAAATAACAAGATAACAAATTGAGTCTCTTTGATTCAAATGAATACCATAAACAATCTTCCAACTATCGTTGATTCAAAAGAATAAGTAATTAGGTAAATTCACACACACTAACACAACAAAATTGTTAGGAAAATGACTTTCATATATTGATAATCTGATTAGCAACAAGGTCTAGGTCCCATTTATAGTTGTGATTTATGACAAGGAAATATAAGTTTAAGAATAAAATTAAATACATTAGGAAACTAAAGAGTCAAAAATAAAAAGTATCTAGATGGTTCCTCATCAGAAACTGCAACTCAATAATTCATGTATGCTTTTAGAACCCTATGTTTTAAAAGTTTAAATTTTATGGATTGTTTAGGTGCTTGTATTACTAGAGCTATAATCGTTATTGCACAATTGTATGAATGATAGACTGAGTTGCGCTCTTGAAATTGATAACTTCATCGTTTAATGTAACACACATTACCTAAATTACCTCAATAGTTCCACATAGTTGAAGTTATAAACATTAACGATATCAAAATATCTTGTAACTTTTCAGATTGCTATATCGAACAAAGTTCTGATACTATTTTGATACCACGTTAAAAACAAAAGGCTATCTTAAAAACAAATTATTTAAGATGGGACTATGGGAGTACTTTGTATGTAAGGTTTACTAAAGCACATCTTAAAAACAAAAGGCCCAAATGAGCCAATGTTTTTATACTTTTATGTGAAAAGACGCATGAAATCTTATTTTTATGATTTTGAGTGGTGATTCCGCTCTAACTAATACAAAAACTCACGATGCTATGCATACATTCGACGGCGTAGTAAATATCGCGAGAAAGGCTCAATTCAATAAAGATTTAGAAGAAGGTAAATGTAACCAGATCAAAGTTGGCATGTTAATGAAATGGGACATATTAGCTACGAATTTGTGTAATCAACTTCTTACAATTTTTGTTATAATTTTTGTGGTTCATGGGTTCTTTTGTGGGTTTTGAGTCATTTTTATGGATTCCAATTTTTCTTGTGTAGTTTTGATGAAAGATTGCAGCCAATGACTATTTTAATTATAAAGATATCCCATAATGAAATAATAATGTATAGTTAATGTTCTACTGAGGATAGTTTTTTTACTATTCAAATCACCTCTGTCAAATCTAAAAAAAGAAAAACAATTTATTTTACTCTTACTTGCTTACAGGATGCGTTTCTATAATCGATAGTAACTTCACAAAAATATTTATGTATTTTTAAGCACACAAAGTCCACAGATTCAACTTAGTGATTGTTTTTGTAATCATAAGTAACGACATGGAAGATTTTTTGCATGTTCCTTGATAAAAGAATGTAGCTTAAGACTCAACTCATTTCAAAGTGTGCATGAGATTGTTACACAATTATACAAATTAATGAAACAAAATTAATATCATCAAAAATACTATTTATACTACATTATAAAGCATTTGGGACTTCCTATAAAGGAAGTCTTAAAATTTTAAGACAAAAAACATTACTATAAAAGAAAATTATAAAATTAATGTAAAATTTGAAAATTTAACTCTCATTTAAACTATATAGTAACCCCTAATAATGATATATTTTAATATAATTGTTTATAAAAAGCTCACTATACTTATAACCACTAAGTTAATGCTAAAATTTGAAAAATAAAAGACACTGTTAATAATTTAGATGTTCTACTTTTGAAAAACATATATATACTACATTATAAAGTATTTGGGAGATGCAAAATAAGAAAAGGTTAAACATTTGCTAAGCCACAAAATAGTCATTAAAAGTCTGTACCTGTCCCATTGTGAGTACTCTTACAGTATTGTTAATGGCTTTGCATTAAAACATTTATATTATTAATAGCTTATGTCAAATATTGTAGTTTGAACTCTAAAAAATGCTTAGGTTTGGCATTTGATTTTATAATCGTGATATTATTGTTTTGAACCAATCGACCATAACATCTACACAAAACAGTTTATTTTCATATAATTAATGTCAAAACACATATTAGTACCTTGAACTTGGGAAAATAGATTATTGTACCGTAATTTTAAAGGTTCATAATAGAGAAATGATACATAGACCTAACTTAAGCTAAACGAACATTAAAACCATTTGGCATCATCTTAATGGGTTGTAAAAATAAGTGGATCCTTATCTGCGACCATCAAGATTTTGACACTTGGTTTTAGGTCTAAATTTAGACTCTAAATTTAGGTCCATGTATCGATTTCTCTTCTGCGAACGAAAAATTGGAATTTACTACTACTTTTACCTAAAATAACTCAAAGTTTATTATTTTTAATTCATGCTAAAAATCAATTTAGAGACCTAATGTAATGTAAAATAATTAGTAGTTAAATTTAGGACAATTAATCACATCACAAACATTAGGGTAAGCATAAAAGCACAAATAAGATTTTTTTTAATCCAGGCAATGAGAAAAGCAAGCGATGTCTTGAAGATCGACCTTTTATTTAATTGAGATCATATAACAGAATGTTTTGCAAGCTCGTGTAGATGCCGGATGAGGGTATTTATAAAAGAGCCCGAATCAAGGTTTTTCATGTCACATTCAAATTTGGATACCATGCAAATTAAGAGGTTATCACGTTCTTTATTTAGGTATGTACGTCTTTGATGGTTTTAAACATGGTTTTCAAGGTGTTTTTTAAAGTTTTTTTTTCACACTTTTGACACATATGTTTTCTCTACAATTTAACCTTTTTTAATTGGCTAATAGGAAGGCTTGATTTTACAAACGAGTCTTTTATTATTATTCAAACATCCGTTTTTGCTAAAATAAGAGTTCTTTTATTATACAAAGCATACTTTTTATGTTTGATTATGTGTGTTAAATGCATTAACAACAAAAGAAAATTAGAGTTTTGTTAATTACATATAACTAATGCCTATAGGCACCCCGTTGAACAAGCTCACTAAGAGGAAACTGGTGTGTGGGCCATCGTTGGCTAGATCATGGAGTATCAGCTTGAAATAGCGTGTTATGCTCTTTTATGTATCTTCTTGTTGGGCATTTGGCTTACGATGAAAACATTTATTTAGGTCAACACGATGGAGAAGAAGAAGATGCAATATATATTTTATTTTACTTTTTTATTTACACTGGTTTTGTATTTTACACATTTTAAGTCTATTTGACACTTTGCTTTTTAAGGTGAAGAGCGAAACTAAAAAGCGAAAAAATCAGAGCGAAATAATTGATGAAACTAAAACCAATGGTTCGGTTTATACTTTTTCGAAGAACAAAATTTGGTTTGGTTTGGTTACAAATAAGCGTTATAAACCGACCGAGCGGTTTAATTAATTTAACAAAAATAAATAACTAAATAAATCAAATTTATAAATTCTTATTTCATTTTGTGAATGGATTTATAATATCTCAAAGGGTGAAGATCGGTGGGATCACCACGGTCCCATGCATCCTAAGGATGCCAGCAGGACCCTCCCACAAGGACGGCCCGAGCTGATGAGCATCCCGGTGGTACGTACTTATCGAGGAGGTGAGAAACTTTGAACCATGGCCGTTTTCTCCAATAGGCCCTTTCGGTGACCAATCAATCGAGCATTTCACGGTGGGATGGTACCAAATGATCTTTAGTGCCATGGAAGAGATTTGAACACGGGTCTATTAACTGAACCCAAACAACACCATGGACTAAAGCATTATTGGTAATGGATTTATAATATCTTTATCTTAACAGCTTATATATGCGAGTGTACGTGTGTTTACTTGATAATACATATGTTTACTTGTATTTGTGACAATGATTTTATCAATACATATGTGATATTATTATATTATTTGTATGTTTACTTACAGCAATATTATTATTGTGTATTATCTATATATGGTATTGTAATTGTAAAAAATATGGGATAAACATTTTTAATACAAATATCGTCATTAAACGTTATTTATATTTTTGATCTTTACCTAAGTTTTGTTAACGACAAAAGTAAATTTAATTTATAAAAACTTAAAGCTTGTCAAGTTTAATAGATATTAAAACAAGCTTTTTCAAACAATATCTTCATCATTCAAGCATTTACATTTGTGATTAATCATATCTTAATATGACTCTAATCATTATGTATGATAGTAGTTTTTAGAATGTGTTAGGTTCTCAAAACCAAACACTACTTAAGTACTTGCATATTTCTAAAAATAGAAATACAACATATGACATCATGTGATGCATCATGGAAATCATTGGAAGATTTCATTAGATATTTTGTGTAGATTTGTACTCTTCATATCTTACACAATCTTGCATAGATATGGTTGACTTTGGCAAGATTTGATATCTTGCTTGTCGGACCGAGCTGCACCAAAATCCTAACGGTAGGAACCCTTAGGGGTCAGCGGTCCGTGATCTTGCGATGGTTTTGGCTATAAATAGCAAGCCAGCCAAGTAGTTCTCATCCCTTTCTATCATACTCTCTTACATATCTTCTCTCTAACCTTTCTAACTCGGTTTCATATCATATTAGTGATCTCTTTTGTAGCAAAGAAGATCAAGTCACATTCAAGCTTCACACGAGAAGTTGGAAGTCTTGTTTGTTTAGTGTTGTATGATCTTGTGTTGATTCATACTTCATTGTTGTATTAAACCATCATAATCTTGTGAGTGTGAGTGGTTAGTATTTTAGTCCTCAAAATACATTGTGTGTGGGAGTAGTTGTACCCTTGGAAAGAACTCGACATCTAGCTTAGTGTCGGAAATAGTGTAGGCGAAGTGTAAAGGTTTTCTCCGCCGGTGAAAGGAGCTTGTTGACTAGTGAAGTTAAACTCGAGTGTGAGACTCGAAGTGGAGTAGGGCAAGGAAAAAGAGTCCTTGTAGACGAACCACTATAAACAACTTGTTGTGGTTTGATCATTTCTTTCCTTATTTACTCTTTACATATTGCTTGCATATTTCATTAACATATCTAAGATCAATATCAATTGATCTTTCAATAAGTTTCAAAACAAAGTTTTTAATTGGTAAACTATTCAACCCCCTTCTAGTTTTCTACAATTGGTACAAGAGCCTCGTTGCTCAAGAATTTCTAAAATAATTTGTATTTTATAAACTTGAAACGATCCATGGATTCTGAAAACTTTAAAGAAGGCAATCTATGCAAAGACCACCACTCTTTGAAACCAATGGATTTATCTATTGGAAAAACGGTTTTGAAACATATGTAAAATCAAAAGATATAGATCTTTGGTTTGTTATTGTTAAAGGGATTTTAGTTCTACAACAAAAGATATTTCTGTTGATGAACAAAAAATTAGTTGCTAAAAATAATGAAGCTAAAATGATGCTTTATAATGCTTTACCTAGAGAATAATATGAAAGAATTTTTATGTGTGAAGCCGCCAAAGATATTTGGGAATCTTTGATTGTTACACATCAAGGTAATTCACAAGTCAAGGATAACAAAATTGATCTTCTTGTTCAACAATATGAACAATTTGTTATCCCGGAAGATGAAACCATTGATTGTGGCTTTGCTCGCTTTAATACTATTATTACATCACTTAAAGCACTTGATGAATCTTTTCGTAGTAAGAACTTTGTCGGGAAATTTCTTAGAGCACTCCATCCCAAATGGAGAGCTAAAGTGACCGCTATTGAAGAATCAAAAAATCTCTCAAAAATGTCACTAGACGAGCTAATCGGTAACCTCAAAGTACACGAAATGGTGATGGAGAAAGATTCGGAGATCATCAAAGGAAAGAGGGAGAAGATCAAATCCGTTGCTCTAAAAGCAAAAGCGGAATCAAGTGATGATGACGAATCTTGCTCATTAGTGAAGATGAGGAAAATGCCATGGCCGTTAGAGATTTTAAGAAGTTCTTTAGAAGAAGAGGAAAGTTTGTAAGACAACCTCGAGAAGAAAAGAAGCCATTCGAAAAGATCGGGATGACAAAAGGGGTAAAGGTGAAAGAAAGTGTTTTAGATGTGGTGATGCAAGTCATCTCATAGGAGAATGTCCCAAGCCACCTAAAAGCAAAACTCAACGAGCTTTGTAAGTGGTGCTTGGAGTGATAGTGAAGATGATGAAGAATCAAGCAAGGAAGAAATCGCTCTAATGGCACATGAGTCAAACGAGGTACTTTCCGACTCTTCTTATTCTTCTATTGATGATGACACCTTGCAAAAACAATATAATCAATTGTGTGAGCTAAGTCTAAAAATCATAACTAAAAATAAATTTTAAAAAACCCAAAAGGAATTTTTGGAAAATGAAGTTTATGAGTTAAAAGAAAAAGCAAAACGACTTGAAAAGGAAAAGCAAATGACGATGATTGTAAATCATGTCAAGAGCTTAATCTTGAAATAGAAAAACTAAAGCTCACACAAGATGTTCTAATGAAAATAATTCTAAATTTAAAAGGTTTAACAAAACATCGCTCTTGCTGATGAAATAGTTAAAATCCATAAAACACCAGGAGACATGAATGGGCTAGGATTTAATGAAGTATTAATTCCAAAGAGTCAAAACAAAACGGCCAAAAAAGGCGAACAATCTGTCAAATTGCTGTGATGCAGCCACGGACGGACGGAACCAAAATAAGGGTTCCGTCCGTTGAACAAAATGGTGCGTGGGTACTTGGCAGAGGCAGAATGTTAGTATCACGGACCGTCTTGAATTTGTAAAGTAACAAAAGAAACCAATGATAATGTTAAACTAAAACGGTACATTACTCGGGAGTAGGACTTGCTAAAAATGAATTTAGATCAAAACTACTCAACAACGATATAAAACACCTTTTGCCAAACGCCCTTTCCAAAGCAACCACAACATCAACAACTACCAACACAACGGTTGGAATCAAAACTTTCTAGACCATATCAAACTCAGTTACATGTCATGGAATCCTTACCCATCGTTTCCATACATGAATCAAATAAATGGTATGTTTAACCCAAACGGACCCATGAGATATTGGGGACCAAATGCTTGAGTTATTTGCTTCTTAGGTATGCTTGAAAGTTGGATTGGAACCGGATGAATGGATAAAAGATAGTGGATGCTCACGACACATGACGGGCAACAAAGTCTCTTCTCAACATACCAAGAGTATGGCGGAGGTAATGTCACTTTTGGTAGCAATCTCAAAAGCAAAATCATTGGCAAAGGTCCGATCGCTCATAACTCCCTAACTATTGAAAATGTTGCTCATGTAGATAGGTTAGGATTTAATCTACTTAGTATTAGCCAATTATGTGATAAAAAGTATAAAGTACTATTTGATGAAAATGGTAGTAAAATACTAAAAGATGGTATCACCATAGCTAAAGGAGTTAGGAAAAATAACATATACGTCATGAAAATAGATAAAACATCTAATGACAAACTTTGCCTAACAACATTAGATGATAGCTCATCTCTTTGGCATAGGCGCTTAGGTCACGCTAATATGAGACTTATACAAAACCTATCTTCAAAAGAACTAGTTAGGAATTTACCAAAACTAAAATATGACCAACACTTTTGCGACGCTTGCAAAATTGGTAAACAAACCCATAGTAGTCATAAATCTAAAAATATGGTGTCCACATCTAAGTGTCTAGAATTATAGCATATGGACTTGTTTGGTCCATCCGCTATAAGCTACGGAGCAACTTATACACTTCGGTCATAGTAGATGATTACTCAAGGTTTACTTGGACGTTGTTTTTGAAAACCAAAAATGAAGCTTTTGATAAATTTGAAATTCTTAGCAAGAAAATTCAAAATCAACTAGGTGTTAAAATTGTGTCGATCAGAACGGATCATGGTCGTGAATTTGACAACGAAACTCAATTTGGAAACTTTTGTGATACAAATGGTATAACACATAACTTTTCGGCTCACGAACACCTCATTCAAATGGAGTAGTAGAACGTAAAAATAGAACAATTCAAGAAATGAGTAGAACAATGCTTAATGAACAAAACATTCCTCAAAAGTTTGGTGTAACGCGGTTGACACTTCTACTTATATTTTAAATAGAGTCTTAATACGTCCTTTCTTAAACAAAACACCATATGAGCTTTATAAAGGTAAAAGCCAACTTTAGGATATTTTAGAGTCTTTGGTTGTAAATGCTTTATTCTTAATACTAAATATTATCTCACCAAGTTTGACCCAAAGTCTTATGAAGGTGTATTTCTTGGTTATTCTCAAACTAGTAAAGCTTACATTGTCCTAAACAAAGAAACAATGATAGTCGGGGAATCGTTGAACATAACATTTGACGAAAGTCCACCTCCCTCTAAGACATCACCTTTGGTAGATGATGACTTAGTTGAAAGTCAAATGATAGAAAGTCAAGAAATAATTAATAATAACAAGGAAGATGAACCATTAAATAAAGAAATTGTAACATCAAAGAATCTATAAGTCATCCTTTAGAAAAGGTCATAGGACAACTTAATCAAAAAACCTTAAGGTCACAAGCCCAAAATCAAAGTAATTATTTTTGTGTTTGTATCCACCATTGAACCGAAAAACATAAATGAAGCAATAAAAGATGAATCATGGGTAATTGCCATGCAAGAAGAATTAAACCAATTCGTTAGAAATGATGTTTGGAAATTAGTTCCAAAACCTAAAGATCAAACTATAATTGGAACGAAATGGGTTTTGCGAAATAAAATGGATGAAAATGGTATAGTATCTAGAAACAAAGCTAGGCTTGTTGCACAAGGTTATAATCAACAAGAGGGGATTGATTATGATGAAACTTATGCACGGGTAGCTAGACTTGAGTCTATTAGAATATTACTTGCTTATGCATGTGCTTATGATTTTAAATTATTTCAAATGGATGTTAAAAGTGCTTTTCTTAATGGGTTTATTAACGAAGAAGTGTATGTTGCTCAACCTCCGGTTTTACCGACTTTGAGAAACCACATCATGTCTTCAAACTCAAGAAAGCATTATATGGTCTTAAGCAAGCACCAAAAGCTTGGTACGATCGACTTAAGACTTTTCTTGTTGATAACAAATACACTATGGGATTAGTAGATAATACTCTTTTTACCAAGAAAAAGGTATCACATATTATCATTGTTCAAATATACGTTGATGACATTATATTCGGATCAACTTGTCAAGAGCTATGTGATGATTTCTCTAAAATCATGCGATGAGTTTGAAATGAGTACGATGGGTGAATTAAACTTCTTTCTAGGACTTCAAATTAAACAACTAGAAGATGGCATATTTTTTAACCAATCTAAATATATAAAAGACATGCTTAAGAAATTTGGTCTTGAAGATTCCAAACCAACTAAGACACCCATGTCTTCGGACACTAAACTTACCAAGGATGAGGAAGGTGAATCCGTAGATAACACTAAATATAGAGGAATGATTGGTAGCCTACTCTATCTCACGGCTAGTAGACCCGACATTATGTTTAGTGTTTGTCTATGTGCTTTGCAAAGAAAACCAAAGGCATCACACTTAGAAGCCTTAAAAAGGATTTTTAGATACATTAAAGGAACAACGTGTTTAGGATTATGGTATCCCAAAGGAACGGGTGTAGAAACCATAGTGTATGCCGACTCGGATCATGCAGGTGACTATGTCGATAGAAAAAGTACAAGTGGTATTTGCACTTTTGTTGGACATTGTCTCACCTCATGGTTTGCAAAAAGCAAACGGCTTTAGCCATCTCTGGTAGATGCGTCTGGTAAAAGCATGTCAACAAGCTCTTTGGATGAAGCAAGCTCTAGTAGACTACGGAATTCATCTCAACGACATTGTGATACTTTGCGACAACAAAGGAGCCATCGATCTCAGCAAGAATCCCGTTCAACATGCTGTACAAAGCATATTGAACTCCGTCATCACTTTCTTCGCGACAATGTTCAAAAAGGAAACATCTCAATCGAGAAAGTATCCTCCGAAGACAACATTGCCGACATCTTAACTAAGCCTCTTAAACGAGAACCTTTTAATCTTCTTAGACTTGGTTTAGGGTTAATGGAACCAAACATGTAGGATAAACATAGCCCAAAACATTAGAATAGTCAAAACAAAACAATTTTGTTTTGTATTTGCTACTGTAGCCACGACACCAAACGACAACACGGACGGAACCAAAAATTTGGTGCCGTTTGGTCCGTGGTGTCTGAGAAACAAAACTGCTACCTACAAAACATCTTCTTCCTCAAAACCCACTTTACCAAAACGTGTAAACATTAAACCAAGCTCATTATTGACACTTTCCCACTCACTAATCACTAAAGATAACATCATTGTAAGTATCCTAACTACATTTTATCTCTAATTCAGTCTAGGATTCTTATTTATGCACAAAACTATTACAAATCATTACATGGGGTTTTATGTATGCTTTTATACCAAATATGAATTCAATTGGCAAATTGCATAACTAGTCATTGAAATTAGGTACTACATTATCATATTGCATAAACAAATCATGCTTCCACTAATTGATAGATAATGAATATAAGGCCTTATTCAAATAACCAAACACCCCATGTCAAAAAATTTGAAAAGCTTCACACTTGTAGGAAAACAATTTTTCATTGTTAATACAAATAGAAACGTTAGATTTTCATCACTTGCATGCTCTTGAATACTAAAGGTATTGCATAACTAATATGCATTCGCGGGTATATTCAAATGAAGCCACATTGAATTAGGAGCATTTGGGTTATCTCATGGTATTTGCCAAACACCCCACTAAAACCATTTTTGTGCATAAAATGAGTCGAGATAACCGCAACTCTAAATCGTTTTCATATAGGCACACACTAGAACCAAAACGTTAAGTGTATTCATTTTTAACATATTAATTCTTGATCTTAGGAATAACCATGGTAGCCGCAAGATTCTATGATCACAAAGACACCCTTGCTTACATTCCCAAACATCACAAAACCAAAGGACTTTCCAAGGAACAAGTAGAAATATTTAGGAGTCTAGAATCAAGGTATTTCCATGAGGGTAGAACCATTCACTCATCCTTCCTTGAAAATACCAATCTTCGTGAAGAACTAGCTGCCATTCAATTCGATTGTCTTCTTGACATCGATGAACCAATTTGTCCTAGGTTTGTGTTAGAATTCTATGCTAGTGTGACCGGCTTTAATGATGAAGACGATGATGAATTTTGTCTTAGGTTTAGAATCAATCAAACGACTACACCATCACCTTAGCCAACTTTGCTCAAGTGCTAGGAATTCCCAACCGAGGACTTGTGTCTACTCAGATAAGTGGTCACTCACCGCTCTTGATGCAATCAATGACCGCACTCCTCCCTACCAAACCCGTTTGGCCGATAAGGATGTTATCCGTGAACACCTTTTAACCCAGGGGTGATACAACCCGGTTACGAAAGGGAAAGAGGTAAACCGAGATCCATATGGAATGGAGCTAAATGAACTTAAGCCCGAATTAAGAAATGGGAGGAGCTACTTAGAGCCAACGTCATTAGCACCATAGGAAATAGGGATCACATCAACGCTTGCCTTTATCACATGCTCTACAACTTGTCCACCCGTCAACCATTCAATTTAGCTTACTACATCGCTAGGAGAATGATTGATATTCCAACTCAAGGATCGGTTGCTCTTCCATACGGGATGCTTCTCACCCGTCTCTATAGAAACTTTGCACCAATTCCACCAGCCCCAAAAGGGATGCACCTTCACTATGAGCTCATCCCTCATATCTTTGTACCTTTAAGTGATGCACGAGTTGCTAAGACAAAAGGCAAGAGAGCAAAACCTCCAACTCCATCATCATCATCATCAAATAGCTCGGAGGATGGTCTTCCAAGCTCTCATCTTCCACCTCATGAGTATTATGCGTCTCTTCCCGAGATAGAGAATGAATCAGCGAGTTCAAGCAAACTAAGGAAATGTTCAAGTGCCTTGGTAGGATGATGAACAAGATCTACAAGAAGTTGGACAAATAAGGGTCCATTAAGGAGTGTTTGGAACAATACATTATCATTAATGTTTGATACAATTTAGTTGTTTTTATTATGTAGGATGATAATATAACTTAAAACAATGTTGTATGCTAACAATCTTATGCAGGGGATAGCACAAGTATGCTATCAAATTTTACCCATTTTCACTATAATGTGAAAATCAATAGGCCTTGCTCAAAATCCATGCTCCACTATGTTTATATATATGTGTTTTTACTTTTTAACTAGAAATGTTTAGTGTCACATGTTTTGAGAAAAATTTCAGGTTTCGGAAAAGTCCCGGACACCTAAAAATGAACTCTGTCAAATTTTACACTTCCGCGGATCAGACGGCACCAATTTTGGTACCGTCGTTATGTAAATGGTACCGCCGTGCATGCGAGGCGGACGAGGCGACACCCTTTTTGGGTTCCGTCCGTGTAAACTTTTGGTCGTGGATCCTCCGGGTAACTTTCTGAATTTCGACTCTTTCGTGATTCCAAATTACCATCCATTGCTTATAAGTCAATCTTAAATAGTTTATACACTTATTAGAACTAGTATAATATATAAGAAATCCATTTCCCACCAAAATTCAAAAATTTGAAAAGTCCACCCAAGGAGCCCTTTGGCATAAAGGAAGGAACCAAATTTTTGGTACCTTCAAATCCGTGGGTAATCGATTGTTAGGAATTCCACTCATTAGAATACATTTATTGCAAATCTTTTCTTCTTCACTCCATCTCTCTTGTATGGCTTGACTTGGGTGATATGACTAGCATTCAACCCACTTCCAAATCATTAGGAACCTCATCTCTTCAATGGTTTAACATCAAATCAAACACATTTCTCCATAATTTTCACTTCTATAAATTGAGAGGTTTTACCATGATCATCCTCACACCTTCTTCATTCTTACCATCATCTAGCAAAAACACAAGTCAAAATGACAAAATCTTCTCCTAAACCTTGCAAGAAAACCGCTAGAATTAGCGTGTGAGCCTTGTTGCTTGTTAACCTAAGCTCCTCATCCGAGTCTTCTCCACTCACAATCTCATCTCCCATCCGAGATGATACAAAGCTTACCTTGGCTACACCTACTCAATCACACATTGTGATCACCACTCCACCACCATACAAAACACCAACTTCACTCACCACCCATCCAAACATCCAAAACACCTTCACCACCAAAGTCTCCAACTCTCATTCCTATGGAGTTATTTTCCACTCCACCAACTTCACCAAATCCTTTCTTGGAAGACTTGGATGACTTGCCTCTAGGCCAATCATCCACCACCATTGCCATCCTTTGGCACAATTGGCCGTTGCTCATGAGTCACATAGGCCATCTTTTGACCCAAACGCCCCATTAGGGCCAAAACCTCTTCTCTTCCACCCCATTCACAAAGACATTCATGGTCCTTTGTATGGGGATCATCCACTCCCACATCAATGTCCCTCATCTTGAGGACATTGAGGAGTGCATGTGGGATGCAAATCCCACAGAGAGAAGATTCGCGGAACTCCACAACCTCCACCAATTCAAAGGCATGGTGGATTCTCATCTTAGTGAGACTATGCAAATGCAAAATGCTTTGCTAGCCTCCATCATGACCACCCCAAACATCCCCACCAACACCAACACATCTACCATTCCACCACCACAACCTCCCCCAACTACTATCCTCCTAGGTATGGTTGCTCAACTTGTGAGCAAACGGCCCAAACCGTTGAAAGGACCCGGGTTATGGTCCATGACTTTCAATAGGAAATGAGGTTCATCCTCAATCACATCTTTGAGCGCCTCAACGCTCTTTCTCATCCACCATCTCATTAGGATGGTCATAGACTATCATTTTTTATTTTCTTTGGATTATTTTCTTTTTCTTGTACTAAAACACATCATTGTGTTCTCTTTTCATGATCTTTATTCATGAAAATTTTTAACTAATGAATGGTGTTTATTATATTGTTGGTGCCATTACATAGTGTTTGGAAATGCTTGTGAATGATCATTATTACTAATATTTTTTTTGTAGCTTTATTTTCACAATCCATGTATCTTCCCATTAAGCACCCAATTAAGGGGGAGCTTTGATCAAGGGGGAGATAATGGATCGGGCTCATTACATTCCCCATCGCCTCTTCTTTTTGTTGAGACAAAAAGGGGGAGAAAATATAGAACTTACTTATATTTGACTTTTCGAAAAAGTCAAATTTGCATAATTGACTTTAGAAAAAGTCAACATCATGCATCAACTAGTGAATACTTTGACTTTCTGAAATAGTCAAACATCATACACTTTGCATTATCATTTTCTTTTCAAGTTCTAAAACTAATATTTTTATAACTCTTGCACAAACTTTGTATCTTTTATAAAATAAAATTTATATTTTGTCCTCAACAAAAAGGGGGAGATTGTTAATACAAATATCGTCATTAAACGTTATTTATATTTTTGATCTTTACCTAAGTTTTGTTAACGACAAAAGTAAATTTAATTTATAAAAGCTTATAGCTTGTCAAGTTTAATAGATATTAAAACAAGCTTTTTTAATCAATATATTCATCATTCAAGCATTTACATTTGTGATTAGTGACATCTTGATATGACTCTAATCATTATGTATGATAGTAGTTTTTAGAATGTGTTAGGTTCTTAAAACCAAACACCACTTAAGTACTTACATATTTCTAGAAATAGAAATACAACTTATGACATCATGTTATGCATCATGGAAATTATTGGAAGATTTCATTAGATATTTTGTGTAGATTTGTACTCTTCATATCTTGCACAATCTTGCATAGATATGGTTGACTTTGGCAAGATAGATATCTTGATTTGTCAGGACTTGCGGCACCAAAAATCCACTAGCAGGAACCCTTTTAGGGGTTCAGCGTTCAATGATCTTGGCATGGTTTGGCTATAAATAGCAAAGCCAAACCAAGTAGTTTCTCATCCCTTTCTATTATACTCTCTTACATATCTTCTCTCTAACCTTTCTAACTCAGTTTCATATCATATTAGTGATCTCTTTTGTAGCAAAGAAGATCAAGTCACATTCAAGCTTCAAACGAAGTTGGAAGTCTTTTTTGTTTAGTGTTGTATGATCTTGTGTTGATTCATACTTCATTGTTGTATTAAACCATCATAATCTTGTGAGTGTGAGTGGTTAGTATTTTAGTCCTCAAAATACATTGTGTGTGGGGAGTGGTTGTACCCTTGGAAAGAACTCGACATCTAGCTTAGTGTCGGAAATAGTGTAGGCGAAGTGTAAAGGTTTTCTCACGGGGTGAAAGGAGCTTGTTGACTAGTGAAGTTAAATTCTCGAATGTGAGACTCGGGGAGTGGAGTAGGGCAAGGAAAAGAGTCCTTGTAGACCGAACCACTATAAACAACTTGTTGTGGTTTGATCATTTTCTTCCTTATTTACTCTTTACATATTGCTTGCATATTTCATTAACATATCTAAGATCAATATCAATTGATCTTTCAATAAGTTTAAAAACAAAATTTTTAATTGGTAAACTATTCAACCCCCCTTCTAGTTTTCTACAAACATTACTAGGCTTAAATTGACAAAAAAGTAAAGAAGAATAACCAATTTTATGCGTAAAACAAGTTTGTTGGTATATATCGGCCACCCATATATAAATGGTTAAAAACCAAAATAACTTAGAAAAAACCATCGAAGCCGATAATAAACGAAAAAGCTAACGCCAAAAAACCGAATAGTTTAGGTTTTGGATTTTATAAAAGCAAAGAGATATTTAGGTTGTTTTGGTTTTAGCCAAAAACCGACCCAAACCAAATCGTGCTCACCCATAATTTTTTACCCCATTAATCCCAGTATGTTTGAAATGTCAGTTCTTAAGTTATTTTTCTTATATTTTTAATCCTTTAAATATATAAATTTTGGTTTAAATATATAAAATGAATTGTGTTTGTTTAAAATAAATAAATGTGTTTGTATAACGTGTTATTGGGTTTTTTTTTGCTAGAGATGATATTTTAGTTGTTGGTGTGTTATTGAGATCCTGATAATGTTGAGATAGCAAACGAATAACGTGTTCAACCACACTAAGCACTCTAATAAATATGATAGCCATACATGTTCTCATTGGTACCTTCATTTGATCATTCAACAACAAGGCAAATCATACACGAGGATCTAAAATGCTTAATCCTTTTGGGGCAAATACCTCCAGATCTCTAGTAGGTGCCAAATAAGAGTAAAAGAAACATAACATATCTGACTTGATAAACATAATAAACCCATATCGAGGTCCTAATTGTACGACTTTGATACGATGTCCTTCCAACGAGGTTTTGTGTCATGAGTTATTATCGAATTTATATATTTTGAGGTTTAACATGCTTTAAAATAAAATATTCGTTGCAAAATGATTTTGTGACATAAAAAACATATTACATTAATACTTTCGGTGTCTCAAATAAATGTTAATTTTATTATTTTTGGTTATCTCAAATAAATGTTGTCGAATGTATATACCAATGAAAATTTAGAAAACTTTGTAAAATGAGCTTTGATAAAGTAGGTCTAACTAAAAGAGGCCAAGGCCTAATAAATGAATTGTCTGATGCTGACTACTTTGTGGAATTTATTTATCGTGGAAGTAAAACACACAAAACTCTTTAGTTGGAGTCCGACTATCATTTTCTTTGTAAAATGAAAGGAAAATGATAAATTGTCACTGTAAAAGGCGCAAAAGTGGCACTAACAGCGTAAATAATTTGTGCAGTCTTTGTAGCTGTATAAGTAATTTATCGCTAACTAACTAGGTCCTTTTAGTTAGGTCCTTGTATCAAATCTCAAAATTAAAATATTGATGGTGTGTGTCATGTACAAATTGACAAGAAAACTTCTCTTGTAAGAACATTTGTAAGATTATACGGCCCAATTCCCATATTTCAAAGCGCATCCGGGTCGGGTTCATGGCATTATTCCCTTTACTTTTCCCAAAATTAAAACCCAAAAACCAAACCCTACCCCAACAAACAACACATCTATTCGCAAAGAAACATAAAAACCAAACCAGTTTTTAACTTCCAACTCATAAACAACGTCTAAAAATCAAGAATCATCATGTTTTACTCACATAATTTGTTGGCAAGAAAAGGTCCGTTGGGTACTGTTTGGTGTGCGGCTCATCTTCAAAACAGGCTCAAGAAATCTAACTACCATTACCATTATCCCTAATACCGTTGGTTTTGTTTTTTTTTCTCCTTTTTTTTTTAACTAAAGTTGTGATCTTTAGTACTTTTTATTAATGGGTTATGATTCTTGATTGATAAATTTGTTTTCTTGAAGTTTTATATAATCTTTTTATTGTTTTAAGGTGGAAAGCTATGATCTTTAGTGGTTATGTTTCTTGATTTGTATTAACCAATTTTTTTTTATATAACTGTTGTTGTTGTTGTGTTTTTTTTTTTCAGTTATACGATGGAAAATATCATCTTTAGTTGGTTTTCTTGATGTGCTAGATTTATATAATCTTATGTTGGAAAGTTACAAATTTAGTAATTTTGTTGATTGTTATTTATGATTAAGTATCTGTTTAATCTGTGATCTTTTTGTTGTTTTATGGTGGAAATTTTATCATCTTTAGTAGTTTTGCTTCAATTTTTTGTTAGGTGTTTCATGAATTAATAATTTTATAATTGGGTGCAACTATGTGATTATTCTTGATGTTTATGTTTTATATCTTTTTGTAGTTTTAGGTTGGAAAGTTGTCATCTTTAGTGGTATTAAGTCGTTTTTTATATGGGTTATGTTTCTTGTTTTAATAGGATGTGTATATGGGGTTAATCCTGAGGTAGGGGTATGTTGTGTTTGCAGTTTCTTGGTGGAAACTAGAAAGTTATGATCTTTAGTTCGATTTTGTTTATTGGTTATGTTTGCTGATTTTTTGTTTATCTGTTTTATTTGGGGGTAACATCTTTTGTGCTTGTTATGTGTGGCTAATTATGTGTTCAAAACTTGAATCTATTAGGAGTTGTGGCACTTTCAAAGTTTAAAAGCAATAGTGTATAATTGTATTATTTGCATGTCTTGCAACATTATGTATAATTTGTATTATGACTGAATCCAATTTGTAATTCTTTTCAAGACTCTCACGATTGTGTTTCGTCATTCTTCTGATGCATAATTTAACTTTTCTTGTGTAGAGCAAATAATGAATCCACAAGTTCCAATTGCATTAAGAATGTCGGGTCATCTTCTTCTTGGTGTTGTACGGATATATTCAAAGAAAGTTGAGTATCTCCAGCATGACTATAATGTCTTAAGTATAGACATAAGCAAGGCCTATGCATATGCAGACATTAATCTTCCACAAGATGCCAATCAAGCTAAATTTGAATCCATCACTTTACCTGACAATTTTGCCCTTGACTTGATGGATATTGATGACTACGATCCAAATGGGTATGACAAGTTTACCATTTTTTCAAATTTAAATCTATGTTAGTAAGAAGATGTAGAACTGATTTGTTTGATTCATAGGTCCCCTGACAGCCATCTTAGGCCCAATGAAGAAATCTCATTTGCAGGTACGGTTTTACTATCACAATTTTTATAAATGTTCTTGAAAATCTAATCTCTAAAGCTTAGTGTATCCTTAGATCGTACTCCTATCAGTATATCAAAACGAAGAGACCATCAGACTCCTGCAGGATATATCAAGATTACTGTTGGTGGGGTAAGTAATGCGTGTGCAGTTTTATTTTTGTTTGGTGATAATTGAGAAAGTTGTTAGCTTTTAATGTAAGTTTAATGTCGCTGCTGTTTTATAGGATGCCTCCCCACACCTGTCTCCATCTATAGATGAATCAGGCCCAGCAACTGGAGAGGGTTCAGGACCAGTAATGCCCCCTATAGAAGAAAAGTATGATTTTTACAGATATTACATTCCAAATTTTACTGTTGTACACTTATAACGTCCAATTTAATAGGTTTTGCATATATTAGTGTTTGAGTCGTTAAATTTTATCAAAGTCATTCGTTGCAAACTTACCTTCTCTCTTTTGAGAACTGCTGAAAATATTATGACACTTTGAGGGCATGAGTGAAAGCTGTGTCCATATATTGTGGTGTTATTTGCATTTACAATATTATGATCTATTAAAAAGTTTATAGTTCAAAAAGTTGATTACTGTTTAATATTAACATCTCGAGTTTAGTGAATTGGCTACATAGCTTGAAAAACATAGAAAAAGTATTTAAACCACCATACTTGGATTTCTTTTGCATGCTAATCTGAAATAAACATTATACTGCTTTGGACTCATGTATGTATCATGTGCCATCTATAGCTCATCATGTTTTTATTGCAGTCCTCAGTTTTCTTCTCCACACACCTCACCAATAACAATTGACGGTGCTCAAGATCCTGATCCTAATCATGGAATAGGAGGTGCTCAAGATCCTGATCCTAATCATGGAAAAGGAGCAAGTGGCAGCCTCACTAATGATGATAATTTACCTACACCTGAACGTGCTCGTAAACATAATGCTAGTATGACTCCCCCAGTTCTTCGAGAAACAGTGGAACCAGACAATGAAATGGGCGATATGCTCTCAAACAAGAAACCTAAAGATTTATCAACTATTGACGAAATCGGTATGCATGATAACCCCGTTTCCTCACCTAAGCAAACTCCGCAACAGGAGGAACCAGATCATTCTGAACCAGAGCATCCCCAAGATAACTCAGACCTGCATGTCTCGTTTGGTAAGTGTGGTTCTAATGAATGTATTAACACTAGGTTGATGGTTAATGTATTAACACTAGGTAAGTGTGGTAAGTTTGGTAAGTGAAAGGTTGATGGTTTCTGTAACATGTTATAACAAGTAATCACTGTACAGTTTTAAACAGTCCTGATTAGGTTGGATTTAAGTACCTAATTAGAAACACTTTTTGTCCACAATTTTTATTTATCTATTGATAGTTAGTGTTATAAAACAATACAACTATCAAGATATTTCACTAATAAGCTCAATTTTTTATTCTTATTGAACTGGGAAGCTTTTTTGCATTAAATTTACACTTTGGGCGCACACAGTTGGTTTACCCATTTTCTTTTAGTTATTCTTTTAAATTTAGTTTGACCCATCAGAGATAATAATACAAGCTAAGAGTGTTTATGACCTGAGGTTTTGTGGCTCAAATGATATGCAGAGCTAGCACCATCTCCAGCGATTGAGCTAGCTCCATCTCCAGCGATTGAGCTAGCTCCATCTCCAGCGGCTGAGCTAGCTCCAGATGATCAGCCAAGGGTGAAACGGAGAAGGATAAAATACGATAAAGCTACAGTCTTGACAAATGAGTATGGTTTTATCTATTCATGTTATTGTTATTATTTTTTCTGGCTGCTGTTCGTGATGAGATTTTGTATGGTTATTCTAGGTTCATAAAAAGATCTATAGATGATCCCAGCGGCCTGTCACGGAAACGAAAAGGAACATGTTCTTTTTTGGATGTTTGGAAGTTAAACAATAAACATAAAAAGGAAAGAGTCGTACTTGACCCAGTAAATACTGGTTAGTGTGTTTTTCTATCATTTTTTCTCTCGCAGGTCAATTTATATGAACTTGTAACTTTTCTAATTGGCTGTAGGTCTTTGTATTGTTTGGTGTTAAATTTTAATCCGTGACTTCTGAAGTTGAATTTTTTTTGATTGCTCACACTGACTCATTGAAATATGGGTTCTTTGTTTGAATTTGCTCAGGGCTGTGTGATGAAATCAGTCAAATGTTTGAGGATGGATACATGTCTAGTAAAATTCAACTGATTAACACTGAAGAGCCTCCTTCTGATTCTATGGATATTCCACGCCGTCACACTGAAAATGCTCTTTCTGGTTCTAAGCAAGTTTTACGTCGTCATACTGAAGATGCTCCTGATTCTATGGAAATTCCACGCCGTGATGACTCTGTGTCTGCCGACGACAACAATATGAGAGACATAGATTTTCCGGATTATGGATCATTTCCGTCTCCTAATTCAGTTGATGAAAATACCCCTGGCATCAACACTGATGTGGGTTCAAAATCACATCAGTTCGAGACTACAGTAGAGACTACCGTGGGGTCTACACCCGGCCCTACATCTTCTATTGGATCTCTTGTGTCTGAGAAGGAAACACCATTTGGATTTACTCAGAGTCATCATGGTCTCGATTATAGTGGTGGTTTATCTGATATCGCTGAGGTGGATGATGTCGGAGTACGTTTTTTGTTTTCAGTTTTATTTTATTAGCTATTACAAGTTGTTGAACATTTGAAGCTCACAATGGCATTTGTACATCAGGAGCTGCCCTTTTTGGAAGATGATGAGGCGACAACAGCGGGTAAGTTCTTTTTTTTGTTAGGAAGCTTATCGAACTTCCACTATTGAGAGTCAGTTAAATGACGTATGTTTAATTGAAAATTTAGAAAAGTTTTTTTTTAACTGGTAACATTGTTCTTCATCTATACTGTGTGAAATAATATTGTAGAATAGAAACGATTATTGCAAAAGGTGAAAATATGTGCAGAAATAAGATGAATGGTCCTTTATTTAGGGACAGGACTAAGAATGGTGTCTTTGTCAATCTTTATGTGATGCTTTCTTATAGAGTTGGTACTTTTGGCTTTAGTGGTCAGAAGGAACTTTTGTTTGCTGCATGAATATTATAAAAAGCTTACTGATTTTGTATTCTAGAGTTCATCTTTTACTTCAAATGTAAAAAGCGCACATATGCATTGCCTCACACATTAATGTACAGGATTGAGGGGTACCCCTGATACGGATTACTCGTCTGGAAAACAAAGACCACTACCAGAAACTGACTCATTGTTACCAAGAACTAGGTAGTGATCTTGAAGCTATGTTTTTTGTTTGTCTTTTACTTATTTGGATTGTAGTTGATGTGCATATAATAATGATGTCGTGCAGGGCTGTTGCACAATATATAAAAGAGAAGTCATCAGCTACCCCTTCTTCATCAGAACAAGCAGGATGTGTTAGTATGAATAGCATTTTAAATGGAAAAAGTAGAAAAGTTTGCTCCCGGATGTTCTTCGAGACACTGGTAAGTTTCTGAGCCTTGACTTTGAAAGTCAAAAGGACCATCACCTTTCATTGCGTTTGATTTTTTCAAGTATTGCATGTATTATCTTAATCATATAACAAGTTGTTTTGTAATAATGCTAAAAACACACACTTAGTAAGAATTAGTGATTTGTTACTAGTTCCGACTAGAATGGTTCTTTTCATTGCACTTCTAGAACTTGTTCAGAATTGGCCATTCTTTGCAATAAGAGCATATATGTGTTCTTTTTCACATGACCAATTGTAAATTTACTTTAAAAAAGTCAAGTAATGGTTCAAAAGTGAACCGCTCTTATTAAAAACTAATTACCGAAGGTTGATGTGTTTCAAGATTCATAAAGTTTAAACTTTAACATTGAAGATTGTCAACAACTTTTAATCCGTGTTTGGTTTAGGTCTTGAAGAGCTGCGATCTTGTTGACGTAAAGCAAGATGAACCATATGGTGATATCACTCTGAAGGTGACTCCTAAGCTTTTGAAGCTTCAGCTTTCAAACTAGATATGCTCCAAGGCTGTTAGTTACATATAAATATCGTAAGGTACTTGCGCTCCACACCTTTTTTAAATTTACCGTTTTTATGTGATTTTACCTTCTCAGCTTATAAACCAGTATTTTGTTGGGTTTTAATACTGCAGTTGGTGTCTATGGCTCATCATCCGTGTAAATGGTTTGGATCTTTGGTTAGTTGAGGAAGAAGTGTTTTGATGATGCAGAGTTCTTTGTATCCAAATAATTTGCTCAACTTGATGTTCTTCCTCTATTTCAGTTACCTTTTAATGTTTCAGGAAGTGATTTAATTAACATTTTTGGTGTTGGATTTTGGGTGTAGTTTTGTTTTATATTTAACTTTTAAGTTGCTAAATAACTGATAGTATTTAACATAGATTGTAAATGATATTTGTTTTCTGGGATGAATGTTTTTTGTTTTATTATAAGGTATTTAGCCTTTTGGTGCATGTGCAGTTTTGTTTTATAATTAAGGGTAAAGTCTATTAATCAAAAACGTACTTTCTCAAATATACACATCTAGTAAAACCAACATGTTTTATTACCGATATAGTCATTAAAACATTCAACTTGGAACAATATCGGAAACTTTTTTCACATACACTTGCATCGTTAGTCCTTTATACTAACGGTCATTAGTAAATAACTTAAAATTTTGTTTTTTTACGTTTTCGTTTGTTTATACACGTTTTCGACCATTTTTGCATGTTTTCGTATGTTTTTGAACGTTTTCGTTTGTTTTTGTATGTTTTCGTCTGTTTTTGCACGTTTCGTCTGTTTTTACACGTATTCATCCGTTTTTACACGTTTACGTCCGTTTTTGCACGTTTTTGTCCGTTTTTACACGTTTTAGTCTATTTCTACACGTTTTCGTCCGTTTTACACGTTTTCATCCGTTTTTACACTTTTTCGTTTGTTTTACACGTTTTTATTCGTTTTTCACGTTTTTATTCGTTTTTCACGTTTTCGCTCCGTTTTTACACGTTTTCATTCTTTTTTAGACGTTTACGACCGTTTTTGGACGTTTTTGTCCGTTTTTACACATTTTTGTCTTTCATGTGTTTTCGTCCGTTTTACACGCTGTCTTTTTACATCGCCGTTTATTCACTTTCGTCCACTTTTACACGCTTTGTTCTTTTTTCAATTTTAGCTCGTTTTCGGTCAATTTTACATGTTTTCTTCGTTTTTACGTTTTTGTCGTTTTTCACAGTTTTGTCTGTTTTTTTACATGTTCGTCCATTTTTACACGTTTTCTATCCGTGTTTGCATTTTTTTTCCTTTTTACACGTGCAAAAACGGACGAAAACGAGTAAAAAAAATGAAAATGTGCAAAAACGGACACATGCAAAAACGAATGAAAACATGCAAAAGTGGATGATAACGTTCAAAAATAGAAGAAAACGTGTAAAACCGGACGAAAACGTATAGAAATAGACGAAAAAGTGTAAAAACAGATGAAAATGTGCAAAAATGGACGTAAATGTGTAAAAAAGAACGAAAACGTGTAAAAATGACCGAAAATGTAAAAAACGTAGCGAAAACGTGAAAAACGAAAAAACTGTGTAAAAACGGACGAAAACGTGTAAAAACGAACGAAAGCGTGTTAAAACGGACGAAAACGTGTAGAAACAGACGAAAACGTGCAAAAACGGACGAAAACGTGTAAAACCGGACTAAAACGTGCAAAAACTGATGAAACTGCAAAAACGGACGAAAACGTGCAAAAATGGACGAAAACGTGTATAAACGAACGAAAATGTAAGAAAAAGAAATTTTAAGTTATTTACTAACGACCGTTAGTATAAAGGACTAACGATGCAAATGTATGTGAAGAAAGTTTCCAATATTGTTCACAATTTGAAAGTCTTAATGACTATATCGGTAATAAGACACATTAGTTTACTAGATGTGTATATTTGAAAAAGTACGTTTCCAATAAATAGACTTAACCCTATAATTAAATAATCCCGATAAGTAGTCAAGTTTTATAAGGCTAGTGACAGTGGTCAGTCGAGACCTTCGATCGACCCATCGGTCACCGTCGGTCTCTCCACTATGGTGGGTCGGTCTCCATTGGTCGTCGAGCAACTTAAAACCCAACTCGTTCGTCCACACGACCAAGTTTAATACATTTTTTTTTTTATTTTTATTATTATTATTATTATTTTTTTTAACTTGGTCACTAATTGTGACAACTTGGTCGTTGTCAGCTCATCGGAGAGAGAAAGCTGATGTGACAAAGTCGTGGTAGGTCACGACTGTGTCCGGCTTAAAGATGTCATGAGTCGATGAAGCTTATTGTCTCTTTTTGAATAATGTTGGATTAAAATGCTTAGGGGTGTGCATTTTTTTGGGCAATAACCAAATAAACAAAAAACCAAAAATGAATTGAACCAAAAAAATCAACCGAATTGAATTTGTCAAAACTGAATCGAACTAAAAATTTAGTTTTCAATTGAGATATGATTTTAGCTATCTGAACTGAAAGCTGAATTTACAAAAACATATACACTTTTTTATATTATTTATATATACAAAAAGACTATTAATTTTGTTGATACAAATAAGCCGTAAAAACGTTTATTTATATTTTACGATCTTCTAATGTTTTGTCGATAACAAACGTAAAATCATTTTAACGAAACAAATAAAATACGTAAATGGTTTGAACTAATAGTTTCTAACATATTCACATTTTCATATAAAACACTAAAACAAGTATAAGTGATTTTATGATTTAATATTACATATGTACAACAACTAGTGTTTACATATTTGGGTAAAATATACACATAACTAGTATGTAATATATTGGGTAATATAAATGGGTAGAAACTTAAGTATCACAACCCATTGATCAAATACATTGAATGTACATGGGTACAACCCAAAGTCCATGACCCATGGATCAACCCATAACCCATACCCATGTGACTAGGTGCATTGTATCTAGCTAAAGACCCATGGATTAACACATGACCCATGACCCATAACCAAAATACCCATGGGTAAAGAGGAGCGTCCCACGGATCCCTAGCATTACGCTAGATTGATCCCAAGTGGGAGGGATCCGTGGGATCCGGGGAACAGTAGATTTTTTCTTCTATAAATAGTGAGCCATTTCTTCATTGTTGCTTACCCCTTTCTAACATACTTTCCCCATGAGTTAAAAACTCTCTAACCTCAGATCCAAGAGATCTATGTTTGTAGTTTTTTTTTGTGTGATCTTCTAGGTTCCTGTTAAAGGCAAGATCACCACCTTTGAAGTCAAGCAAGCTCAAGTCCATGAGTTGCCATGCTTCCTCATCATCAAGACTACTGAAGCCTTCTTGTTGATGATTGTTTTCTTTCCTAAGAAGTGTTGAAGATATTTTGTGAAAGGTGTCTCAAATGTCAAGACGAAGATATTAGTGAAGGGTATCTATCGTCCATATCATAAGCACTTGTGGTGGGTGCTTAGAAGTCGTAAGATGCTTAGAAGTCAAGACGCAAGACATTAGTGAAGGGTGTCTTGAAGATCTAGTTTAAGGCATTAGTGAAAGGTGCCTTAGATGTACATTCGATATGACGTGTTTCGATGTACAAGATAGATTAGTACTAGATCCAAGGATATTGATATCCTTGATGATGTTGTAAAAAGAAGTTGGTCTCCTTTGGGATTAGTCGTTGGTGTAGTGTTGGGTAGTAGTTCCTCCATTGCAATGGAACTAGGTGCTTAGCCTAGTACCTAATAAAGGGTAGGCGACGTTGTGTAGGTGTGGGTCACCTTGGTGTGAAAGAACTAGGTACTTAGCCTAGTACCTGATAAAGGGTAGGCGACGTAGGTGTGGTTCACTTGGAGTGAAAGAACTCGGTTGTTAGCTGCACCGAAAAAGGGTAGGCGACATTATGAAGGCTTCTCCGCCATAAGGAGTTGGTGTAGTGATTACGAACTCTCGAGTAGGTGACTCGGGGAGTGGAGTAGGGCAAAGAAGGTGTCCTTGTAGCCGAACCACTATAAATACTCGCGTTGTGGTTTTGTGCTTCTTACTCTTATCTTTTTATTACATACTTATATATGTTTGTTTATCAACATTCAACACACACATCCAAATAAATTGACATAAGTTGATTTAAATAGATTAAATGGAAGTTTTAATTGGTAAAATTATTCAACCCCCTTCTAGTTTTCCACAATTGGCATCAGAGCTTCGTTACCAAGTTTCTTGAAGTATATTGTACTTTAAAAACTTGATACGATCCATGGTTAATTGAAAACTACAAAGAAGGTTTTTCATAAAAACAAACACCATGTCTTTTAAAACTCTATTGTTTGGATGTTGATTAGATGACAACATTTCTTATTATTTATTTTCTATTTAAAATGCACTAATCTTCTTTGTCGTGTTGATTAGTCAAAGCTCATACCCACCAAGCTGTAGGAATCGCTTGGTAACAAGAATACCTTCCTTAAGAAGGCATCTTAAACACAAAGGAGCCGGAATCGTCTAAGTGACATTTGTTGTGTCATTTGTAAAGATATTCCTAAGTACATTCGAGGTATGACTTTTCACTTATCTCTAAATGACATTAGCTTGATATATAAGTATGCTTACCAAGGTATTTATTTGATTAATTTTTGTGCATATACATGATTTACATGTAGCTTCATTAGGAAGCTTTTTCTCACATACGTGTCACTCTTTCATCTAAAAATCATAGTTTATAAAATTTATGTTTTGTTTCACTTAATCCAAATCATATCTTCTAATAATAAAACAAAACACAAATCTCAATTATTCATCCTTCCCCATAAATAAACTCCCACCGTCATCCACTCTATCAAATCCTCACTTTTTCAAATCTCAAAACTTCATCTTCCTCTTCACTTCATCTCAACCAAAATCAAGAAGGATCGTCTTCAACATGGTTTACATCGCCCTCGTGCTCATCACCTTAACACTCATTGCACTTGTGTTCCCTATGATGAAGTTCACATACGAAGACATATACTTTGTGTTGTTAATCTACATTGGGATTATATACCCAATCATTTGTATCATTCTTAGCATTAAAAAGAAATATTACTAATAGTCTAGTTTATCTAGGTTATTATTATCATAATGTGTTTATCATTTCTCTTTGGTTTATTTCATTTTCTCGTGATACATTAGAAGTCATGTATGCATGTTAAACGAAAATGTAGGCTAAAACACATATCTTGATATAAAACTATGAGATCTAAAAACCTATGATTTTCATCATAAAATCTGTTTCTGTAACTACAGATCTACGGATCCCGGAAGATATACTAGCCGGATCCCTTTTGTAAAGAAACCGTGGGATTCGTCCTACTGGAAAACAGTTTTTCATGCAAAATAAAAACCACTTTCTTTCTAAAAGTAATAATCCACTAGAATGTCAAAACCATGAGTAAGTTAAGTGTTAAAAACCATTGTTAATAAAAATCTAGTAAAAACATTAGATAATCATTGGCTGACCACAAACATCACTTTCTATAGGTTCAACTATGACGCATGAATATGAGTTTGATTTTTCACTCACTAGCGTCTACACTCCGAACATCTCCCTTGAGCCCAACACACCTGGCAATCATGTCCGTGGGTTCGATAATCTCGAAAACCGTCACTTCCACGAAGGACGTGTTGTAGACACCTCTCTATAATCCGAAGAAGGTATCAATACCTCCTTCCGAGCCATAGGACTAGAATGTCTTCTTGAAATCAACGAGAATATATGTCCTAGGTTCATAATGGAATTCTTCCGTCAAGTTGAACTCGTTCGTAA
Organism: Chrysanthemum makinoi; assembly: GCA_910596185.1. Classification (NCBI taxonomy): domain Eukaryota; kingdom Viridiplantae; phylum Streptophyta; class Magnoliopsida; order Asterales; family Asteraceae; genus Chrysanthemum; species Chrysanthemum makinoi. The sequence continues at coordinate 193,237,163 of OU343217.1, read as the reverse complement.
CGAGGATCGCTCTCTATCTCTTTGGTTTTATATCAAAAACCAAAAGTTTACTTTAACCTTTGGGCATTTTGCTCACATCCTTCGGATTCCAAATCATGGACAATGTGCCTTCACCGAATATTGGTCTCTTGATTCTCTCTTCAACTTTCATGAAGAAAATAGTCCATATTGTTCACAAATACCCTCCTCGGAAGATTTAAATCGCATAATATGCAAACCTCGACCATATTACTCCGATCCAAACATAATCTTCACACGGGACATCCGAGAAGAGTACAAGCCTCTTGCACTCATCCTACGTAAGAATGTTTGGAGTCTTAGGGGAAATCGAGAAATCCTTCCCGCTTGTTGTGCTCACATGTTGTACTGTTTGCTAACACAACAACCATACAATCTCGCCTATTTCTTTGCAAGGCGAATTGTAAATCTTCAAAGCTCCAAGAATAAACTCATCCCTTATGAAATGTTCTTGACGCGCCTCTATCATAATGTCATGTATTTTCATCCTCAATTTCAAATTCTGTTGTACATACTTGTGAACAAGATGATGGAACCGCTAAACATATCCCTCATGAAGACTTTCTTCATTCTTGATTCCACCAACACTCATCAACCATTTGATGATAGCGATAACGCTCAAGGAACTTAGTAGTCTTTCAAATAGGATCAATCCTTTTGTACTCGTGCTTTATCAATGTAATGCAATTTCCTTCATGAAATAAAACATCTTACATTTGATATCTTAGTTTTAGAACCTCTCAAACTAACCTTGGAATATAATGCATTGTCAAGATCATTGCATACCTTTAGTAAAGGTCCTGCTTAAGCAGATAGACGGATCCCAAAGCTTGTACTAGACAGATCCTTACACTTAGGGAACCGTGGGATCCGGCAAACAGAAAATGCAATTGCAAGCATTGTATTTCAAACATGTCCTTAGAACACCTCACACTAAGCTAGACATAATGTCTTAAGGAAAATTAAGTCCTTATCAAGTTAAGTAGATCCTTCCTACTCACACATAACTCACCTAGATCATACTCAAGACGCTTGTAGATCTATCGTTGTTAGGATTTAGTAAATCCAGATATTAAAGTGTCGGTCACCTCAAGTATATGTAATCGTTAGAAAGCTCGTAGTCGTAGTTATTTTATGTTAAGTAGTATTTAGTTATGTAACACCGTGGAGGACGGACGGGTCTTTACCCACTGTATGCTTGATCCACAGCCCGTCAGGTGGCGTTTTATGTAAGGACTATAAATACTCTCTACCTCCCAAGGTAGAGAGTTGGAGCTCATAATAAGATTTCTCTTTCTCTCACTAAAGTTCCCAAACCTCTAACTATTTCTCTCTCTAAAAACTTTATCTTATACGCCTACTATGTTTATGGTTTGATGTGTTTGTGAAATCCAATATGTTACAAATGGTATCAAGAGCCATGGTTTGATCATCTCTTACATATCCTTGGATTTCTTGTGGTTTTAGATGGTTTTTGAGTTTGAAAAAGTTTAGTGGTTTTTGCATCATTTGATTCATTTCTAGTGTTAAAGTTTGAATTTTGGATGTACTTTTGTGTTTAGGATCATTGTATGTGCTTGGGTTTTGATTTGGTAAGCTTGAATCACAGTGGTTGAGCTTGTTTTGGATTGAAAAGTGTGTTTTTAAAGTTTTTCTTGGTAGCGACTTGGCTCTCGGAGTGAATTTCATCCTAGCTACTTGCTTCAGTAAAAGGTAGCGAGTTGTAGTGCGTTTTGGTAGCGACTTGGTCCTAGCGACTTGTCTTTTGAGACAAGCCGACAAACAATACACTTAGTGGATTCTCCACTACGGGTAGCGACTTGGTAAGGTAGCGACTTGCTTTCAATTTTGATAGCGATTTGTTCTTAAGTTTCTTAGCGACTTGGTGTTAGCGATTTGGACCTTAGCGAGTTGCTATTTTGCGACTTGACGTCTTAGCGACTTGGTGCATAGCGACTTGCTGTCAAAATTCGTAGCGATTTGGAACTTAGCGACTTGTCTTCTTATTACTTAGCAACTTGGTGCTTAGCGACTTGGTTCAAGGATTCTTAGCGACTTGGTTGACTTTTGTGTGTAATACGGTTTTCTCTTGATTTAGTAAAATCCCGTGAAAGAATCTATTCCCCGGTTTAATCATTGAGTTATAAAATCCCGTGTAATCTTTAAACATGTCTACCAACTACCTACAATCATCTCCACTTTTGCCGAGGATGTTCAAGCAGCTGGTTCAGATACTCGTCCACCTATGCTTGACAGAACTGACTACGACTCTTGGGCTCAAAGGATCAGATTGTACTGTCTTGGAAAGGAAAATGGGGTCAACATTCTCAAATCGATTGATGAAGGACCTTGTGAAAACGTAGAAGGGGGTGAATACGTTTCCGTTTCAAACTTAAAACTTTTGTATCAAATATAGTATAAACCATTGCATTTGCTAATCGCTCGCGAGGATGCATTTAACGCATTACGGCATGTAAGGCCAACCCCTTGATATCACATAAGATTCCGCAAGATTAATGGTTCATTATAAATCAAGTTTCACCATTATTAGTCCGTTGCTTTTTCTTGATCAAGTGTGTCATAATACGTAAAGTGTTGAATATAGTTTGTGACTATATGAAAGACCAAGTGTGCATCACAAACATAGACATCAACCACATAGAAAATAAACAAAGTAATGCAAGAATAAAAGTAAAGCGATAAGTAAAAGGATAGACAAACCAACACGAGGATTTATAGTGGTTCGGCTACAAGGTCACCTTCCTTGCCCTACTCCACTCCCCGAGTCACCTACTCGAGAGTTCGTAAGCACTACACCAACTCCTTGTGGCGGAGAAGCCTTCACAACGTCGCTTAACCTTTTTCCGGTACAAAGCTAAATACCGAGTTCTTTCACACCAAGGCGAACCACACCTAACACAACGTCGCCTACCCTTTATACGGTGCTAGGCAAACCACCGAGTTCTTTCACACCTTAGGAGAACTAATCCTTCACAACGTCGCCTACCCTTTATTAGGTACTAGGCTAAGCACCTAGTTCCATTACTAGAGGAACTACTACCCATCACAACACCTAATCTTAAGGAGATCCACTCCTTGTTACAACACCATCAAGGATATCACCATCCTTGGATCTAAACAAATACTATATGTATAACGATGCACCTCATCGATTATACGACCTAGGCATTCTTCACTAATGCCATTTACACGATCCTTCAACACCTTTCACTAATGCCTTCAACACGGATCTTCGGAACTCTTCACTAATGCCTTTGACACATCTATAACACTCGTTATGTTTTGTGGCCCAACATAACAAACCTTGTGTTTTATGGTACAAACACATAAACCATCTAGTCTAGTCATAGATACAAGAATATGATACTAGACAATATCCAAGACAATGTGTCTAATGGATATGAAATCCTAGACTAAACATCAAGAACCCAAAGCATGATGTAGTTAGTCTTCTATGAATGAAGATGAAAAGTTTCCCAAGCTTGTTGTATAAGATCTTCATGTGCTTGTATCTTGTGATGGGTGATCACTTCAGTAGGTAAGGAAGCAAGATCTCTAAGCTTGCTTTGGAGGATCACTTCAGGAGTATGCTTACAACAAATGAGAGTTAGAAGCATTATGATCATATGAGATGAGGGTGTTTACATGTTTCCTAATGATCTAAGTATCCTAAATTTGTGGAGAGAACTATGTGTGAAAGTATGTAGAAATGGTAAGAAGTGGTTTGCTATTTATAGGCAAAAAGACCAAAACCATGTTCTGCCCTAAGGATCCCTTCTGGAGGGATCCGGCTTGTAAATCCAAAGGGATCAGTGGGTCATCTGAGGGATCCATGCACGCTCCTCTTTACCCATAGTTTATGGGTTGAAACCATGGGTTATGGGTCATGGTTTTGAGTTGGTCCATGGGTATTCCTTTAGATACAATGTATCTAATGAGTACAATGTATCTAGTCATATGGGTATGGGTCAATACCATGGGTCATGGATATTATCCATATATGACTTATGCATGATGTCATGCAATGGGTATGGGTCATGGACTTTGGGTTTTACCCAACTACATTCAATGTATTTGGTCAATGGGTCAAATACTTAAGTTTCTACCCATTATAATACATACTAGTTATGTATATATTTACCCAATATGTAAACACTAGTTGTTATACATATTAAACATGTTTATTGGTTTGTTGGGGGTTTGATCATAATGCAACATATCAAACATGTACGAACCTGTGTTGTAGCATACAAGGACTTGAGTCGTCGAGCGGTGTTGAGAGTATGTTGAGACAAGATCTAACTACAAGTAACTTATACATTTTACGTTATGTATCACAAGTTACATGTTTGTCATCAACAAAACAAATGAGAATGTATAGATTAAATATCGTAATATTTGCACTAACAATCTCCCCTTTTTTGTTGATGACAAAATATATGTAAACGTAATAGATAGGTAAAATGTCAAAGTTACTTGTGTCCGTACTTCCTATACATTACCTTCTTCGTTTACACTCTTCCCCCTTTTGTCGAAACAAAAAGGGTGTGTCCTTTAACTTTAATTTCTCCCACGAATGGCGGTTGCATCTCCTTGTGTGTATGCTCCCCCTTGACGGTTGCTCCCCCTTGTTAAGGGCGTCAAGTATTTTAGGAAGGCTAAGACGAAATTGTTGCAAAATTTGCAATGTTATTGTTTTGACGAAAAACTCCCCGTTATTGAGAGCGTCAAGTTCTCCTAGTATGTTTTGAAAATCTACAAAACAAAAAGTTAGTGCAAAATTATATTCGTCCTTGGACGAGTAAGTCATATGTTGCACTTTATAAATGCTCGACGGAAGCTCCCCCTAGCTCGAGGGCGTCAAGAAGAACCTACAAAAAAAAATGTTAAAAAAAGAATGATCCTACTACTTGCATCATCATGGTTGGTTTAAAGGTTTTAAGGTTTGTTTAAGTTAAGAAAAAAAATGTGCTTAGGGATGAGACGCATTTCATTATGAAATTCACTTGGCTTTTGACAACATAGATGTTTGTGAAGGATGGTTGAGCAACCATGAATTGTAGTGGTAGTGAGACACTTGTAGGATGTGGTTGACACAAGTAGCTTGTTGTTTGAGGTTGTGGTTGACACAAGTAGGATGTGGTAGAACATGAGACATACTTCATCACGGTAGTCATGAACTAGACCTTGGACACGGTGATAGTGATAGAAATTATCATTATGACTTAGAGGTATGGAAGTTGTGGTAGAGGTGATGAAAGGTATCAAGGTGAATCTTTGACTTGGTTGATGACTCATTAGAGGTGGTAGACATGATGACTTTGTGAGTGGTGATAAAAGTGGAGTAAAATGGTTAGGATGATGCAAGATTAGGAATATATAAAGAAATGTGCGAATGAGCACAACTTGACTTGATGGTGAAATCGACCATTGTCATCCTACAAGAATCTAAAGGAGTTAGTACAAAAGGAAAACATTTATACAAATGGATAAATTGTTCACATAAAATCATGAAACGAAAAGAAATAACACGTATAGAATCATATAAATGCAACTCATTTATAAACATATACGAAAATGATAATCCTAAGTGTTGAGCAAGTGCTTTTGTGGAAAAGGAAATTTGAAATGATTATCTAAAGAGATAATGTACCTATTGTTCCACATGAGGTGAAAATGAAGTGATAGGGTTCTAGCAAGGTCTAGCACCTACATATCCTAAGTTACTTAGTCTATTAAGTGTCTTATATGAAGATGGACTTAAATGATCGTTTTAGCTAGAGTTGACATGAATCTGTCACCCGGATCCCACGGTTCCCTCCAATGAGGGATCCGTCTAGGCTAATCCTAGGGATCCGGCTCTCAGCAGCTAGGAAAGAATAAAAAGATGTTTTTAAGGTCTAACGCCTATACCTCCTTGAGTGTTCTAGTCTTCCTAAGTGTCTTAAATGAAAGAGTACTTAAATGATCAAGAGCAATGAGTGATGGTAGCTAATGATTGCCTTTTATGGAAGAAAATGGGGCTTTATGAGCACCAGTGAATGATCAAAGATGACACTAAGAAATTTGAGAGTGTCAAGTGGTGTTAAATGATCTAGAGTCAGATGATGACTTGAGAGAGATTTGGAAAATTCCTTAAAATCTTAAGAATTAAAAATTAGTTCTTGGCCTATTTTGAGGTAAGGATGACTAAAATCAATTTGCTAAAATTGAGATAAATATCAAACTAGGTGTTTTGAGATGAGAGGAACAATGTGTAAACATTGGAGCGAAAAGATGGTGAGTTTTAAACTAATGAAAAATCAAAAAATACTTCGAATGTGATCCTAAGTCATCCATGAGTGAATGTGAGATCAACGATGGCCTAAGGGAGGTTTACGTGATCATAATGTAGCATGTTTAACTAATCCAATAAGGTCTAAAATGTTGGATTGATGCAAGGAGGCTAAAAAGGAACTTCTGTCCCCCCGGATCCCACGGATCCTTCACTTGAGGGATCCGTCTAGTTACATCTAAGGGATCCGGGTCAGAGACATATTTTCTTAACAATAGTTCATAATTTTACTCTATGTTTCGAATTATGAAACTAATGATTTCTACAGCAAGTATACATGTAAACACATTAAGCAAAGCAAGGAGAGCATGTAGATGTAACATATAGGCAATCAAATGAGATCGAGCTCACAAATAACACAAAGGTTTAGCAAACTTAACAAGCACTATTCAACTAGCCCAAAATAGATTACGGTCCTAGATTAGTAAATAATTTACACTAACAATGACATGCAAGGTATGTGTTTAGAAAGAAAAGAACACAAGATGGTGTTCAAGACAAAAGAGTTGTGAGGTGCTAGTTTAGGACAATCTAGTCATTACGGATGGCGATTAGCATACAATGAGCTTCGTCCATGAAGTCATGTAGCTCTTCTCGATCAAAGTAAGATAATCGCTTGATGAGGCAAGTGGTTGTGATTAATTAAAAGAAAAATTAATTTTACAACTTGTTTGATTAGTAATCCTAAGACAATGCAAAGTATTTCCATTGTAAACTTACTTTAGGAAAACATAGGAGCATAAATTTCTCAGGTGAGAGAATGAATATGAGACTATTACTAGCGGTGCTCAATTACGGCTAAACACGACCATTTTTACGGGCGATTCCACATACCCAACTTCCATCAAGGAAGCAATTCAACCATTAGGCCAAATTGAGTTTCTAGTGCAATAAGTTCTCCAGTATTCATTCTCAAGTTAGGAAAATTTATATTCCTATAATGGTCTATCGAAGAGTAACAATGATGATACTTTGTTTCGTTTTTATTAATAATATACTTGAAACAACTAAGGTGACAAAGGTGTAAAAAAAAATTAAAAGTTGTCCATATGGTGAACAAAAAAAAAAAAATGGTTGGATGAGCTAGTTCAACATATGTTGTTGGAAAGTTCGAGTTTGGACTTTCGGATATGAACAATTATATTTGCGTTTGCAAAATAATTTACTTGAGTATATCGGATGAAATAATCAAGTTGTCAATCCTACTATGAAGCTTGGAGAGCGATCATGAAAAGGAAAACGGAAGAGTACATCATCAACACAAGTGTAGGTTATGATCCGATGTACATTCTTGTTGTTTTAGAAAACGATACAAGAAAATATGAAATCAAGAAATCATATAAGCACATAAAACATTTATGTTGCACACATGACAAACTCAATCAAAAGCCATTAGGTGTGTTATATGTTTTAAACATTTTTCAATTTATAAAACTAACATTTTTGACCACTAGATGTTATCCCAAACACTCCTTCAAGTAGCACATTGATTAGTTGAAAGTACTAAATGACAAGCAAGAGAATGAATAACAAGGTAAGGAAACCACATAGGTTACTCAATCAAATAAGCACACAAGCTTTTTGAGATAAGCAAATAATCAAGTAAAGCAAAGAAGACAATTTATCGTTTATCATAGCATATGAAAGTTCTTTTCATCGCTTTGTGTTAAATATAAACATGTATACCAAGCTTGATTAGTTTCTTTTATATTATAATATGATCAAAACCTTAATTTCAAAAGAGGACACATTGTTATTCAAAGATGAAAACATCCGTCTCCAATTAGATCAAAAGTTGTGCAAAAGTTATGACAAAAAAATGACTTTCTATTATAGATCAATGATTCTATAAATTTTTGTTTTGAATCAGTTTATGAAATCATTTTTAAATGAAAGTAGACTCAAATACCTTTAAAACGATAGGTGGCACGACTTCTAACGACTTACGGTTAAAAGTTATGAATTTTTGAAATTCAGACAAAAACTGTCTTCTGTACCACGGATCCCACGGATCCCTTGTGGAGGGATCCGTCCAGTGTAACCTGAGGGATCCGCGGATCTGACACAAAATTACAAAAGTGCACGTTTTGACCCGACGAAAAGGTTTAACCTTTGTAGACTTTTTAGTGAAGTTATATTATCCATTTTTACCTTTATTCAAGCTTGATAAACAAGATATCTAACAACAAAACTTCAAAGAGAAAAAATCAACAAAAAACTTTTCATATTATGCTTGACTTCATCAAAAATTTGATACAAGGCCCTTAATCCCTTTGAAAACCATTTGTTTTTAAAAACTAGAGCCAACCCGCTCTGATACCAATTGTGAAAACGTAGAGGGGGGTGAATACGTTTCCGTTTCAAACTTAAAACTTTTGTATCAAATATAGTATAAACCATTGCATTTGCTAATCTCGACGCGAGGATGCATTTAACGCATTACGGCATGTAAGGCCAACCCCTTCACATAAGATTCGCGCAAGATTAATGGTTCATTATAAATCAAGTTTCACCATTATTAGTCCGGTTGCTTTTCTTGATCAAGCGTGTCATAATACGTAAAGTGTTGAATATAGTTTGTGACTATATGAAAGACCAAGTGTGCATCACAAACATAGACATCAACCACATAGAAAATAAACAAAGTAATGCAAGAATAAAAGTAAAGCGATAAGTAAAAGGATAGAAAAACCAACACGAGGATTTATAGTGGTTCGGCTACAAGGTCACCTTCCTTGCCCTACTCCACTCCCCGAGTCACCTACTCGAGAGTTCGTAAGCACTACACCAACTCCTTGTGGCAGAGAAGCCTTCACAACGTCGCTTAACCTTTTTCCGGTACAAAGCTAAATACCGAGTTCTTTCACACCAAGGCGAACCACACCTAACACAACGTCGCCTACCCTTTATACGGTGCTAGGCAAACCACCGAGTTCTTTCACACCTTAGGAGAACTAATCCTTCACAACGTCGCCTACCCTTTATTAGGTACTAGGCTAAGCACCTAGTTCCATTATTATGGAGGAACTACTACCCCTTCACGACACAACACCTAATCTTAAGGAGATCCACTCCTTGTTACAACACCATCAAGGATATCACCATCCTTGGATCTAAACAAATACTATATGTATAACGATGCACCTCATCGATTATACGACCTAGGCATTCTTCACTAATGCCATTTACACGATCCTTCAGCACCTTTCACTAATGCCTTCAACACGGATCTTCGGCACTCTTCACTAATGCCTTTGACACATCTATGACACTCGTTATGTTTTGTGGCCCAACATAACAAACCTTGTGTTTTATGGTACAAACACATAAACCATCTAGTCTAGTCATAGATACAAGAATTTGATACTAGACAATATCCAAGACAATGTGTCTAATGGATATGAACTCCTAGACAAAACATCAAGAACCCAAAGCATGATGTAGTTAGTCTTCTATGAATGAATATGACAAGTTTCCCAAGCTTGTTGTATAAGATCTTCATGTGCTTGTATCTTGTGATGGGTGATCACTTCAGTAGGTAAGGAAGCAAGATCTCTAAGCTTGCTTTGGAGGATCACTTCAGGAGTATGCTTACAACAAATGAGAGTTAGAAGCATTATGATCATATGAGATGAGGGTGGTTTACATGTTTCCTAATGATCTAAGTATCCTAGATTTGGTGGAGAGAAACTATGTGTGAAAGTATGAAGAAATGGTAAGAAGTGGTTTGCTATTTATAGGCAAAAAGACCAAAACCATGTTCTGCCCCAAGGATCCCTTCTGGAGGGATCCGGCTTTGTAAATCCAAGGGATCCGTGGGTCATCTGAGGGATCCGTGCACGCTCCTCTTTACCCATAGTTTATGGGTTGAAACCATGGGTTATGGGTCATGGTTTTGAGTTGGTCCATGGGTATTCCTTTAGATACAATGTATCTAATGAGTACAATGTATCTAGTCATATGGGTATGGGTCAATACCATGGGTCATGGATATTATCCATATATGACTTATGCATGATGTCATGCAATGGGTATGGGTCATGGACTTTGGGTTTTACCCAACTACATTCAATGTATTTGGTCAATGGGTCAAATACTTAAGTTTCTACCCATTTATATTACCTATTATAATACATACTAGTTATGTATATATTTACCCAATATGTAAACACTAGTTGTTATACATATTAAACATGTTTATTGGTTTGTTGGGGGTTTGATCATAATGCAACATATCAAACATGTACGAACCTGTGTTGTAGCATACAAGGACTTGAGTCGTCGAGCGGTGTTGAGAGTATGTTGAGATAAGATCTAACTACAAGTAACTTATACATTTTACGTTATGTATTACAAGTTACATGTTTGTCATCAACAAAACAAATGAGAATGTATAGATTAAATATCGTAATATTTTCACTAACAGACCTTATCAGATTGAGACTACAATAGACTTAATTGATACAACTGCAGATGGAACAATGATCTATGGAATAGACAGACCAAAGACATATGATGAGCTCAATGATAAGGAGAAAAAGAGATTCGATGCTGATATCAGGGCTTCTAACATCATACTTCAAGGTCTTCTAAAAGATATCTACAAGCTTATCAATCACAACACCGAAGCCAAGGCAGTGTGGGATAATGTCAAGATGCTTCTCTCAGGTTCAGAATTAACTATGGAAGACATAGAATCACAACTCTATGATGAAATTGAGCACTTCAAGATGAAACCAGATGAGAGTGTCTATGAGTATTACGTGAGATTCCACAAGCTTGTAAATGATATGAGGAATATCAAAATGACCATGCCAAAAATTCAGTTGAACTCAAAGTTTGTGAACAACATGAATCCCGAATGGCACAAATTTGTCACCTCTGTGAAGATAACCAAAGGATTGAAGAACACCAACTATGAGCAACTATATGCCTTCCTGCTTCAGAATGAGAGACATGCCATGTTTGAAAAGATGATTCTTAATCAGTTCAAATCAAAACAGAGAGAAACAAGTTCATCAAATGATTCAACAGCTTTTTACACCAATGTTGGGATTACAACCAAAGCTTCACAAGTCATACCCACTGGTAATGGTAATTACAAGCTCATTCCTGATCCTTCATATAAGCCTCTAGACTTTAACACACTCATGGAAAACTTCATCAACCAACTGTCTCTCGCGGTTAGTCAAAACATGAACTCTCTCCCACACACCAACAACAACCTCAGAACTGCATCCAATCCACACAATCAAGCCACTGTCAGAGATGGAAGGGTTATGGTACAACCAGTTCAAAAAAGGCAGTATGAACAAGGAAGAGGTGGAGGTGGAGTTGGTAGAGGATATGTGGCAAATCAGAATAGGGGAAGGAATGGAAATCAGGGACAAGCAAAGCCTATCAAGTGCTATAACTGTGGTGGTGAGGGACATATTGCAAGGAACTGCACATCTCCAAAACGCCCTCAGAATGCAGAGTACTTCAGGGATAAGATGTTGCTTGTACAAGCTCAGGATAATGGTGCAACTTTGGATGAAGAGGAGTTATTATTTCTTGCTGAAGGGAATGCTAAGACATATGATGCAGATGTGGATGAGCAACCGATTCAGGAGATATGTCACAATCATCAGAATGCCTTTCAAGTCGCCGACTGTGATGCATACGACTCTGACGTCGATGATGAACCTACTGCACAAACAATTTTCATGGCTTGCATTTCTCCAATGGTCTCTCCAAAGGTCCCCTCGTCACAGCAGGCAGGTCCATCCAAAGAAGCAATCATCTCAGAGGTATTAAAATTATATGATGAAGTTGATGAGCAAAAGATACATAAAGAAGTACAATCAACTGAAACTATTGAGTCATATATTGAAAATATGGGCAATATCAATGTTGTCCCATATGATCAATATGTGAAGCAAAGTGAAAGTGAGATTGTACCAAGTGATGTATCTTTTGCAGTCAATGATGACTATATTTTTGATGAATACACTGCTTGTGCCCCTGATGATTATGTTATCTCTGAACTTAATGCCTATAAAGAACGAGTTGCTATTTATGAACAACGTGCTAAGTTTGAATTAACCACTCGTGAGCAGGAAATGGATGACCAAATGCGTACAATTATTAGAAAAAGTAATTTTAGAGAAGAAGTCTTAAAACAAGAGTTAAACTCCTTACAAGAAAAGCTTTCTAAAACTGTTAAGCAAAAGCAAGAGCTTCAAGATAATGTCAAAGCTCTTAAACATGAATTTAACACTAAGGAATCAAAACTTTTGAATGAGTTTTCTAATCAAAAAACTTTGAAAAACAAGCTTGAAAATAAGTTGTACGTACAAGGAAACACCATTCAGACTGCTCACTTAATCACCAAGCACAGAGTCTTAAGCGATAAGCATAGTATTCCCATTGTTAAGGAACCTAACCCTGAAGCTTGTAAGAAAGCTAGAGAAGCCCAGAAAGTAATATATGATGGCAATGAAATCCTTAAGCCTAGGCAGAAACCTAGTTGCGTTGATTGCACTGAAGAAGATAAGTGTTGGGTCTATTATAGATTTGATATGATACAAAACAAGAAGAATGAAACATGAAGGACTTAAAGTGAAAAGAAGGGAAACTACAAAAAGATGGAGGATTTAGAAGATTCTAGAAGATATGCTTAAAAGAATATTTAGTTTTCTAATTGTATTATGATTCCTCTTGTAAACCCTAGATGTCTCTAGTATATAAAGAGACATAGGGTCATTAGTTTTAAGGTACGTACAAGATGTAGACGTCTAAAGGTGTGTGTGTGTGGGAACCTAGGCGTAGGGATTTGGAAAACGCCTAGGGTTTAGTGGTTTAGTTAGTTAGTGTTAGATCAAGTCTTTGATCTTTATTATAGTTAGTTAGTTAGTTTATGAATATAAAAAACCTTGTTCATAATAATGTTGATTCTATGTTTGAATATTCCGCTTTCATTATTATGTGTTCCTAGATATAATATTAGACCTCGTCTAAGAGCTTACAACGATCTTCACATGTGGTATCAGAGCCCGGGGCTCGTGATATCTAGGGATCTACAAGGTTTTCTTGAAGAAAAAGGAAGAAAAATTCGAAGCTGTCAAAAATTCGTAATACTTCTGCATGACCTGTTTCCAGAAGGCATAACTTTTTATCGAACCGTTGGATCGAGCTAAAATTTGAACTGGAGCTTCTTGGTATATCTATCTTTAATCTCACCGAAGGGATTGTCAATCGGAGCCCTCAATCAAAAGTTATAAGGTGTCGAAGTCTGCTGCTGATTTTTCGTAAGGTTACAACAGCACTGGTTTGAAACGATCATAACTTTTTTGTTAACCGTTGGATCGTCACGAAATTTTGGGTGGATGTTCTCTATATATCAATCTAACTTTCCACCTAAGGGATCTTCCATCTGAGCTTTTAATTTGAAATCACTAGCTGATTATTGAAAAAATACTGTTACTTCAAAGTAATCTTGTGAGGAGGTTTCAAAGTAAATTTACCTTAACGTACTCAGATTTTATTGAAAGTACTGATGATTGGATGAAAGTCTGCTCCTTATCCAAAGTAATCTTGCTCAAGGTACTGATTCTTTCTCATATGGTTTTCGATTTAAGGGAAGTCGAGCGTGATAATGGTTATGGATTTTTGGATGACACACACATAATGGTTATTTGGTTCACACACACAGGAAGAAATTTATGTCCTTAAAAGGATTCAAAAAGGCTTGTATTTGATTCATTGAATAATTGATTACGAAGAGGATTATTTATCACTTATTTGAAGGTGAAGTGGAATTACTTGGTTTTTGTTCTTATCATATAGCTTGATGAATCTAGCAATGTGTGATTTTTCTTATGATGCTCTATGCACACATTGGCTATCACTTGAAGGAGTTATATTGTAGTGCTCAGTGTCTCATACTAGTTGAGGATTCTTGTCAAGGGATTGCGGTCTACTTATATTTGTTGATTTGTATAAGTATGGAGTTCCGTGGATAGTAAAAGATTTAAGATACAAGTTTGAGAAATTCTACTTCTTCATCAAATTAGTTATACTCGGTTTTCTTCACAAGTAATCATTACATAAAGACTACAGATTTTATAGAATCATTGATGTACATGCATCACTCAAGGGGAAGTGTTTGATTTTTACTATTGTTGATCATTATTACTACTCCTAGTTGAAGTTTTCTACTGTTTTGGATCCATTTTTCCTATGGTGCGTAATGGTGGGCGATTTGAAGCATTGGAAGTCTTAGATTGGAAGTATGATATTGGTTTGTGGTGGTCAAGATCATTATTTGCATACGTTCCCTATTTGGATAATAACAAAAAGGGGAAGAGATGTTTGAGTGACATGTTCAAGTCAAGGGGAAGATTGTTTCATTCATGGTGAGATTTAATTATCTCAACTTCTGCTACTTCGTCTAGGGAAGTTCGTACAAGAATCGTGTTTGTTTTGTCATCATCAACTAGGGGAAGATTGTTGGGTCTATTATAGATTTGATATGATACAAAACAAGAAGAATGAAACATGAAGGACTTAAAGTGAAAAGAAGGGAAACTACAAAAAGATGGAGGATTTAGAAGATTCTAGAAGATATGCTTAAAAGAATATTTAGTTTCCTAATTGTATTATGATTCCTCTTGTAAACCCTAGATTTCTAGTATATAAAAGAGACATAGGGTCATTAGTTTTAAGGTAGCATACAAGATGTAGACGTCCAAAGGTGTGTGTGTGTGGGAACCTAGGCGTAGGGATTTGGAAAACGCCTAGGGTTTAGTGGTTTAGTTAGTTAGTGTTAGATCAAGTCTTTGATCTTTATTATAGTTAGTTAGTTAGTTTATGAATATAAAAAACCTTGTTCATAATAATGTTGATTCTATGTTTGAATATTCCGCTTTCATTATTATGTGTTCCTAGATATAATATTAGACCTCGTCTAAGAGCTTACAACGATCTTCACAATAAGCAATTAGAAGATGTCACTAAAAGGAAATTGGATGAAAAGCTTAAGAGCCCTTCTTGCATACAAAACAAAATCAGTTATAAAACACCCAACTATGCTAAGGAAAATTGGATTGCCTTCAACATGTTTAGACCCCAAACACAGCTGACCCCAGAACAAATTTTTTAGAAGAAAGACATGGACAAGTTAAAAGTAGAAGTACTTGTTGAAACAAACCCCCCCCCCCTTTAGGAAAATGCCAGTAGCGACTGTGTATCCTCCAAATACACCAAAGCATTTAGTTCCTAGAACCATTGCCACTAATAGCAAGACCTAATCACTTTATGTAGTGTACCAACTATTTGTTGATTTTGAGAAAACGTGTAAGAAGAGAATCACACCTACGGGGATAAATGAAGGGGAAAGGGGTTTTGAGCAAACTAAGGAGTGCTATTTAACTGAGGTCATGCCCTTCTTTACACTATTAAAAGGTCACTTTGAGAGTCTTCAAAAGGGGATAAACTCAGATATTAAAGAAATGGAAAAGGAATTTGATGCAATGATAATTGAGGTCAATGATTATGAACGGAAACTAAAATATAATGAAATTGAAAGGAAGAATTTGCATATATTAAATGAAAATTTGATCTCGCAATGTGTTGCTCAAGATGTGTTCTATACTGCTACTAATTGTTCCATTACTGCTTCTCAATTTCATGAATTATCTGTTGCTTTGAAAGTCTCCCATGATCGTGTCATTGAGCTTGAAATCAAAAACTCGAAACTAAATGATAAAATTGAACAGGATGATCACGATAATTTGGTAAAACAATTTTCTAAGTTGGAAGTTGAACATCTTGAGTTGCAACTAAAATATCAACATCTAAAAGAAAATGTTAAAACCTCAAATTTCAAGATATCCTCGGATGTTCCAGAGTTTGATGCAGTTTTTGAATTAAACAAACGTGATGAACATATTCAAGCTCACCGTAACACGATCAATAAGCTTAAAGCCCAAATTTCTCAATTAAAGGGTCAAAAGAACAATGTGAATGGCTCCCAAATGCCTCCTCCTTTAGATTCTCAGAGTTCTCAAACTTTTCATCTTCAAAACTTGGTTAATGCTTTACAAAAAGAAAATGAGAGTTTTCTTGAAGAAAATGAAAAAGTTAAACAACATTTCAATGAGTTATTTGAATCAATAAAGGTCACTCGTAACAAAAATAACGAACAAATAGCTTCATTGCAAAAAGAAATTAAGAATCTGAAGAGTCAGGCAAAAGGGAAAATGCCAATGACCAATGGGGAGAATGGTGTATCAAAGGTGCCTGTTAGTAATAAATATGCTTTGTCTGTGAAATATGTTCCTCCTCATCTTAGGAATAATAAACTTGCAATTCAAACATATTTCTCATCCCTTAAGGATTGTCTAGAATGTCTCCGTGAGATTGTTGAAGAGGATAAGTTAGAGAAACCACTTGATAATGCAATTGGGCATGCATGCTTATACGCCAAACGATCTCAAGAACTTCTAGAATGCTTAATCACAATATGCCCTAAGTCCTTAGGTGAAAGAGTTAATCCTTTGATTCCTTGTTCTATGCCTAGTGCCAAGTATGAAATCCATTCGATGCCCAATGTGATGAAAGTGAAATGTAGTGTGCCTTCAAGTAGTTCAGATACCAGCACATCTAAACAGGAAATGCAAAAAGTAGCAAAACCAACTAATGTTCCCATTCCCTCTACAGGAGTAATCATTGACATTAAAGCGAGCAGGTCAAAGTCTCAAGGCAATACAAGGAATGATAGGACCTCGCAAGCTAAGAATGTGCATTGGAAGAAAGTAGAAGATCACCCTAGGAACACTAAGTTTGAGTTGAATAAAACGAATCGTGTTGATTCTAGTATTAGCTATAAGCGTACTGTAATTAATTCGAATTCTGTTACTTCTTGCAAAACATGTAATGAATGTTTGATTTCTAGCACTAATCATGTATGTGGTATGAATGATTTGTCTAATGCGGTCAAATGCCCAGTTAAAACTGTTAATGAAAAAAATCAAGCTAAGAAGGTTAAAAGGCAAAGGGCGAAAGAAAGTAGAAAACAGTAGAAACCCACAGGAAGGAAATTTAGTAATATAGGTTATCAATGGATACCTACTGGTCATAAGATTAATGAGTTGTGCCCTAAATTTGCTAAGACAATGCCTACTAGAAAATGGATGCCTACTGGTAGAACTATTCCCCTAAGAAGTGAACATACTTTGAATAGGTCAAATACGGACACTAGCACTGCATCTATTTCTAATGATTCCATTGTTTCTACTTCCGATGTGGGTGTTCCAATCACTGTTACTAACCAAATGGAACCCATTCTTGCATGGGGATCCCAATTATCTAGTTATCCATTCTTGTCTGTGTTCAACTGCAGATCGTTCAAATCGTTCGTGGTACCCGGACTCAGCCGTCCCAAGCATATGACTGGGGACCGGTCACGGCTCATGAACTTCGTGAGTAAATTCATCGGGACTGTTAGATTCGGGAACGATCATTTCGGTGCAATTATGGGGTATGGAGATTATGTTGTTGGAAAGAGTGTAATCTCCAGGGTATATTATGTGGAAGGTCTAGGTCATAACTTGTTTTCTGTTGGTCAATTCTGTGATTCCTATCTAGAGGTGGCTTTTAGAAAACATACTTGTTTCGTTAGAGAGCTTAATGGTGTGGAATTGTTAAGAGGAACTCGTGGTTCAAATCTATACACCATCTCTATCGAAGACATGATGAAGTCCTCTCCAATCTGCTTATTGTCAAAAGCTTCAAAAACTAAGTCATGGCTATGGCACCGTCGTCTCAATCACTTGAACTTTGGCACCATAAACAATCTTTCCAGAAAGGACTTAGTAAGAGGACTACCTAGACTTAAGTATGAAAAGGACCATCTTTGCTCAGCATGTCAATTGGGAAAAAGCACAAAATATGCCCATAAACCCAAACCTACAAACTCAGTTATGGAAGTTCTACATACTATTCACATGGATTTATATGGACCCATGAGAGTCCAAACAATTAATGGGAAGAGATATGTGTTAGTTGTGGTTGATGACTACTCCCAATTCACTTGGGTTAAGTTTTTGAGGACAAAGGATGAAACTCCAGATGTCATCATTAAACTCATTAAACAACTTCAGATCCGACTCAACAAAACGGTTCGAATCGTCCGAACTGACAATGGAACTGAGTTTGTTAATAAAGAACTCAATGAATTTTATGAAAGTGTTGGAATCAGTCCTCAAAGAAGTGTTCCACGAACTCCTCAACAGAACGGTGTAGTTGAAAGACGAAATCGAACTCTTGTGGAAGCCGCAAGAAAAATGCTGATTTACTCAAAGGTTCCAATGTTTCTATGGGCTGAAGCCATTGCCACTGCATGCTACACTCAAAATCGATCCCTAATTCACACATCTCATGGAAAGACTCCATATGAACTTGTCCACAATCGAAAACCTGATCTATCATACCTTCGTGTGTTTGGTGCTTTATGTTATCCAACTAATGACGGTCAAGATTTGGGCAAATTGAAAGCTAAAACGGACATTGGAGTATTTGTAGGATATGCACCAAACAGAAATGGTTACCGAATCTACAACAAGAGAACCCGAAATATCATGGAAACAATTCACGTTACGTTTGATGAGCTGACCGGTCAAATGGCTCCTGGACAACCCAGTTCTGGACCCGCACTTCAAAACAGTCCCATTGGTTCATCCCTTGTACCAAATTCCTCTCCAGTAACTCCATATGTACCTCCATCTGAAGATGACTTGAAGAAATTATTTGATCCAATGTTTGATGAACATTATGAGCCAAGTGCTAATAATCTAACAATTCCACCAACAGAGGCTGCTCCTATCCCTATCAATGAAGTCAACTCTTCAGTTTCAATATCAGTAAGTCAAGAAGCGCCTGCTGCTGATCACTCTGTCTCATCAACAAACCTTCAATCATCAAATGTACATCATGGTAGTGTTTCTGGCACCCAGGATGAAGTTAATCCCTTTGCTACTCCCGAAGATGCTCCATTTGAAAACATATTTGCTCCTGAATCATCATCTGAGCCATCTTCATCAGGAGACATCGACTCTGCTACTTCAGTTCCACAACAACAACCACATGAACACCTTAAAAAATGGACACATGATCACCCATTGTACAACATCATTGGAAACCCTTCTCGTCCTGTATCCACTTGTAAACAACTTGCTACTGATGCCTTATGGTGCTTCTTCAACTCCGTACTCTCTAAGATCAAACCTAAAGACGTTAAAACTGCTATGAATGAAGACAGCTGGTTCAATGCCATGCAAGAAGAAATTCATGAGTTTGATCGTTTAGATGTATGGGAATTAGTACCTGCTCTAGACTGTGCTATGATAATTGCTCTCAAGTGGATCTTGAAAGTGAAGCTTGACGAGCATGGTGATGTTCTGAAAAATAAGGCTAGGTTAGTGGCTAAAGGATATTGTCAAGAAGAAGGTATTGACTTTGAGGAATCTTTTGCTCATGTTGCGCGTATTGAAGCTATCAGAATCTTCTTGGCTAATGCTGCTAGCAAGAACATGGTTGTATATCAGATGGATGTGAAAACCGCTTTTCTTAATGGTGATTTGAAAGAGGTGGTTTACGTTAGCCAGCCAGAGGGTTTTTTGAATTCAGAGCATCCTACTCATGTCTATCGCTTGAAATAGCCCCTTTACGGTTTGAAACAAGCTCCTAGAGAATGGTATGATATGCTATCTAAGTTTCTTCTATCTACTGGATTCAGCAAAGGAGCAGTTGATCCGACATTGTTCACCAGAAAGTCAGGCAAACATTTAATTCACGTTCAAATTTATGTTGATGATATTATCTTTGCCTCGACTGACCCCAATGAATGTGATCGTTTTTCAAAAGAAATAGGTTCCAAATTTCAAATGTCAATGATGGGACAAATGTCATTTTTCTTGGGATTAAAAATTTCACAAAGTCCCGGAGGCATTTTTATAAATCAATCTAAATATGCAAATGAGATTTTAAAGAAATTTGGATTTGTTTCGTGTGACACCGTTGACACTCCCATGATTGAACGTACTAAGCTGGATGAGGACCACTCAGGGATCATGGTAGATCAAACAAAGTATCGCAGTATGATTGGATCCCTGATGTACCTCACAACTAGTAGACCAGACATCTTATTCGTTGTGTGCATGTGTGCTAGATATCAGGCTAAGCCTACTAAAAAGCACCTTGAAGCGGTTAAACGGGTCTTTCGGTATCTCCAAGGAACCATCAATATGGGACTTTGGTACCCGAAGACACCGGTGTATGTCACTTAACGCCTATGCAGAGATCTTGATCATGCAGATGTCAAGATACTCCGTCGAAATGCGATGCGTTGGAGGTGCTCAGTTTATGGGTGATAAGCTTGTGAGCTGGTCGTCAAAGAAGCAAATGAGTACTTCTATTTCCTCTACAGAGGCTGAATACATAGCCATGTCATCGTGTTGTGCTCAAATCATATGGATGAGATCCCAATTATCTGACTATGGCTTTGAATTCAACAAAATCCCTATGTACTGTGATAGTAAAAGTGCTATTGCTATCTCATGCAACAATGTTCAACATTCAAGAGCAAAGCACATCGACATTCGACATCATTTCATCCGGGAGCAAGTGGAAAATGGTGTGGTGGAACTCTATTTTGTGAAGTCAGAATACCAGCTAGCAGACATCTTCACCAAAGCTCTTCCAAGAGAACGTTTTGAGTTTATTCTTCCACGACTTGGCTTGAAAATCCTTCAACCTGAAACACTAAAACGTCTTCAGGAGGAAGACGAGGAGTAAAGGTTATTGACTCTATCTTTTCTTCGTATATATTTATTCAAAAAGCAAAATAAAAAATTATAAAATCAACAAAAAGCAAATAGAAAAATATAAAATTTTCAAAAATCCTTAAAAAATTTGAAAAATTCGAAAAAAATAAAAATAAAAATATTTTTTTTTTCATTTTTGTAATGTTTCTTTCTCGATTCGATATATATCTACGGTCTTTGTGCTGTCATTCAAAGAATGACACGGGACTTTAGATGTTGTTCGAATGTTTAAAAAAAAAAAAAAAATTTGGGAGAAAGTGAAACTATGGTTTATTGTCATTTCAGGCAGTAACCCGTTTTTCAAAAAAAGAACAGAGCCATGATTTATCTCATGTTTCAAATCTCATGCTCTGATTCTAAAAACAAATTTTTGTCCTTAACAAGACAAATGTTTCCTTTCAAATATTTTTCCTTCTAATGATTCTTCTGAAAAATATTTGCAATCCAATGCAAACACAATTGTTTTGAAAACATTTTGGACTCTATTTTTGAAAATCATCAGAGCTTTTCAGATGACAAAATCTCATTCCTTCAATCAACAACTTTCGTCATTGATTGAGGGGGAGAATGATTTTTCAATTAAATCAAAAAGTGTATTTTTCAAAAAATGGTACCAGACCTTGGTTATTGTTATGTTTTCAAAAGATACTCAAGCATGTTTAATCTTTGGAGTCTAAAGTCTCAAACTTGATCCTTATCGGTTAAATGTTTTTCATAATCAAGTCACATCTACCCTCAAAAGCTTTCAAAATCAATTTAAATCTACAAAGATCACAAATCTCAAATCATTTGAAAATTGTGATTGGGGGGAGAATTTGTGATTTAAATTGGATTTAAACTGATAATTCGATAAATGGTTTTACAAGTGTTTAACAAGTTTTCCTCCCCGCATGTGACAAACGATTTCAAATTTTCCATGCACATGTTGAGGGGGAGCATCTACTTTAAACCTCAAATTATTGAAACGTGATTGAATTGTCTCTAAGTGCGCAGTTCCTTCTAATATGTGCAAAACTCTTTCAAACCTCGAGGCACATATTGAAGGGGAGCAAACTTTTGAAAACCTCATCCTTCCTCAAATTGTTTTATCTACTCAAATTGATTGGGAAGTGATGATGACCATTTTAGAAAATGTTAATCAAAAGATCGGACCTTTCATTCTTAATCTAACGATTTCAAAGATCTCTTGCCTCCATGTGCTAAACAATTTCTGAATCATATGCATATGTTGAGGGGGAGCATTTCTAAAAATATCAAAACAATTAAGATACAAAATGCTTTGATTCTATATCACAAGTATCTTGATTGATTTTCAAATGGTTCCAATGGCAGATGAACAATACCTAAAAGACCGACCAACTTTACTTTATGCATGGTGATATAAGGATGATAAGGTTAGGTTGAGGTCCCATGATCCGCCAGAACCGGAGGGATCTACCCAGGGACAATCCACTAGATAGTGTAGAAGTCCTTCGGTATATTGAAAAAAGGAGAAAAATGAGAAATGGGAAAAGTGAGGACTGAGACAGAGCTAGTATTGGAATAAACCCAACAAGGTTCTAGTAATGAAGTCTCGGTAAGCATTGAAGGGGTTGAAGAATGAAAAAGAATCAGAATGTGAAAAGGGTGAAAATAAATAGCCCTCCAATCTTTCAACCTTAGGGCGGCAGGGTTCAATTCATATGCGGTGGTGTTTACTAAGGCTGCATGATTGAAGACAAGACGTCATGGACCCGGTGGCCTTATACATACTTCCTGGCTACTCAAGTTCCTCTTAAAAGGGCTTGTTTCATTCTCACGGGGAACCTACATAATCTATCGACTTTCTCCTAGAGATCGTTGATATTGAAGAAGAGACCACTCCCCAGTCTCCGAGCCCCAAAAAAAAAAAAGCACTATTGAGTCTAGAGCCACGAGATCAACAATTAATCTCATTAGGACACTTAATTCTTGAAGACTCACAGTTTCACACAATGTGGAATGTGAGAATATATTTTGAGAGTCCTACGCACTATCCTTGTGGTATTGCTAAGACTTGTTGTGTCATCTGGACTTCATCAATGGAGCGTTTCCTTAGTGAATCGTTCCTTGTCCAGGAAAATGGATTGACGGATATCTTTGAAAAACCGGTCGGTGTGCTCAAAATTCTTTTCTTGACCGTCGGTATTGATTTCAAAATCAAAAAGATATTTATGATTGATAATTTGATTTTCCATAAAACTTTCGTTGTATTACAAAACACTTTATTTTAAATACACGATTTTTTTCAAATCATTTTCATCAATCAGTGAATCTCAAATTCGCTGGTTCACTCATTCTGTGTTGTCTTCTTTGAGACGCTCCGGTTTGAGAAAGGCTAGAGCATGCGAAACCCTCCAAGGAATTCTTGAATTATACCGATCACAGGCGTACTTGCGATCATCGAGGAGCGATGGGCCATGTACCTCAATTCAGCAAAAGTGATCAAAGACATCTTGTGCGCTTTATTACTAACTTTTTATCACGGGAATTACGAAGTTCTGTTGATCGAGAATGGAGCATCAATCATAGCCGCATGCTCACACAACACATTCATTTCTAAAGAAATCATGATAAGTGCATCAATGGCTCGACATTTTCCTCCATGCCTTTCTGCTAGCGCAAATATCATGAATCAACAAAAGCTTCCGCTACTCTGATGAAAAGTAATCATGATCTAGAATGTGAGCATGTCGGTCCAAATATCACAACAACTCATAATGGCAATACAACAATAATGGATGAGTCAGAGATTTAATGTGGCTGATGATCTCAAAGCTGGCTCAAAACTCATCATCACGTGGATCAGTTTAAGACATCCACTCAGATTATCCAAACATGCAAAAATGAAGAATCAAAGACTACGAGCTCTGAGAACAAGAACATGAACAAGAATCCAAGAACAATCTCAATGTAATATCTGTTTGTATTCTATGTAATTTTAATGTGTGTTTGAGGTGACCTCCGCAGGGGAGATTGTTAGGATTTAGTAAATCCAGATATTAAAGTGTCAGTCACCTCAAGTATATGTGTAACATATTGGATTTCACATACACATCAAACCATAATCACAAGAGGCGTATAAGATGATTCTAGAGAGAGAAAGTTAGAGGTTTAGGGAACTTTAGTGAGAGAAAGAAAAATCTTATTATGAGCTCCAACTCTCTACCTTGGAAGGTAGAGAGTATTTATAGTCTTAAAATAAAACGCCACCTGACTGGCTGTGGATCAGGCATACAGCGGGTAAAGACCCGTCCGTACTCCACGGTGTTACTTAACTAAATACTACTTAACTTTAAATAACTACGACTACGAGCTTTCTAACGAATACATATACTTGAGGTGACCGACTCTTCAATACCTGGAATTTCTAAATCCTAACAATCTCCCCCTAAGGGAGGTCACCTCAAACACACATTAAACTTACATTGAATACAAACAGATATTACATTATAAATAGTTCTTGCATTCTTGATGTAGTACTTTGCTCTGAAGCTCGTAGTCATTGATTCTTCACATTGCATGTTTGGTTAATCTAAGTGGAGGTATTTTACTGATTCACGTGATAATGAATGTTGAGCCAGCTTAGAGATCATCAACCATCATAAATCTCTGACTCATCCGTTATTGTTGTATCGCCATTATGAATTGTTGTAACTTTTGGACCGACATGCTCACATTTTGGATCATGATATCTTCTCATCAGAGTAGTGGAAGCTTTCGTTGATTCATGATATTGGCACAGCTGCAGAAGGTAGCATGGAGTGATAATATCGTGAAATATTGATGCACTAATCATGATTTCTATGGAAATGAATGTGTTGTGTGAGCATGCGGCTATGGATTGACCGCTCCATTCTCGATCACCGCAACGTCGTCGGTGTTCCCGCATAAAACAGTTAGCATTAAAGCGCACAAGAGTGTCTTTGATCACTTTTGTTGAATTGAGGTACACGGCCCACGGTTCCCTTGATCATTACAAGTCTGCACGATCGGTAGGATTCCTAAGAATCTCCTTGACAGGGTTTCGCAAATGTTCTAGCCGTTCTCAAACCGGAACGTCTCAAAGAAGACAACACGGAGTGAGTGAATCAGCGAATAGAGATTCACTGATTGATGGAAAATGATTTGAACACAATCGTGTATTTAAAATAAAGTGTTTTGTAATACAACGAAGGTTTTATGGAAAATCAATTTATCAATCATAAATATCTTTTGATTTTGAAACCACAATACACAGTCGACGTGCTGAAGAAAAGAATTTTTGAGCACACCGACCGGTTTTTCAAAGATATTCGTCAATCCATTTTCCTGGACAAGGAACGATTCACTAAGGAAACGTTCTGTTGATGAAGTCCAGATGACACAACAAGTCTTAGCAATACCACAAGGATATTGCTTAGGACTCTCAAAATATATTCTCACATTCCACGTTGTGTGAAACAGTGAGACTTCAAGAATTATGTGTCCTTATGAGATTAATTGATGATCTCGTGGCTCTAGACTCAATAAGTGCACATTTGGTTTCCTATATCAGAGACTAGGGAGAGGGTCTCCTTCTTCAATATCAGCGATCTCTAAGAGAAAGTCGATAGATTATGTCGGTTCCCAGTGAGAATGAAACAAGCCCTTTTAAGAGGAACTTGAGTAGCTTGGGAAGTTAGTGCAGGTCAAGGCTGGGTCCATGACGTCTTGTCTTCAATACCAGTGTTACCTTCGTAACCACCAGTAGCATATGAATTGAACCCGGTTTCTGCCCTAAGGTTGAATTATTGGAGGGCTATTTATTTTCACCCTTTTCACATTCCAATTCTTTTTTCATTCTTCAACCCCTTCAATGCTTACCGAGACTTCATAACTAGAACCTTGTTGGGTTTATTCCAGTTCTAGCTCTATCTCAGTCCGCACTCTTTTCATATCTCACTTTTCTCTTTTTTTTCATCATACCTAAGGACTCTACACTATCTAGTGGATTGTCCTTGGGTAGATCCCTCCGGTTCTGGCGGATCATGAGACCTCAACCTAACCTTATCATCCTTATATCACCATGCATAAATTAAAGTTGGTCGGTCTTTTGGTATAGTTATTCCGCCATGAAACCAATTGAAAACCATTTGAAAATCAATCAAGATACTTGTGATATAAAATCAAAGCATTTTGTATCTTAATTGTTTTTATATTTTAGAAATGCTCCCCCTCAACATATGCATATAATTCAGAAATTGTTTAGCACATGGAGGCAAGAGATCTTTGAAATCGTTAGATTAAGAATGAGAGGTCCAATCTTTTGATTAACGTTTTCTAAAATGATCATCATCACTTCCCAATCAATTTGAGTAGATAAAACATTTTGAGGAAGGATGAGATTTTCAAAAGTTTGCTCCCCCTCAATATGTGCCTCGTAGTTTGGAAGAGTTTTGCACATATTAGAAGGAACCTGCACTTAGAGACAAAACAATCACGTTTCAGTAATTTGAGGTTTAAAATAGATGCTCCCCCTCAACATGTGCATGGAAAATTTGAAATCGTTTGTCACATGCGGGGAGGAAAACTTGCTAAACACATATAAAACCATTTATTGAATTATCAGTTTAAATCCAATTTAAATCACAAATTCTCCCCCGATCACAATTTTCAAAACATTTGAGATTTGTGATCTCTTGTTGATTTAAATTGATTTTGAACGCTTTTGAGGGGAGATGTGACTTGAGTATGAAAAAACATTTAACCGATAATAATCAAGTTTAAGACTTTAGACTCCAAATATTAAACATGCTTGAGTAACCTTTTTGAAAACATAATAATAACCAAGGTCTTGTACCAATTGTATAATTTTATTGTAAAACATTTAGAGTAGACCTTGCTCATTTAAGTGCCAATTGTTTGAAAAATACACTTTGATTTAATTGAAAAATCATTCTCCCCCTCAATCAATGACGTAAGTTGTTGATTGATGGAATGAGATTTTGACATATGAAAGGCATTGATGATTTTCAAAAATTAGAGTCCGAAATGTTTTTCAAAACAATTGAGTTTTCATTAGATTGCAAATATTTTTCAAGAGAAAAAGATATTTGAAAGGAAACATTTGTCTTGTTGATGACAAAAATTTGTTTTTAGAATCAAAGCATGAGATATGAAACAAGAGATAAAACATGACTCTGTTCTTTCTTTGAAAAGCGGGTTATTGCCTGAAATGACAATAAACCATTGTTTTTTTTTTTATTTTTAAAACGAGTATGTACATTCGACCAACATCTAAAGACCCGTGTCACTCTTTGACTGACAACATAAGGACCGTAGATATTAATTGAATCAAGAAGATCATGACAAAATGACAATATTGTTTGAGAATTTTTCAAGATTTTTCAAATTTTTTTTATGGATTTTTTGAAGTTTTAAATTTTTCTATTTGCTTTTTGAATAAATATTTACAAGAGATGGATGAAGAAAGACCTTTACTCCTCGTCTTCCTCCTGAAGACGCTTGAGTGTTTCTTGTTGAAGGCTTTTCAAGCCAAGTCGTGGGAGAATAAACTCAAAACGTTCTATTGGAAGAGCTTTGGTGAAGATGTCTGCTAACTGGTATTCTGAATTCATAAAGTAGAGTTCCACAACACCGTTTTCCACTTGCTCCCGGATGAAATGATGTCGAATGTCGACGTGCTTTGCTCTTGAATGTTGAACATTGTTACATGAGAGAGCAATAGCACTTTTATTATCACAAAGACAGAGGGATTTTGTTGAATTCAAAGCCATAGATAATTGGGATCTCATCCAAAGGATTTGAGCACAACAAGATGACATGGCTATGTATTCAGCCTCGGTAGAGGAAATAGAAGTACTCATTTGCTTCTTTGAAGACCAACTCACAAGCTTATCACCCAAAAACTGAGCACCTCCTCGACGTGACGCGTATCTTGACATCCGCATGATCGATTCACATAGTACTGTTAGTGACATACCGGTGTCCTTCGGGTACCATAGTCCCAGTTCCTTGGAGATACCGAAAGACCCGTTTAACCGCTTCAAGGTGCTTTTTAGTAGGCTTAGACTGATATCTAGCACACATGCACACAACGAACAAGATGTCTGGTCTACTAGATGTGAGGTACATCAGGGATCCAATCATACTATGATATTTCGTTTGATCTACCATGATCCCTGAGTGGTCCTCATCTAGCTTGGTTCGTTCAATCATGGGAGTGTCAACGGTGTCACATGAAACAAATCCAAATTTCTTTAAGATCTCATTTGCATATTTAGATTGATTTATAAAAATGCCTCCGGGACTTTGTGAAATTTGTAATCCCAAGAAAAATGACATTTGTCCCATCATTGACATTTGAAATTTGGAACCCATTTCTTTTGAAAAACGATCACATTCATTGGGGTCAGTCGAGGCAAAGATAATATCATCAACATAAATTTGAACGTGAATTAAATGTTTGCCTGACTTTCTGGCGAACAATGTCGGATCAAATGCTCGGATGCTGAATCCAGTAGATAGAAGAAATTTTGACAGCGTATCATACCATGCTCTAGGAGCTTGCTTCAAACCGTAAGGGCCTTTTTCAAGCGATAGACATGAGTAGGATGCTCTGGATTCACAAAACCCTCTGGTTGGCTGACGTAAACCACCTCTTTCAAATCACCATTAAGAAATGCGGGTTTCACATCCATCTGATATACGACCATGTTCTTGCTAGCCGCATTAGCTAAGAAGATTCTCGATAGCTCGATGCGAGCAATAGGAGCAAAAGATTCCTCAAAGTCAATACCTTCTTCTTGACGATATCCTTTAGCCTAGCCTAACCTAGCCTTATTATTCAACACATCACCATGCTCATCAAGCTTCACTTTGAAGATCCACTTTAGAGCAATGATCATAGCACACCAGAGCAGGTACTAATTACCATACATCCAATCGATCAAACTCATGAATTTCTTCTTGCATGGCATTGAACCAACTGTCTTCATTCATAGCAGTTTTGACGTCTTTAAGTTCGATCTTAGAGAGTATGGAGTTGAAGAAGCACCATAAGGCATCAGTAGCAAGTTGTTTACGAGTGGATACTGGACGAGAAGGGTTTCCAATGATGTTATCCAATTGGTGATCATGTGTCCATTTTCTAAGATGTTCATGTGGTTGTTGTTGTGGAACCGAAGTAGCAGAGTCGATGTCTCCTGATGAAGATGGTTCAGATGATGATTCAGGAGCAAATATATTTTCAAATGGAGCATCTTCGTGAGTAGCAAAGGGATTAACTTCATCCTGGGTGCCAAAAACAATTCCATGATGTGCACTTGATGATTGAAGATTTGTTGATGAGACAGATTGATTAGCGTGCCAGGCGCTTCTTGGCTTAATGACATAGAAACCGAAGGGTTAACTTCATTGACAGGGATAGAATCAGCCTCTGATGATGGAGTTGACATATCATTAGCACTTGGCTCATAATGTTCATCAAACATTGGATCAAATAATTTCTTCAAATCATCTTCAGATGGAGGTACATAAGGAGTTGCTGGTGAGGTGTTTGGTACAAGGGATGAACCAATGGGACTGTTTTGAAGTGCGGGTCCAGAACTGGATTGTCCAGAGCCATTTGACCGGTCATCATCAAACGTAATGTGAATTGTTTCCATGATATTTCCTCTTTGTTGTAGATTCGGTATCCCTTTTTGTTTGGTGCATATCCTACAAATAATCCAATGTCCGCTTTAGCTTTCAGTTTACCTACATCTTGACCATCATTAGTTGGGTAACATAATGCACCAAACACTCGAAGGTATGATAGATCAGGTTTTCGATTGTGGAAAAGTTCATACAGAGTCTTTCCATGAGATGTGTGGATTAGGGATCGATTTTGTGTGTAACATGCAGTGGCAATGGCTTCATCCCATAGAAACATTGGAACCTTTGAGTAAATCAGCATTGTTCTTGCGGCTTCCACAAGGGTTCGATTTCGTCTTTCAACTACACCGTTCTGTTGAGGAGTTCGTGGAACACTTCTTTGCGGACTGATTCCAACACTTTCATAGAATTCATTAAGTTCTTTATTAACAAACTCAGTTCCGTTGTCAGTTCGGACGATTCAGACAGTTTTGTTGAGTCGGATCTGAAGTTGTTTAATGAGTTTAATGATGACATCTGGAGTTTCATCCTTTGTCCTCAAAAACTTAACCCAAGAGAATCGGGAATAGTCATCAACCACCACTAGAATGTATTTCTTTCCATTTATCGTTTGCACTCTCATTGGTCCGCATAGATCCATATGAAGGGTATAAAGAACTTCCATTACTGAGTTAGTGGGTTTTGGTTTGTGGGCATATTTCGTGCTTTTTCCCAATTGGCAAGCTGAACAGAGATGATATTTTTCATATTTCAATCTGGGTAAGCCTCTGACAAGATCCTTTCTAGAGAGGTTATTTATGGTGCCGAAGTTCAAGTGATTGAGACGACGATGCCATAACCATGACTTAGTTTTTGAAGCTTTTGACAACAAGCAGATTGGAGAGGACTTCATCATGTCTTCGATAGATATGGTGTATAGGTTTGAACCACGGGTTCCTCTGAGAAGTTCCACACCATCAAGATCTCTAACGAAACAAGTATGCTTTCTGAAAGCCACTTCTAAATCGGAATCAAAGAATTGACCAACAGAAAACAGAGTATGACCAAGACCTTCTACGTAATATACCCTGGAGATCACACTTTTACCCCACAACATAGTCTCCATAACCCATAATAGAACTGAAATGGTCGTTCCCGAATCTAACAGTCCCGATGAATTTGCTCACGAAGTTCATGGCCATGCGATCGGTCTCATCATATGCTTGGAACACTGAGTCCATGTACCACAGAAAGATTTGAACAATCTGCAAACAACACAGACAAGAATGGATAACTGGATAATTGGGATTCCCATACAAGAATGGGTTCCATTTGGTTAGTAATGAATTGATGGTGGAACACCCATCAGAAATAGAAACACCCATATCAAAAATAGAAGCAATGGAATCATTAGGAATAGATGCAGTGCTGGTGTCCGTATTTGACCTATTCAAAGTATGTTCACTTCTTAAAGGAATAGTTCTACCAGTAGGCATCCAATTTCTA
Source organism: Chrysanthemum makinoi (assembly GCA_910596185.1). NCBI lineage: Eukaryota > Viridiplantae > Streptophyta > Magnoliopsida > Asterales > Asteraceae > Chrysanthemum > Chrysanthemum makinoi. Next base: position 193,205,786 of record OU343217.1, on the reverse strand, counting down.
GTGGGCATTGTCTTAGCAGATTGAGTGCCGAACTGATTTATCTTATGGCCAAAAGGTATCCATTGATAACCTATCTTACTAAATGTTCTTCCTGTGGGTTTCCACTGTTTTCTAATTTTCTTTCGCCTTTGCCTTTTAACCTTCTTAGCATGATTTTTAACATTAACTGTTTTGACAGGGCATTTGATAGCATTAGACATATCATTCACACCACATTCATGATTAGTGCCAGACATCAAGCATTCATTACATGTTTTGCAAGCAGTAGCAGAATTCGAATTAATTACAGTACGCTTATAGCTAATACTAGAATCAACACGATTCGTTTTATTCAACTCAAACTTAGTGTTCCTAGGGTGATCTTCTACTCTCTTCCAATGCTCATTTTTAGATTGCGAGGTCCTATCATTCCTTGTATTGCCTTGAGACTTTGACCTGCTTGCTTTAATGTCACTGATTACTCCTGTAGAGGGAATGGGAACATTAGTTGGTTTTGCTACTTTATGCATTTCCTGTTTAGATGTGCTGGGATCTGAACTATTTGAAGGCACATTAAAGTTCACTTTCTTAACACTAGAAGTGCTGGGATTTGAGCTTCTAGAGGGCACACTAGAGTTTACTTTCTTAGCACTAACAGATCTGGAATCTGAACTACTTGAAGGCACACTAAGGTTCACATTCATAACATTGGGCATTGAATGGATTTCATACTTGGCACTAGGCATAGAACAAGGTATCAAGGGATTGACTTGCTCACCTAAGATTTTAGGGCATATTGTAATTAAGTATTCTAGAAGTTCTTGAGATCGTTTGGCATATAAGCATGCATGGCCAATCGCATTATCATGTAGTTTCTCTAACTTATCCTCTTCTACAATCTCACGAAGACATTCTAGGATGTCCTTAAGACATGAGAAATATGTTTGAATAACAAGCTTGTTGTTCCTAAGATGAGGAGGAACATAGTTCACAGACAAAGCGTATTTATTACAGACATGCACCTTTGAAGCACCATTCTCCCCATTGGTCATTGGCATTTTTCCTTTTACCCGACTCTTCGATTCTCAATTTTTTGCAATGAAGTTATTTTTTCATTTTTGTTACGCAGTGACTTTTATTGACTCAAATAACTCATTGAAATGTCGTTTAACCTTTTCATTTTCTTCTAGAAAACTCTCATTTTCCTTTTGTAAGGCATTAACCAAGTTTTGAAGATGAAAATTTTGAGAATTCCGAGAATCTAAAAGGAGGCATTTGGGAATTTCACATTGTTCTTTTCACCCTTTAATTGAGAAATTTGGGTTTTAACTTTTCCTGGATCGGTTGAGCTTGAATCTGTCATCACGCTTGTTTATTTCAAAAGTCATCAAACTGAACATCCGTGGATATCTTGATGTTTGAGGTTTTAACATTTTCTTTGAGAAGTTGATATTTAAGTTGTAAATCAAAATGTTCAACTTCTAGTTTAGAAAAATGTTTTACCAAATTATCATGATCATCCTGTTCAATTTTATCACTTAGTTTAGAGTTTTTGATTTCAAGCTCAATGACACGATCATGGGAGACTTTCAACGCAAGAGATAATTCATGAAATTTAGAAGCAGTAATGGAACAATTAGTAGCAATATAGAACACATCTTGAGCAACACATTTCGAGATCAAATTTTCATTTAAGATATGCAAATTCTTCCTTTCAATATCATTATATTTGAGTTCCCGTTCATAATTATTGACCTCAATTATCATTGCATCAAATTTCTTTTCCATTTCTTTAATATCTGAGTTTATCCCCTTTTGAAGACTCTCAAAATGACCTTTTAATAGTGTAAAGAAAGGCATGACCTCAGTTAAATAGCACTCCTTAGTTTGTTCAAAACCTCTTTCCCTTCAGCTATCCCAAGTAGGTGATTCTCTTTTACATGTTTTCTCAAAATCAACAAATAGTTGGTAAACTACATAAAGGTCCGATTAAGGTCTTGCTATTAGTGGCAATGGTTCTAGGAACTAAATGCATTGGTGTATTTGGAGGATACAGTCCTGCCATGCATTTTCCTAAGGTGGGGGTTTGTTTCAACAATTACTTCCACTTTTAACTTGTCCATGTCTTTCTTCCAAAAGATTTGTTCTGGGGTCAACTGAGTTTGGGGTTTAAACATGTTGAATGCAATCCAATTTTCCTTAGAATAGTTGGGTGATTTAAAACTGATTCTGTTTTCTATACACGAAGGGCTCTTAAGTTTTTCATCCAATTTCCTTTTAGTGACATCTTCTAATTGCTTATCTTCTTCAAAGGCTCAACTAACTAGGTTTTGTCTAGGCTTAAGGATTTCATTGCCATCATAGATTACCTTTTGGGCTTCTTTAGCTTTATTAACATACTCTGATCGATTCCTTTATAATGGGGATACTATGCTTATCGCTTAAGACTCATGCTTAGTGATCAAGGCCAGCCCAATGGTATTACTTTTGCACGCATAACTTGTTTTCTAGTTTGTTTTTCAAAGTTTTTAGATTGGAAAAATCACTCAAAAGTTTTGATTCCTTAGCAATGAAGCTAACATTTTGACATTTTCTTGAAGTTCTTGTTTTTGCTTAGCAGCTTTAGAAAGCTTTTCTTGTAAGGAGTTTAACTCTTGTTTTAATACTTCTTCTCTCAAATTACTTTTTCTAATGATTGTACGCATTTGGTCATCCATTTCCTGCTCACGAGTGGTTAACTTAAACTTAGCACGTTGTTCATAAATAGCAACTCGTTCTTTATAGGCATTAAGTTCAGAGATAACAAAATCATCCGGCAATATGCAGCAGTATTCATCAAAAATAGTCATCATTGATCGTAAGATACATCACTTTGTACAATCTCACTTTCACTTTGTTTCACATATTGATCATATGGGACAACATTGATGTTACCTATATTCTCAATATCTGACTCAATGATTTCAGTTAATTGTACTTCATTATGTATCTTTTGCACATCAACTTCATCGTATAGTTTTAATACCTCTAAGATGATTTTGTCTTTGGGAAACCAGCTTGTGGTGAAGAAAAGACCTTAGGAGAGACCATTGGAGAAATGCTAGCCATGAAAATTGTTTGTGTAGTAGGTTCATCATCAACGCCGAGTCGATGCATCACAATCGCTGACTTGAAAGGCCGGATGATTGTAACCTATCTCCTGAATTGGCCGTCATCCACATCTCGCATCATAGGTCTTGGCATTGCCCCAAAGAAACAACAACTCCTCTTCATCCAAAGCTACACCATTATCCCGGAGCTCAGACAGCAACATCTTGTCTCTAAAGTATCCCGCATTCTCGTGGACGCTGGAGATGTGCGCCTCTAGCAATGCCACACCAGCCAGCATTTAATTGGCTTTGCTTGTCCCCTGACACATAATCCTTCCCTATTCCTCGGTTTGCCACATATCCTCTACTAACTCCACCTCTTCCTTGTTCATACTCGCTTTCTTGAACTGGTTGTACCATAACCTTCCCATCTCTGACAAGGGCTTGATTGTGTAGATTGATGCTGCCTGAGGTTGTTGTTGGTGTGTGGAGATGTTTTGACTAACCATGAGAGACAGCTTGGTTGATGAAGTTTTCCATGAGTGTGTTAGAGTCCTGAGGCTTATATGATGGATCTTGAATGAGCTTGTAATTACTTACCAATGGGTATGACTTGTGAAGCTGGTTGTAATCCCAACATTGGTGTAAAATGTGTTGAATCATTTGATGAACTTGTTTCTCCCCTGCTTTGATTTGAACTGATTAAGAATCATTTTTCAAACATGGCATGTCTTTCATTCAAGCAGAAGGCATATAGTTGTTTATAGTTGGTGTTCTTCAACCCTTTGGTTAGCTTCACAGATGTGACAAACTTGTGCCATTCGGGATTCATGTTGTTCACAAATTTTGAGTTCAAACTGAATGTTTGGCATGGTCATTTTGATGTTCCTCATATCATTAACAAGCTTGTGGAATCTCACGTAGTACTCATAGACACTCTCATCTCGTTTCATCTTGAAGTGCTCAAATTCATCATAGAGTTGTGATTCTCTGTCCATAGTTAGTTTTAACTGAGAAGCATCTTGACATTATCCCACAGCCGCCTTTAGCTTTGGTGTTGTGATTGATAAGCTTGTAGATATCTTTTGGAAGACCTTGAAGTGATGATGAAGCTGTAGTTCACACGATCGGTCTTTTTCTCCTTATTATCGAGCTCATCATATGTCTTTGTCCGTTTATTCCATAGATCATTGTTCCATCTCAAATGTATCAATTAAGTCTTTTGTAGTCTCAACGAGATAAGGTCCTTCATCAATAGATTTGAGAATGTTGACCCCATTTTCCTTTCAAGAGACAAGATAACCGATTCTTTGAGCCCAAGAGTCTAGTCGGCCTGTCAAGCATGGGTGGATGAGTATCCAACCAATGCTTGAACATCCTCTAACAGTGGAGATTGTAGGTACGCTGGTAGACATGTTTAAGGATTACACGGATTTTATAACTCAATGATTAAACCGGAATAGATTCTTCTCTGGATTTTACTAAATCAAGAAAACCGATACAAAAGTCACCCAAGTCGCTAAGAAATCTTGAACCAAGTCGCTAAGAACCAAGTTGCTAAGTAATAAGAAGACAAGTCGCTAAGAATCAAGTTGCTACGAATTTTGACAGCAAGTCGCTAAGCACCAAGTCGCTAAGAAGTCAAATCGCTAAATAGCAATTCGCTAAGAACCAAGTCGCTAACACCAAGTCGCTAAGAATCTTAAGTATAAAGCTCAAAAAATTGAAAGCAAGCTACCTTACCAAGTCGCTACCCAGAGTGGAGAATCCACTAACGCATCGTTTGTCGTCTTGTCTCTAAAGACAAGTCGCTAGTACCAACTCGCCACCAAACAACACTGCAACTCGCTAATTTTTTCTGAAGCAAGTCGCTAACAAGAAATTTACACCGTGAGCCAAGTCGCTAACAAGAAAAACTTCCAAAACACACTTTTCAATCCAAAACAAGCTCAACCACAGTGATTCAAGCTTACCAAATCAACACCCAAGCACATACAATGATCCTAAACACAAAAGTACACCCAAAATTCAACCTTTAACACTAGAAATGAATCAAATGATGCAAAAACCACTAAACTTTTTCAAACTCAAAAACCATCTAAAACCACCAGAAATCCAAAGATATGTAAGAGATGATCTGGCTCCATGGCTTCATGATTGATATTACCACATACACATCAAACCATAATCACAGGCGAGATAAGAGGTCTTTAGAGAGAGCAGATGGACAAGTTAGCCTGGCCTTCAGTGAGAGCATTTATAGTCTTAATAAAGTCAGATTACCTGCAGTTATTTAATCCAAATACTACTAATCCTTAAATAACTACGCCATCAGCTTCTTAAATACATATACTTGAGGTGACCGACTCTTCAATACCTGGAATTTCTAAATCCTAACAATATGTAATCGTTAGAAAGTTCGTAGTCGTAGTTATTTTATGTTAAGTAGTATTTAGTTATGTAACAACCGAGGAGACGGATTTGAAGTCTTTACCCCACCAGATGTCAAGTCCACCACAGTGTTTATGTAAGGACTATATATACTCTCTACCTCCCAAGGTAGAGAGTTGGAGCTCATAATAAGATTTCTCTTTCTCTCACTAAAGTTCCCAAACCTCTAACTATTTCTCTCTCTAAAAACTTTATCTTGTACGCCTACTATGTTTATGGTTTGATGTATTTGTGAAATCCAATATGTTATAATCGTTTCACTTAAACTCATTACTCTTCCGCTCTCTAGATCACTCATCATTCTCACATCTAGCTTTAGAAATATTTCTATTATGGCTAAATTGATCATAATCATCCTTACCTCAAAATTGATCAAGATCTAGTTTTTCCTATCTCAAAGCCTTTAGTATATTTTCCAAAACACTATCCTAAGTCACAACCTAATCTCTAGGATCATTTAGACACACTTGACACTCTCAAAATCCTAGTGTCATCCTTTTTCACTCATTGGTACTCATGAAAGTTCCAATCTCTTCCATAAAAGGCAATCATTAGCTACATTACTCATTACCCTCAAGTACTTAAGAATCCCTTCATTTAAAACACTTAGGAGGACTGAAACACTTGAGATGATATAGATCTTAGACCTTAGAAACATCATCTCTACTCTTTCATAGCTGCTGAGAGCCGGATCCCTAGGATTAGCCTAGACGGATCCCTCTCGAGGAGTGGAACCGTGGGATCCGGATGACAAGCTTAAACTCTCCTACAATCATTTCAAGCTCATCTTGCTAACTCAAACACTCCATCTCATCTTAAATGAGTTCCTTGATCAGTGAAAACTCTGTACTTCACCCTTGTGCATGCTAATCATCACATTTCAATGAATCTTAAGGGCTTAAGTCTTGAATGCACTTGCCAAATCCTTTGCTTTATAAACCATTTGTTAGGACTTCTAAAGACATCATCTTCATCCTCACTTTCAACATTCAAAAAGGACTTACAACACTCTTGAAAACATTCCATCATGAGGAAAACCCCAAGTAGTAATTAATTCACCAAAGAACCACCCAAGAAAATTGCTCGTGTTGTACACGAAATTTCTTCAACCGAATCATCTCCGGTCAAACCCACAAATGCAAGGATTGCTCCACAACCAATTAAACCAATCCCTAAAAGGATAGTACCTGTTAATACAAATAAGCCGTAAGAAAACGTTTATTTATATTTTACGATCTTCTAATGTTTTGTCGATAACAAACGTAAAATCATTTTAATGAAACAAATAAAATACGTAAATGGTTTGAACTAATAGTTTCTAACATATTCACATTTTAACATAAAACACTAAAACAAGTATAAGTGATTTTATGATTTAATATTACATATGTACAACAACTAGTGTTTACATATTTGGGTAAAATATACACATAACTAGTATGTAGTATATTGGGTAATATAAATGGGTAGAAACTCAAAGTATCAAAACCTATTGACCAAATACATTGAATGTACTTGGGTACAACCCAAAGTCCATGACCCATGGAGCTTGACCCATAACCCATTGCATGACATCATGCTTATATCACATATGGATAATATCCATAACCCATGAATCAACCCATAACCCCTACCCATGTGACTAGGTACATTGTATCTAGCTAAAGACCCATGGATCAACCCATGACCCATGACCCATGACCCATAACCAAAATACCCATGGGTAAAGAGGAGCGTCCCACGGATCCCTAGCATTACGCTAGACGGATCCTTTGTGGGAGGGATCCGCGGGATCCGGGGAACAATAGATTTTTTCTTCTATAAATAGTGAGCCATTTCTTCATTGTTGCTTACCCCTTTCTAACATACTTTCCCCCTGAGTTAAAAACTCTCTAACCTCAGATCCAAGAGATCTATGTTTGTAGTTTTGTTTTTGTGTGATCTTCTAGGTTCCTCTTAAAGGCAAGATCACCACCTTTGAAGTCGAGCAAGCTCAAGTCCATGAGTTGCCATGCTTCCTCATCATCAAAACTACTAAAGTCTTCTTGTTGATGATTGTTTTTCTTTCCTAAGAAGTGTTGAAGACATTTGTGAAAGGTGTCTCAAGTGTCAAGACGAAGATATTAGTGAAGGGTATCTATCGTCCATATCATAAGCACTTGTGGTGGGTGCTTAGAAGTCAATACTAGAAGCATTAGTGAAGAGTGCTTAGAGGTCAAGACACAAGACATTAGTGAAGGGTGTCTTAAAGATCTAGTTAAAGGCATTAGTGAAAGGTGCCTTAGATGTACATTCGATATGGTGTGTTTCGATGAACAAGATAGATTAGTACTAGATCTAAGGATATTGATATCCTTGATGATGTTGTAAAAAGGAGTTGATCTCCTTTGGGATAGTCGTTGGTGTAGTGTTGGGTAGTAGTTCCTCCATTGCAATGGAACTAGGTGCTTAGCCTAGTACCTAATAAAGGGTAGGCGACGTTGTGTAGGTGTGGTTCACCTTGGTGTGAAAGAACTAGGTACTTAGCCTAGTACCTGATAAAGGGTAGGCGACGTTGTGTAGGTGTGGTTCACCTTGGAGTGAAAGAACTCGGTATTTAGCTTTGTACCGGAAAAAGGTTAAGCGACGTTGTGAAGGCTTCTCCGCCATAAGGAGTTGGTGTAGTGATTACGAATTCTCGAGTAGGTGACTCGGGGAGTGGAGTAGGGCAAGGAAGGTGTCCTTGTAGCCGAACCACTATAAATACTCGCGTTGTGGTTTTGTGCTTCTTACTCTTATCTTTTCATTGCATACTTATATATGTTTGTTTATCAACATCCAACACACACATCCAAATAGATTGACAGAAGTCGATCTAAATAGATTAAAAGGAAGTTTTAATTGGCAAAACTATTCAACCCCCCCTTCTAGTTTTCCACAATTGGCATCAGAGCTTCGTTACCAAGTTTCTTGAAGTATATTGCACTTTAAAAACTTGATACGATCCATGGTTAATTGAAAACTACAAAGAAGGTTTTTCATAAAAACAAACACCATGTCTTTTAAAACTCTTTTGTTTGGATGTTGATTAGATGGAAACATTTCTTATTATTTATTTTCTATTTAAAATGCACTAATCTTCTTTGTCGTGTTGATTAGTCAAAGCTCATACCCACCAAGCTGCAGGAATCGCTTGGTAACAAGAATACCTTCCTTAAGAAGGTATATTAAACACAAAGGAGCCGGAATCGTCTAAGTGACATTTGTTGTGTCATTTGTAAAGACATTCCTAAGTACATTCGAGGTATGAATTTTCACTTATCTCTAAATGACATTTGCTGGATAAATAAGTATGCTTACCAAGGTCTTTATTTGATTAATTTTTGTGCATATACATGATTTAGGTGTAGCTTCATTAGGAAGCTTTTTCTCACATACGTGTCACACTTTCATCTTAAAATCATGGTTTATAAAACTTGTGTTTTGTTTCACTTAATCCAAAAATCATATCTTTTAATAATAAAACAAAACACAAATCTCAAAAATTCCTCCTTCCCCATAAATAAGCTCCCACCGTCATCTACTCTATCAAATCCCCACTTTTTCAAATCTTCCATTTTTAAAAATTTCTTCTCATTCAAAACTTCATATTCCTCTTCACTTCATCTCAACCGAAACCAAGAAGGATCGTCTTCAACATGGTTTACATCGCCCTCGTGCTCATCTCCTTAACACTCATCGCACTTGTGTTCCCTATGATGAAGTTCACATATGGAGACATTTACTTTGTATTGTTAATCTACATTGGGGTTATATACCCAATCCTTTGTATCATTCTTAGTATTGAAATGAAATATTACTAATAGTCTAGTTATTTAAGTTATTATTATCATAATGTGTTTATCATTTCTCTTTGTTTTATTTCATTCTCTCGTGATACATTAGAAGTCATGTATGCATGTCAAACGAAAATGTAGGCTAAAACACATATCTTGATGTAAAACTATGAGATATAAAAACCTATACTTTTCATCATAAAATCGTTTCGAACTTCAGCATCTACGGATCCCGGAAGTTGTACTAGCCGGATCCCTTTTGTAAAGGAACCGTGGGATCCGTCCTACTGGAAAACAGTTTTTCATGCAAAATAAAAACCACTTTCTTTCTAAGAGTAATAATCCATTAGAATGTCAAAACCATGAGTAAGTTAAGTGTTAAAAACCATTGTTAATAAAAATCGAGTAAAAACATTAGATAATCATTGGTTGACCACAAACATCACTTTCTATTAACTCATCATTTCTATAGGTTCAACTATGACGCATGAATATGAGTTTGATTTTTCACTCACTAGCGTCTACACTCCTGTGACACACGGTAAATTTTCACAAAAATTTAACTAATAATTAGTAATTTATTCTTACTAAGCATAAGTCATTAAGCATGCATAAGCTTTACCTGATCATTTGAGTAGTTAACTCGCATACTATAGACTATTGCATCACTTTTGCATTCATATCATTTCATGAATATTATATTTCATTTTGTCCTATGATTTAATTTCAAGACGGCGAAGATATCTCATTTTCCCAAGTGACCTTAACGCACGCGTCACGACACTATGATAAGGGCTTGATAAAACAAATGACAAACTCCCGTAATGAAAAATATTACAAAAATAATAATATCTCCGCGCGTAACCATAAGATATTACGTTCTAAAAGTTATCAAACAATGATGCTTGATCACGCTTTAATATCATGGACACAAAATATTTAACACATTTTCACTTGAGCAATAACTTTTATAAGACTCAAATACAACTTATACATATATAAGTATAATGTAAATGCTTATATTTTATACAATAAGTAAATATACTTATCTACTTACGCAATAAACAAATAAATTCATAAAATAAAAGTGAGATAAAATCTCTTTTGTCTTCCTCTCCCATTCAATGACAAAACAAGAACCAGAGGAAAAGATATCATATCCACCTTCAACCTCTAGACTTGTACCACCCTAGTAGGTCGAATCTTTCCCAAAAGAGATAATCCAACATGCCAAATCCTCCATATCCTCATCTCTCTTACCATATTCATGAAAGTTTTTGCTTCAAAATCCTCTCTTTGATACTCCCGCTACATCACGCATCTAATCCAAGAGAAATCAAAGCAAAATCGTCCAAGGAATCATATCTTCACACATATTTAGCTTGAGCCAAAAGTCCAAGATGTTCTTAGCTTTGGAAGCTAGCCGAATTTGACTTCAAACCAAAACCAAAGGAAAGAAAGATAACCAAACTCCTCCTCAATATATTCCTATATCTCTAGCCGAATTGCAAAAGCTCCAAACTCGCTCATCAAGTTTTACCAACAACTAGGGTTTGTAAAAGTTAGGGTTTTCAAAATTGATTTGGGGTTTTGCAATTGAGGTGTGTAGAAGCTAATTCAAGTCTCATTTGGTCCGAAACCACGAAGCCATTCTCGTCCTCACGCGTCACTCTTGAGTTGAGGTTATGAACTTTCCTTGTTGTAATGTTCTTTTGTTGTTGTTATGTTAATAACTTGTACCAAAATGATATTATAAAGTTTTGCCGTGTGTAGTTCTTTTAATTATTCTATGTCGAAAATAATCTGTCACTTGGGTGTGTGTTGGGTTTTGTCGAGAGTATGAAACAAGAAAAATTAGAAGTTTATTCTTTTTGATATTGTTATGATAATATTGAGTCTTGTCGAGTTACATAACCAAAGATTAGTGAGATTGAGTTTTTACAAGTTATACTCTTAGTGTTAGTAAACAAGCTTGATAACATGAACTTGTGTGGTCATTTGCACTAGAGTCCGTTTGGTTTTCTATCGAGACTAAGGAACAAAAATGAGGCATACGAGTTAAGTTGCGAAGCCTTGGTATGTGCTAAAACACATACCTTTTCATTATCAAAACTGACCCAAAATAACCAAGAAAGAGCCGTTTATTGGTAATAATTGTGGTTTTCTTGAGTTTGTGCTTGTGCAGGTACGGATATGTAAAAACACACAAAAAGGAGCCAAATCAGACGAAAATCCGAGCACGAAAGATCGAGAGAGTTTGAGCTGAGCCGGAAGGTCGGGATTGTGCATTTTGGAAGATTTTATTCTCTAAGGATGATTTTTAGAAGTTACAATCAAGTTTGAAGAAATGTCAAGATTAGTCCCTGAGCTTTGAGTATTTGGCAGAAATGATCCCTCAAGTTTCAGAAGTTACAAAATCAGCCCTTGGATTATTTGAGATTGACAAGAAAGGCCCTTGAAAGAGATTTTCATAAAATACAGTTTTGGTCCCTTAAGTTTCAGTTTTTACACATTTGGTCCTTTATATGTCTTATGGGTCTATATTGAATCCTTAGCCCAAATCCATATCTAATACATGGCCCAAAACAACTTACCGGTCCATTATCCACTAATCCTTACCGGTTTAGTATCAACCGTTACCCACCAAGACCCGGTCAATTCATTAAAACCGGTCAAACAATAATAAACAAATCAAACGCGCCCAAAAATTTCCCCAAATAAACCCAGGTTCTTAGAACCCTAAATTGCCCTTCCCTCCAATTAAGCCATATCACTATAATTAAGGGTACTTTAGTACTTTTACCTGACATCCTCTGACACACGGATGCCAGCTTGGCAATCCGTGTGTCATTCCTTTCTTTCCTGACCTCTGATTGGTGCGTATGATGTGGCAAAAATGATCCAAGGGCTATCAATGATTGAGATACGTGTAAGGGATGATCAAGGGCTGCGAATACATTTGAGAAAGCACAACTCAGCTTCCAGATCCTTCTGAAGACCTCAAGGCTAGCTATATAAAGACCCCTGCATTCACAGCTTAGAAAGAGGAGTGTAGTGAGAGAAAGTAGTTTTAGGAGTAGACTAGAGTATGATTTCTAAGTAGTCTTTAATTGTTTTCAGTAAATTAGTTTTATTCAAGTATTTGTAATTTCAGTTGAACTCTTATTAATTCAAGTTTTTATTTCAAGCTTTTATTTTCCTCAAAAGTACTGTTTAATTGTTAATCTCAGCTTATTAATATCCCAAATGCTTATATCAAACCTGTTTTAGTTTACTACTCAGATGTAATACTCAATTCTCATAATGGTCAACTAAAGTCAAAGTTGCAGTTTCATTGTTAATGTAGTTCTGGATTGCTGATATGATGATGAAATTGGTTGAGTTTGGATCTGGTTTGGGGTGATAACAGTTGTAGGTAGTTGTTTCTGATCTCTGTAGCATGCCATAGTGGCAGGACAAATGTAAGTCTGTTTCTGTTTGATTCATTAATCAGTAATTAGGTTTGTTTAGATTGTGTTAATCTTAGTTCATTTAGTTGTTATAATCTTAGTTTATCGTTGTATTTGTCATTAGTAGCTTAATAACATTTTTGCATATGTTCTGCTCTTGTTTGCATCATACCTGATTCTATATCTGCTCATCTGCATAATCACAGTTTTAGAGATTTAGTGGTAGTTTGTTGATTCTATTTGCATCATTTAGGTAGAACATTGATAGTAGAATCTGAACTGATTGTCATCTTGGATTATGTATAAGTTTTGATTGTAGAAATTTGCTTATCATTCCTTAAAACAGTGTTTGGGATTAGGACTTATTTGGAGTTAAAGAGTAGATCAGAGGTTATGTTTAATTTATGAAGTCTTATCTAGTATGTAATAACTCATCATAGTCCACGAATTCATCTATTTTGCATTTGCTTTTAGTCAAAATTTCATGTCAACTGATCTTGTTCTTGTATCTGTTGAAATCAGTGATTAGAATTTTACATAGAAGCTTTCAATCATTAGATCTAGCTTGTTGTCATCATAATTTAGCTAAAAACAACATAATCAGTTCATAGTTTTGATTCAAATCTCAGATTAATCAAAGTTCAAATCTGTTTTCAGAAAGTCAAAGGTTGATAAATCAGTTTTTCACTAAACTTTGATGATCTCTCCTTGATTCATTTTCAAGTATAAGTGTTTGAAACTTTGGGCTTTCCAAGTTCAGTTGGTAAGCTTTTGATATCTTATTTTTGTAAAATGTTTAGAAATCTTTATAAGCTCTAAAAAAGCTCTTCTTTAGAAGCTTATTTCCCACACTTCGGCATTAACCGAGTTGTGCAGATGTGTGTTTTGCGCTAAACCATAACTTGTTCATTTTAGCTTGTTGAGAGCTATAATTTGGTCTAGATACTCTTAGGGTCATCTAGAGTCTTCAATATCTGGATTTCAGTTTTGATAAGTGAATAAGCTGGTGCAGTAGTCAAAAGTAGGGCCTAGATCACTGTTTTGCTTTAGTAGGCAGTTAACATAAATCATTAGACAGGGCTTGTAGCTTGTTAGGATTAGGAGGAACCAGTTAGAATTAGCTTATTTTAGCATACATTAGCTTCAGTTACTGTTTGATAGCTTAATTCACTCTTTAGCTTATTTTCATTAGCTTATTTAGGAGCAGTTACACATCAGCTCTCATATCCTTCACTTTAGCCTATGTTTTCTTATTTTTCACAGATTTAGATTAATATTTTAGAATTTCCCTGAATTTTTCATAATTTTTAGCTACTGTTTATTATTTTTCTTAATTTAAAATAGTTTTTAATCCTTTTTAAATAGCTTTTATTGCAAATAATTCAGAAAAAGTTCCAAAAAATAATTTTTCAATTTTCCCAGTTTAAGAAAAATATAAAAAGGATAAAAAATATTTTTCCCTATTTTTCCCCTTTTATTTGATATTTTTCACAATTTAAATTAGACTTAAATAGATTTAAATTTGTAGAAAATAGAAAAATAATCAAAAAAATACAAAATTAGTTTTGATAATTCTCTTAGGATGTTTTAGATTTTATAAAAATAGTTTCATAATTTTCTCCTTTATTTTCTTAATTTCTAGTATTTTAAATTAGTTTTAAAAAGTTAAAATTTAGTTTTTAATTCTAATAAAATCCAGAAAATCCTAAAAATTAGTTTTCAAATATCATTTTTAGTATAAAAGTAATTTTAGGTTAATTTTAGAACTTAAATTAGACGTAATTGCATTTTTCTTCGCGTTTCGTTTTAATCCCGTTTTGCATTTTAATATAGATTTGCTTAGTTAGCCATAATTCTTAGGTTTTTCCCCATAGATTTTAGTTCCATTTACTTTCCTTATCCCGTAGTTTAGAATATATCATTTTATCCCCTTCTCTTATTCAAATCCCGATAATCGAGACGTGAGTTGGAAATTCCATTCAACCCTCGTTCGGAACGATCTCGTTGCTCAAACCTAACACGCTTTGAGTTACCCAACGATACTACAACATTCTCTCATTATTGATCTTCTTCCGGAGGAATCAATTTTGGCCGTGGGAGAGGGCATGTAGTGAGTTTTCGTTATTCGTCTCGATTCAGCGGTTTTGAAGATCCTTCCTCGTGAAGTTACCATTTTGTTTTTGTAAATATATCTTTTATAAAAACCCAAAAATATTTTCCTTTTCCTCATTTGTTTTCCTTTTATGTTTGCTTTTTATAAAAACCCAAAAATAATCTTCGATTTCCTCTATATGTTTAATTCTTATCTCTTTACCCTCTATATTGTTTAATTCTCCATAATGCTTGATTTTGCACCCTTTGATCCCCATGATCCTCGGACCATGGAGGATTTCTATCGTCCTTCACTTATCGGTCGAGGAGGACCGATCGTTCCAGGAACCAAGTTTAGATTGAAAAATCGTATGGTTCGTCTTCTTCGACAACATTGCCAATTCCATGGATTTAACGACGAAGATACTAATGAACACTTGAACAAGTTTTTATCTATCACTCAATCCATGAAACAACGTGGCGTTTCTCAAGATGATATCCGATTGAATCTCTTCTCATTCTCTTTAACCCACAAAGTTTGAAACTTGGTTTTATACTCTTGAAAAACATTCAATTCACACTTGGGAAGAGATGTTTCACAAGTTTCTTTCAAAATACTTTCCATATTCAAAACGATGCAGGTTGAGGAAAGAAATTCTTAATTTCCAAAGAATTATCTAAGGAATCCAGTATTTGAAGCTTGGGAAAGATTCAAAGCGTATTGCAGAAATGTCCCGATCATAGAATTTTGCTTCTTGATCAAATCCTAACCTTTTATCATGGTATCACTATGATTGATCAAGACAGAATCATGTTCGCAGCTGGTGGAAATCTCATGCGGAAGACTCCTCAAGAAGCTTATGATTTGATCGAGAATATGACGCAACATCATTATCGTGGGATGTGAAGTTCCTTACGATTCTACCACTATGTTGAGTGATCATTATTCCGAGAAAGTTTCTGTTATGAGTGCTCAAATTGACGTCTTTGGCGAGCAAGAAAGATATATCAGTCACCATTATCAACAAAGACCGAGTTATTCATCCACCTTTTACTATTCGACTCGACGATAGTGATGACGATGAACCGTTTGAAGAAGAGAACGTAAAGATCGATCCGGCTCATTAACGAACCTCTGGATACCTTGTCAATGGGGGATAAGGAAGTCGAATGCACTCCTCTTGAGAATATTGATGTCCTTGTTCCAATCCCAAGGGTATCTGAGACACCTTTCGATTCAATTTCAGAAACTTTCAAAATGACCTTCACAAATCCTTTGTTTGAATTCGATTCAGAATATACTCTCAATTTTGACAATCAAATCTTTGGCGAGGAAAGTGATGAGTCTGACACGGAGACCATAATGGAAAAGGTGCAAATTCCAAGCTCACAAAGTACCGCACAAATCCCACCTCCGTTTATCTCGCTTGAAGAAATTAAAGAAGTAGAGCCGTCTAAAGAAAATTCTCCGGAGCCCGAGCTCAAGGATTCGTCTCTTGATTTACTTCTCGAGGAGTTCGCCGATGAGCTCACTCGCATCGATCCTCTTCCAATGGGAAGTGAGGATGATGACTTTTCTTTTGAAGCCGATTTGAGAGAGATTGAAAGTTTGTTGAATGAAGATCCGATAATTGATCCACCGCGAAAGATTAATGATGATTATCTCGAGGAGTTCTCCGGTGAACTCTCTCATTTCATATCTCCTCCAGAATATGATCGTGTCTATTTTGATCTTGAGGAAGATTTTAGTTTGGGAGAAGAGCAACTTTCTCAAAAGAGTTTCCTTATTGATTACATCACCCCGCCACTTCTTCCCGATATTTTTGTTGAAAATCACCCTACGAGCTTAAATGTTCAAAATCAGATTAAGGAATTTGCTTTTGAAGATGAAGAATGGATCCTAATTATTATCAAAATCTTTATTCCATTCCTCTCATATAATGTGATTTCTCCTCTTTTTCACTCTTGCGGGAGTGAGGATACCATCTTTGACCCCGGTATCACCGTTTAAAGTTTTTGCTATTTAGACCGTGGGTATCTCATCGGAGTGGAACTTTCTTATGTTTCAATATTTATCCAAACCTCTTGAATGAAAGTCCGGTGGAGATTGTCTCTTCCACTTGCTTCCCCAAGGACAAATGAATTCGGGTCGAGTCAAGCTAGCGACTCGGTGACCAAAAACAGTAACGCTTCGTGGGAGGCACCCCATGCTTATCTCTATCTTCTTTCTATTTTCTAATAAGTGACGTGAAGGGGTCACCTCTTGATTTCTCGTGTTTGGTTGTTTGTGATGTTGTGTTTAGGATTGTTCCGATATGAAGACTCTCGTGCTCGAAGTTTGTCTTTTCTCTACTCGAGTTTCATGATCGATGCTGATGGAAATCCGATATCCTAATCTTATCGACTAACGTTATCTTTGAGCATACTTAATAAACGGCTTTTAGATTTTCGTGATACCATTGCTTTAAACATTGAGGACAATGTTTCGTTCTAGTCTGGGGTAGGGTAATCTTCGATTTGATTTGACCGCACTTGCTTATTTGTGTCATGTACTCTCGCAACCCCGTTTTTCCTTAGAAAATAAAAAATTGTGCAAAAATGTGAAAAATTTAAAATTTTTTGTAAGCTTTTGTTAAGTCTTTTTGATTGAAAAGTTGGCTAGTCTCTTAGACAAGAAGCTATAAAATGCGAATTCTAGCTCACAAGGCCAAGAATTTGCAAGTTTCCCTGAGTGACTTTAAATATGCATGACTTAATTTCATTAGACGAAGCATTTGCTAAGTTAATATATGTTTTGACACCTTGTTGACTTTCATTTGGTGAGAGTAGGAATGGAATTGACTTGACCGGCGTGTTGAGCCCTAGCTTGTTCCCTTAACCATAGATAATCTAAAAATTATCGGCTAAGCATCCGTAGATCTCATTATTTGGGATTTTAAATTTTTGGAGATCGAGAAATGATAGAGTTACTTATGAGTTTAGATGCTAAGCGTGGAGTAGTTGGTTCTCTTTAGAGCCCATCGAAGGTACTTATGGCTTTTTGTTCCCACAAAATTGTTTCACCCCATATCTGTCTAATAAATAATTAGAGATGTTGAGTTTTTGGCGATAGTTAGTTCTTTATCTTCTTAAAAGAATATTTGTTTTAAAAATTGGGTACACATCAAGGATCCGTAATAAATGAGCAATAAGTGATAAGTGAAAATGTAATAAGTAAAGTTATGAGTCATGTGGTCGTGATCGGACTCTTGGATCTTTAGCCGGGATTGAGTGAGGTCTTAGCCTAGCCAGCCGGGATCCTCATTTCATGAAGCCTATAGTCTTGGAATTACCCCGTGAAGCGCCGTAGTTCATAGCTCATACAAGTAAAAGTTCATGTTAAAAAAAAAAAAAATTATTGATGAAAAGTGATAAAAAAGTCAAGAGTATAAGTGAATAAAAATTCCTTGATGTGGACCTCATTTTTGGGACAATGGTTCTTGAGAGAAGGTGGATAACTAATTATCGACTTAGCTTTGTATCTTTATCGGAATAAAAGTTATCGAAACGAGAAATTTGAAGAAATTCATTTCTCACAAAAATAAAAAAAATCTAGATGAAATAGGAAAATGGGAGCAAACAGTAATTACACAAGTAACTTCCATGGGTAGTGTTAGCATCTAAAGTCGTATTTAACAATGATTTCGGTTTTACGCTTAGTTTGGGGACTTGTGAAAAATCAGGGACGATGTATTCTATCCGTATGGTCACTTCACGCTGTGTTGTGTTTTCTACTCCGTGATCCTAACGTGTCGTTTTAAAAATGTTGGAGTTATTGATCGACATGAAAGTTTAACAAACCGTCATTCATAATCGGAATGTGCTTAATCGTAATATCTATACATGTGAAATATAAGGTAAACGGGGCGTTTGTAGAATTAAGGCTTTCTTAATCTCTTTTGAGGAATCTTTGCTACTTCTTTATAGGTTTAGTAGAAAGAGATTGAAATCCTTGGTTTTAGAAGCGTGAGTTGATTGCATTGCGTGAGGACACGACAATGGTCTCGTCTGGGGTATTTTGGTATGTGCTAAAACACATACCTTTTCATTATCAAAACTGACCCAAAATAACCAAGAAAGAGCCGTTTATTGCTAATATTTGTGGTTTTCTTGAGTTTGTGCTTATGCAGGTACGGATATGTAAAAACACACAAAAAGGAGCCAAATCAGACGAAAATCCGAGCACGAGAGATCGAGAGAGTTTGAGCTGAGCCGGAAGGTCGGGATTGTGCATTTTGGAAGATTTTATTCTCTAAGGATGATTTTTAGAAGTTACAATCAAGTTTGAAGAAATGTCAAGATTAGTCCCTGAGCTTTGAGTATTTGGCAGAAATGATCCCTCAAGTTTCAGAAGTTACAAAATCAGCCCTTGGATTATTTGAGATTGACAAGAAAGGCCCTTGAAAGAGATTTTCAAAAAATACAGTTTTGGTCCCTTAAGTTTCAGTTTTTACACATTTGGTCCTTTATATGTCTTATGGGTCTATATTGAATCCTTAGCCCAAATCCATATCTAATACATGGCCCAAAAACAACTTACCCGGTCCATTATCCACTAATCCTTACCCGGTTTTAGTATCAACCCGTTACCCACCAAGACCCGGTCAATTCATTAAAACCGGTCAAACAATAATAAACAAATCAAACGCGCCCAAAAATTTCCCCAAATAAACCGTGTTCTTAGAACCCTAAATTGCCCTTCCCTCCAATTAAGCCATATCACTATAATTAAGGGTACTTTAGTACTTTTACCTGACACCCTCTGACACACGGATGCCAGCTTGGCAATCCGTGTGTCATTCCTTTCTTTCCTGACCTCTGATTGGTGCGTATGATGTGGCAAAAATGATCCAAGGGCTATCAATGATTGAGATACGTGTAAGGGATGATCAAGGGCTGCGAATACATTTGAGAAAGCACAACTCAGCTTCCAGATCCTTCTGAAGACCTCAAGGCTAGCTATATAAAGACCCCTGCATTCACAGCTTAGAAAGAGGAGTGTAGTGAGAGAAAGTAGTTTTAGGAGTAGACTAGAGTATGATTTCTGAGTAGTCTTTAATTGTTTTCAGTAAATTAGTTTTATTCAAGTATTTGTAATTTCAGTTGAACTCTTATTAATTCAAGTTTTTATTTCAAGCTTTTATTTTCCTCAAAAGTACTGTTTAATTGTTAATCTCAGCTTATTAATATCCCAAATGCTTATATCAAACCTGTTTTAGTTTACTACTCAGATGTAATACTCAATTCTCATAATGGTCAACTAAAGTCAAAGTTGCAGTTTCATTGTTAATGTAGTTCCGGATTCTTGATATGATGATGAAATTGGTTGAGTTTGGATCTGGTTTGGGGTGATAACAGTTGTAGGTAGTTGTTTCTGATCTCTGTAGCATGCCATAGTGGCAGGACAAATGTAAGTCTGTTTCTGTTTGATTCATTAATCAGTAATTAGGTTTGTTTAGATTGTGTTAATCTTAGTTCATTTAGTTGTTATAATCTTAGTTTATCGTTGTATTTGTCATTAGTAGCTTAATAACATTTTGCATATGTTACGCTCTTGTTTGCATCATACGATTCTATATCTCATCGCATAATCACAGTTTTAGAGATTTAGTGGTAGTTTGTTGATTCTATTTGCATCATTTAGGTAGAACATTGATAGTAGAATCTGAATTGATTGTCATCTTGGATTATGTTTAAGTTTTGATTGTAGAAATTTGCTTATCATTCCTTAAAAGCAAGTGTTTGGGATTAGGACTTATTTGGAGTTAAAGAGTAGATCAGAGGTTATGTTTAATTTGTGAAGTCTTATCTAGTATGTAATAACTCATCATAGTCCACGTAATTCATCCATTTGCTTTTAGTCAAAATTTCATGTCAACTGATCTTGTTCTTGTATCTGTTGAAATCAGTGATTAGAATTTTACATAGAAGCTTTCAATCATTAGATCTAGCTTGTTGTCATCATAATTTAGCTAAAAACAACATAATCAGTTCATAGTTTTGATTCAAATCTCAGATTAATCAAAGTTCAAATCTGTTTTCAGAAAGTCAAAGGTTGATAAATCAGTTTTTTCACTAAACTTTGATGATCTCTCCTTGATTCATTTTCAAGTATAAGTGTTTCAAACTTTGGGCTTTCCAAGTTCAGTTGGTCAGCTTTTGATATCTTATTTTTGTAAAATGTTTAGAAATCTTTATAAGCTCTAAAAAAGCTCTTCTTTAGAAGCTTATTTCCCCTGTGCACACTCAGCATTAACTGAGTTGTGCAGTGTGTTTCAAAGAACCATAACTTGTTCATTTTAGCTTGTTGAGAGCTATAATTTGGTCTAGATACTCCTTAGCTGGTCATCTAGAGTCTTCAATATCCGGATTTCATTTGATAAGTGAATAAGCAGTGCAGTGTCAAAAGTAGGGCCTAGATCCTGTTTTGCTTTAGTAGGCGCTAACATAAATCATTAGACAGGGCTTGTAGCTTGTTAGGATTAGGAGGAACCAGTTAGAATTAGCTTATTTTAGCATATATTAGCTTGATTCTTGTTTGATAGCTTAATTCACTCTTTAGCTTATTTTCATTAAAACTTATTTAGAGGCATTACACACGCTCTCATATCCTTCACTTTAGCCTATGTTTTCTTATTTTTCACAGATTTAGATTAATATTTTAGAATTTCCCTGAATTTTTCATAATTTTTAGCTCTTATTATTTTTTCTTAATTTAAAATAGTTTTTAATCCTTTTAAATAGCTTTTATTGCAAATAATTAAGAAAAAGTTCCAAAAAATAATTTTTCAATTTTCCCAGTTTAAGAAAAATATAAAAAGGATAAAAAATATTTTTCCCTATTTTTCCCCTTTTATTTGATATTTTTCACAATTTAAATTAGACTTAAATAGATTTAAATTTGTAGAAAATAGAAAATAATCGAGAAAAATACAAAATTAGTTTTGATAATTCTCTTAGGATGTTTTAGATTTTATAAAAATAGTTTCATAATTTTCTCCTTTATTTTCTTAATTTCTAGTATTTTAAATTAGTTTTAAAAAGTTAAAATTTAGTTTTAAATTCTAATAAAATCCAGAAAATCCTAAAAATTTGTTTTAATTCATAATTAGTTTTCAAATATCATTTTTAGTATAAAAGTAATTTTAGGTTAATTTTAGAACTTAAATTAGACGTAATTGCATTTTTCTTCGCGTTTCGTTTTAATCCCGTTTTGCATTTTAATATAGATTTGCTTAGTTTGCCATAATTCTTAGGTTTTTCCCCATAGATTTTAGTTCCATTTACTTTCCTTATCCCGTAGTTTAGAATATATCATTTTATCCCCTTCTCTTATTCAAATCCGATAATCGAGCTGAGTTGAAATTCCATTCATCCCTTGTTCGGAACGATCTCGGTGCTCAAACCTAACACATTTGAGTTACCCAACGTACTACAACATTCTCTCATTATT
>OU343217.1:192984335-193183320 GCA_910596185.1 Chrysanthemum makinoi | reverse complement strand
AAAGAAACGAAACCATAAAAACTAGTATTAGTACTATGTTCACACTACCACTTTCCTATATCTTTCCAAAATATTACTCGTTAAACATTGAAACCTAAGAATAGTTCAATTGCGTATACTTACTTGTTCAAGTGCTAAAAATGGAAAACCGTAAAAGTATAGTACAGGTTTTCTTCTTATTTTATTTTTTTGCCAGAGCTACAAGTGGTCACAAGGGGCCTTCAACTGAATTTCCACAAATGAAGTTTGCATACTTCAAGTTTTGATCGACATATTTTCATCTCTTACAGTAAACAGTTGTATATATATCCCATGATGTTTAATGTATTTGTATATTAAAATGTTAATAAAAAATTAAAAGTCGCAGCAAATCATCTCCTTTAATATATCATGTATGTGTAATGTATGCCACCGTGTTTAACCAAAGTAGCAAGAGCATAATCTGTAGTATTGTAAGCATTAACGGTGAACAATAGTTGTGTTAGTAGGTGTAACACAATGTTTCTTAAAAAAATGTTGGTAATATAGCTATAGGTGTAATCATAATGTGTAAAGCATATCCTAAATGATCAACGAATGCTACTTGATAGAGCGTTGAAATAGAGCATTCCGAAAAGAAAGATAAAGCTACTTGATACTTGTCAAACGAGTATTAAAATCATAATGTTCAACGCTTACCACTCACCGCTCATAAATGCTTCTAAACACTTTGCTAGGTGTGTCCATGGTACTGGAACCGGACCAACCGGAACCGGAATCTGAAAGAAACGATAACCGAAAATAAGAAAAATGTGAAACCGAGAACCGTCCCAAGTTCTTCGGTTCGGTTCCGATATGGTTTCTTGGTTCCGGTACGGGAATTTTCGGTAATTCCCGACAATAACCAAAGTGTTTAAAAAATTCATTTTTTTCATTGTCGATCATTCATAAAGGATATGATATCAATAAACACACAAAAATATGTCTCCAACAATGCAAATAGTTTAATAATTCAATTTGTTCAAAATAATATAGACAAAAACACAAATTGTCAAAAAATAAGCTTATAATTGTTTAAAAGTATCAAGAACACGCATTTATGTTTCAAACCCCAAAAAACGCTTAATGCTCAATCACTTGTTTTCCTTTATAACTTCGTATTGCTTCTTTCATTTCTTTAACAACCTCTTAATCATTCAAAAGAACTTCAATTTTACCCATATTTATTTCCGGTATGGCTGATTGCTTTCACAGAGTTTCTGGGCTAAAGATAAATTTCCATAAGGCCAACCTTGTTGGATTGGAGTTCCTTTTGAGGAGGTAAATCTTCTCCCGGTTACAGGATGCAACGCTATATCATTCATGTATCTGGGTCTTTCGGTTGATTATAACATGGCTAACACGAAGAATTGGGATCCTATTTTCGATAAATTCTCTAAGCGTTTATCTAAATGGAAAGCTTCACTCATCTCCATTGGTGGAAGAACTACTCTTCTCTTCTCGTATTGGGAGCTATTGGTACATAGTACTTTTTCATTTTTCCTATGCCTTCTACTGTTAACAAGAAACTCGAAACTCTTCGTTCCAACTTTTTCTGGGGAATCAATGCTGATGGTAAAAAAATTGATATCTTGTAATTCAATACTTGCCTCTAAAGATAAGGGAGGGCTTGGCATTGGCAGTCTTTACTCCCTGAATCATGCTTTAATTCAAAAATGGAGATGGCGTTTTTTTAACAATCCTCATGCTCTTTGGGTCCTTGTGATTAAAGCTATTCATGGAGATCAAGGAATCGATTCTTCCTTTTATAACCATGTTCGTGATCAAGGTGTTTGGGGTAGAATCGTGAGGTCAATTAATTCCATGCACGAAAAAGAGCTTATCCCCTCTCTTTCTTCGAAAACTTGGTAATGATGGTTCTTCTAAATTCTGGCATGAAGTTTGGATGGGTGATACTTTCTTAAAATCTCAATTCCCCCGCATTTATCGCTTGCATTGAATAAAGACTGCATGATCAGGGACTGTTGGAATAATGGTTCGGATTTACGTTGGTCTCGCCCGATTACGAGCGGCACAAATTTTCATCAGTTAAGTTTCCTCTCTTTATTGATACATACTCGCTCTCTGACACGAGGACATATGGACTTGGTCGTTAGGATCTCCTTCTTTTCCGTCAAGTGTACTCGTGAACACATTGACAAATTCTATCTAACTGATGGTGGATCGGAAACAAAATGGAATCGCTTCCTTCCAAAAAAATCAATATTTTCATTTGGAGAGCGCTTCAGGATCGTTTACCAACAAGATGGAATCTCACCGTAAGGGATTAATTTGGACTCGCTTTCTTGGCCCATTTGTGATTCAAGCATCGAAACATCAAACCATACTCTATGGTTTTGCTCTCTCGCCACATCTATTTGGCATAGAATTTTTGTTTGGCTGGATATTGATCTCCCTAGCCCTTCTAACATCCATGATATCTTCTCTTGGATTGATAATGTGCGCGTTTCGTCTTCTAAAAAAGCCATTCTGGAGGTGATATGTGGTGTTGTTTTGTGGTCTTTGTGGCATTTTCGAACGAGTTGATCTTCTTCCTCCCAAACGTAGTCTTTTATTTGATTCAATTGTTGATAGTTCGTATAGATGGTTCTCTTCTAGAAACAAGTTGTCTTCCATTTCATGGAACAACTGGATGCAAAATCCTTTAATGATTTCCACCTTGTAACTTTTTTCTAGCTTCTTGCTAGTTTAATAAAGATCTGTTGTTCCAAAAAAAAAATTCATTCCTCCCTCTTATCCAATCTTGGTGCAAAGCAACATCTTCACAAGTTGACTTGACAATGAAGTTCTATAAGGGTTCAAAATGCTTATATCGGTACTTTCACGTTGAATGAATGACGGTAATGATGATATTTGAATATTTGAATGATATTAATAGTTGTAAACACTAAAATTGATAGATTGGTGTTATTTGGAATGGATTAAAGATTATGGTTTTTAGGTTTTAGATTTTTTGTTACAGCTTACTAATGGGCTAGGTGTTTTTTTAAGACTATGTACACAATGTCCGAACAAACCGTATAAAATTTCAGATTTTCAAAAGATTTGGTTTTTTCAGGAAAATACCGGAACCTGACGGTTTCGACCCGAACCGTCACGAGAACTAAAAATTTGAGTTTTAGGAACCAAGAACCGAACCATGGCTCTAATATACGGTTTGGTTCAACATGATTCTTTGGTTTTTTGCACTCTTACACTCTGGGCCAAACAAATCTTTAAAAATACATAAACTAATTTTAAGCCGACTACGAGCACAATTCATTGAAGGTCATAGAGTGGAATATATATGACTATCTAAATATGGACAATCTCTTAATGGTACACTTATATTAGGCGACTTACCTTGGTTCATTCATATTTAAAGACAAACAAACATCTTTACATGAACCATACATGTTAATTAACATAAGTTTGTTAGGAAAAGAAACATATCCATCGAACAGAATATACAATGTTTGGGCGCAAGAAATATCTTACTTTGATTATATGTGAATAGTTATAAAATAATTTGAAAAAAAAAAAAAAAAAAAAACCAACGGTTAAGCTATGTCATATCTTATGACCAATAGGTTGAACGGGAAATTTTTTATTTAATTACTAGTAGACGAGTACCCGCCTAATAGCTGGTGTATATAAGTATTCGACAAATTCTGATTAGATCAATATTTTTGCTGTTCTTTTATCCTGTTTCGAGGCTTAGAGATAACGGTTTTGTTTAGATTGATCGATATTTTTGCGTGTTCTTTTCTTTGTAAGGCTGAAATAACAATTGTGGTAAAAGCTTAAACCAGTAGCGACGACATATATACTCTATTACACGCGATGAACTGGCGTAATTTGTATCCGGTGAACAAATTTTGTGAGACGCTTTTATTTTGTGAGCGAACAATTTTGTTGACGTGCTTTTATTTTGTGAGCCAACCTTAAAACCCCATTGCAACCTCCACCAAAATGATAGATCTAAAACAAACCACCTAGCGACCGAGAGATGATGGTGTTGGACAGCCAAAACCACCAAAAAACGACTGAAACAACCACCTATTCTTTCTAAAACCCATCAAAACCACCAACCAGGACTACCTAGCCAACCGAAACAACCAAAACCACCAAGAGGTGGTGGCTATTTCGGCATACGCCGGCAGTTATAGTGGCGGCTATAGATGTTAGGATAGAGAAAGAGCTCGGTTTTAGATAGAGAGAAAAGATAAATGAAATTACAACAACTAGTTTATATGTTTTATTTACAAAAGTATGTATTCAATTAAAACCAATATTTCATTTTTTCTTTTATGACTATTAAGTTTGTAGAACAAGCTTCAATATCCTCATTTTCAAAAGAGTCGGCACTATAATGACTGTGCAAAACTAGAAGGGGGGGTTGAATAGTTTGCCAATTAAAACTTCCCTTTTTTAAACTATTTAGATCAACTTATGTCAATCTATTTGGATGTGTGTTGGATGTTGATAAACAAACATATAGAAGTATGTAATGAAAAGATAAGAGTAAGAAGCACAAACCACAACGCGAGTATTTATAGTGGTTCGGCTACAAGGACACCTTCCTTGCCCTACTCCACTCCCCGAGTCACCTACTCGAGAGTTCGTAATCACTACACGACACCAACTCCTTATGGTGGAGAAACCTTCACAACGTTGCCTACTCTTTTTTTTGGTACTAGGCAAACCATCGGGTTCTTTCACACCAAGGTGAACCACACCTAACACAACGTCGCCTACCCTTTATCCGGTACTAGGCTAAGTACCGAGTTCCATTGCAATAGAGGAACTACTACCCAACACTACACCAACGACTAATCCCAAAGGAGACAAACTCCTTATTACAACATCATCAAGGATATCAATATCCTTGGATCTAATACTAATCTATCTTGTACATCGAAACACACCATATCGAATATACATCTAAGGCACCTTTCACTAATTCCTTTAAATAGATCTTCAAGACTGTTGGACCGATGTACTCTGACCAAACTAACTTTAATAGCTTGTTAAGGTTTAATAACCTCGGATAAATCCTAAGTTATTAACAAAGAAACACTGAGCAAACTCTATTAAGTATGTGGAATTTACTTAACAAAGCTAAGAAGAATAACTTTAACTTTGAACGATTTTATTAATAACTCTAACTCTGCTTATTATGCAGATTCTTTAACAACTCTAATAATATCGAACTTCTCTCTTAAAACTCTAATAATGTTTATTCTGAATTGTGAACTCGTAGACTCGTAAACTCTAATGCCAATCTAGGGGTCCTTTTATAGGCTCAAGGATATCCCTAGCCGCTTTACAATTTGTATCCTTGTACGACAAGTAATCTAATAAAGAATATTCTAGAATTACAAGACTTTCTATAAACGAATATTACAGTTCTTTGTTCTTGGGTACTTTGACTTCAAAGCAGACTTTGACTTTATCTTTAGCAGTACTTTGACTCTTTGAATTTTTCCCAGACTTTATCATTCTTCAGACTTTCATATCCCAACAATCCTCCCTAACTTGAATTCTACTAGCTTGACTTCAAGTTCCTTTGTGAATTTATATTTAATGCTCCATCTTAAGGAAAGATTATGTCTTAGTCTTTGGATTGTATCTCTGTAGTTTCTGTGCTTGTATCAAAGTATCTTTAGAATAATTCTTTTACAACATCATCCAGCAAGCTCCATCTTTTCAGCAACACAACAACAATTGACAATTTGTACATTAATTCAGTTTAAGTTGCAATCTATTCTCATCACTTCTAGGTGTGTTAACTCCCTGAGAGGTAAATCATTGAAAATTTAATGGATTTAAGTTCTCTTTACCAAAGCCATTAACTCTGGAGTAGCCAAATGTTTTGGTGTGTAAGACCATGGTACATTGATAACCATATGATTTTAAGCAAATCATCAGCTATCAATGATTTGACTTGTCTTTACCAAAGTGTACCCTTCAACTAGTTAGTTCTTTCAGCATGGTGAACTAATTACCATATAATGGTTTTTCCACAGCCTTTACCACAAGCCATTTTCTTGTGGGCTAGCCAACTCTTCACGTTACTGATATGGTGAGTTGATAACCATACAACTTATTAGCAAGTTGTCAACTAAAAACGGATTTGAGATATCTTTACCAGAGCCGTTTGCTCATGGATTAGCCAATACTTTTGTAACCATGGTGGATTGATAACCTATTGTTGTTACCATCTCAAAAACCATTTATTTTATTCAACCTTTGTTTCAAAATATTTGTTACTTAACAAAAGGTTTCATTCAAAAATCACTTAATGGTTTAAAGCAGCAGCAGTACTTTGATGAAAGTACTGTTGATCACAGTACTTTGAATAAAGTACTGATATTTCAAAAAGAATTTATTCAATTAAAATTCATACAAGTTATTCATCATCATGCAATAGTAGTCTAGTTGATAAACAAATTGATGACCATACAAGCAATTTCATTGTCTTCTTCAACTTGCATTCCATGCTCTAGCATCCTCCTCATAAGATCTACTGTAAGAGGATATCTTCTATCTGCAAACATGTGAATCATTGTACCATTTCCAGCTCTAGAACATGAACTCTAGATTCTTCAAAGAATCTCTAGAAAACAATTTTCCAATTCTCTTGATTCTTCCAAATGTCATTGCTTTGCTCTTCTCCATACGTGTGAGATCTCCAAGCAGAACTAAACCAATTCCTTCTAATAGATTTTGTTCAAAGTAATTTCGCACCACATGATATAAATAGAATAAATCTACTCTATCTATGATGTGCAATAAATCCCATAGCCTGTTGAACACTCTGAAACTTTCATCTTCTCTATGAAACATCAAATAACTTCCATCTTGGATTCCACAACTTCAAAAGCAATAATTTGAGATTTGTTCATCTTCATGTCAGCATCTTCCTTAGAATACTCAAAATCCACTATCCTTAGATAATTTCTTATTTCATTCCTAGTCTCAGATCTTAGCTTAACTTTTTCTTTCTTTGAGAACTGTACATCTTTAACTTCATTTTTTTCTTTTTCTTTTAAACTTTCTTTCTCTCTTCTTCTTTCCATGTAGCTTCATCTCTAAAATCTTTGATGCTTTCAAGATTTTTCTTATAAGCTTCTAGCAGATCATACAATCGTTTCATTTCAACATAATTCAACCTCTGCAATCCTTTATACCCTTGACTTTTTAGATAAGCCATCATTGCATTTCTGTCTTTAGCTCGATTTGGTCTTCTTGGTAAGAATTTAACAGGAATAGGTGACTCTAATGGTTCATTAGCTTCAGCATTCAATTTCTCTTGCAACTTCTTAGCTGCTTCTCTATTCTGAGCTTCTTCAGCTTCCTTAGCTTCTCTATCTTTAGCATTTAATTCCTCTTGAAGCTTTCTAGCTACTTGTTCATTCAAAGCATCTGAGTGCTCTTATCTGTGCTAAATTAGGGTTTTTTTCTTCCTTCTACCAACTTACCCTACCTTTTTTTTGGGTCTATTGCAAAAGTTCTTGGTTGTTCCTCTTCTTGCACTCCCGAATATTAACACCCTTGGCTGTGATAAACCTTGCAAAATTACAGCAATGGTTTCATCATCACTTGCAGTATGAATAGGTTTGGGTGTTGCTTCTTCTTCTTGTATACAGTGAAGGACCAACTTTTTCATGTACTGTTGAAGGACCAACTTCCTCTTCAAAGTCTAACAACCTTGGAGTAATAAATTCTTGCCTGTAGGATCCTTGTTGTTGAAAAGCAGTACTTTGATCTTCAGTACGTTGATCATCAGTACTTTGAACTTGAACATCAATAACTTGCCCGCTTTGAATGACCTGTTCTTCAGTCTTTTCATGTTCTTCAGTACCTTCAGGTTCATTTTCCTTAACAATATCTTCTTTCAAATCCCTTTCTTCTAAATTCCTCCCCAATTGGACAAGAAGATGTTTGTGAACCTTTTGGCGTTTGGTTTTCCTAGACTGTCTTTGCTCCTTATTTTTAGATTTGACCCATATACGATGATGTTGAACCAATGGCCAGACAAAATTCTTGAGCCTTCTAAACTTGAGCTTCAATTTCTTAATCTGCTTAGCTTGAGCCTCAGTAGTCTTTTTCAACTTGACTAACTCCCTTGTCAAAACATAATTATCCAATGTTAAACCTTCAGGGGAGATAGTATGTGAATCATCTCCTTGAATTGGTGAATGTTCCTCTGGTTGAGAATCAGGAACAGATCTTTGTAGAGATGGAGAAGGTGAAACTGCAACATCTTCTTGAACTTCAGACTGGGAAGCAGACCTTCTGAGATGCAGACTTTGAGATGCAGACTTGCAGATGCAAGATACATGCATCGCCAGCACCTTCACTAGCATCATCTTCTCGCAAAGACGCTCTAACAGCTTGAACAACTTTCATCATAGAAGTAGTTAAGGGAGTGTCCCTTCCAGTGAATAAATCACTCTTCCTAGCCATAAAGGTGAAAATTTTGGCTTGTTGAACCACAAAGGTAAAAAGATTGGCTTAGGAACATCAAAGTTGTTTTATTGAGGAATACTTGAACAAACCTTGGATACATCAGCCATTTTGAACCATGAGTGATATGGGAAAGCATTCCATCTAGAATGAGCCTTGAAAAATTGAAACACGATCTGTAGCCAAGCCCACAATAGCAAATGCTATGTTAGATCCAAATTGCTCCCATGAAGTACTTTTAGCACTAATACAATGAAGCAACACATGCACTAAAAACTTCCATTGAGGACAAAATAGTTGTTTCCTGAATGTTTGTTCAGTTAAAGACCCTTCATAACCAATGTGTCCAAAAGTATCCCAAATTAGTTGCTTATCAAAACGAATAGCCCCATCTTCATCATTAAACAATAAGTCTTCTCTAATAGAGGCTTCGTAACTTGATATTTTTCCCAGCAACCCTAGCATGAATATACTCTTCATCATTCTCCATATGAACCCTAGCTGTTTCCCAAAATTGTTGAATCTAGGGCTCTATAACATCTGGTTCTACTAATAGTGCATAACTATTGGCGACCAAGAAGAAAATCGATGATGTCATGAAAGATTGCATTCGCTTCAGTCTTGTCTAAATTAGCCACCATATTGTGCTTTGAAACTGTAGTACGATTCGCCATTGATGATTATGTTATCACAGCAAGAGATATGACGAATAATATAGGTGAAAATATGGAAAAGATTCTAAAGTATCAATATGAGAGGGAAAATCGGAGTAGATTTATAGGTGAGATTTAAAAAATCACATCCCTTAATAACAAAGTTACCATTAGTAATAATTACCCCTCAATATTACCGTTGGAACAGATTTCAATAAGACAAACAAGACTTCCACGTATGCAGATTCTTCCAAGCATCTTTCCAAGTAGTACTTTCATAAAAAAAAGTACTTTTCCAAATTCCTCTGTATAACATAAATATCCTCCCCTCAAGCAATGCATAGGACTATATTAACACTAAATAGTCCTCCCCTGTAGCTCAGTAGTTAATCATGCCAATGCTCACCACCAAGTGATTGAATCTTGAAACATCAAAGCCTTGGTGAGTAAGTCAGCTACATTATCATCCGTGTGAACCTTAACCACATTAATGAGCCTGTGCTCATAGCAATCTCTTATAAAGTGATGCCTAATCTGTATGTGCTTGGTCTTGGAATGATAAACTGGATTCTTCACTATACAAATGGTACTCTCATTATCAATATTGATAGGAGTATTTTTTGAAATTGAACCCATAGTCCAAGAGTTGATTTTGCATCCACAAAAATTGTCCACAACAGCTATGCAGCTACATCTACATATTCAGATGATGTTGCTGCAATTGTTTGCTTTTTACACTGCCAGGAAACTAATCTTCTTCCAAGATATTGGCATCCACCTGTGGTTGATCTTCTGTCATAGTTGTTACCGCATAATCACTATGAAAAAGCTTCCAAGTGAAAAGGTGAATCCCTTGGATACCACAACCCCAACTTAGGTTGTTGTTTCAAATAACAGAAAATTCTCTTCGCTGCATTCATGTGAGAAATATTTGGTGAGACTTGATATCTTGCACATAAACAAACTGCAAACATGATATCGGCCTTGATGCAAGAAGATACATAAGACAACCAATCATTGATCTGTATAACTTGACTTCAACTGGTTGTCCATCTTCATCCTTGCCCAATGAGTTAATTGATTTAATAGGTGTAGTAACAGACTTCATGTCATCAAAATTAAACTTCTTAAGTATGTCAGAACATACTTGTCTTGACTTATGAAAATTCCTTCCTTTGACTGCTTAACTTGAAGTCCCAAAAAGAAAGTTAACTCTCCCATTGAACTCATTTGAAATTCATTCTGCATCAGCTTCTCAAATTCCTTGACCATGGACTGTTTAGTAGCTCCAAATATGATATCATCAACATATATTTGAACTAACATGATATCTTTCTTATCTCTCTTGATAAACAAAGTCTTATCTATAGCTCCTCTCCTATAACCATGTTGCAATAAAAGGTAGAGAGCCTTTTCATACCAGGCTCTTGGCGATGAGCCATAAAGAGCTTTGACAACTTTGTAGACTTTGTTAGGATGTTTAGGATCTTCAAAACCAGGAGGTTGTTTGACATATACTTCCTCTGTGATCTTGCCATATAAAAAGGCACTCTTGACATCCATTTGATAAACCTGAAATCCCATATAAGAAGCAAAAACAAGAAAGATTATAATTGCTTCTATTCTTGCTACAGGAGCAAACACTTCATCATAATCAACTTTTTCTTCTTGTCTGTAGCCTTGTGCAACTAACCTTGCCTTATTTTTGATGACATTACCTCTTTCATCTCTCTTGACTCTAAACCCATCGGTTCCAATAACTCTCTTCCCATCTGGAAGATCACATAATACCCAAACTTCTTGAAGTTTAAATTGAAGAAGTTCTTCCTACATAGCTTCTACCCAACTCTCTTTAGTTAATGCTTGAGCAATATTCTTGGGTACCTCTTGAGAGATAAAACAAGTAAACAGGCATGTTTGATGGTCCTTATGATTCAACTTGTTTTGTTTATACACAAAGCTAAGTAAAGCATTGTGAGGTGTAGAAAAAGTCTTAGCTCGTGTCTAGTCATCACTCCGTAAGAAGGACCAATAATTTGATCAGAGGGATGATTCTTATGAATTCTTAAGTTTGGAGACTGTGGAACTCCATAAGTATCTTCCAAATTAGTAAAATCAGCATCTTCATTGGAATCCGAGAAAATACCTTCATCTTCAAACTCATCATCATCGCTTCTTTTCAATCCAGCATAGGATCATCCAAATCATCCAAAGTACTGGTAATCGGGTGCAGCAGTACTTTGTTCTAAAGTACTGTCCAAAGTACTGTGAGAGTACTCTGCAGTTTTGTTCTTCTTCTTTGCCTCTTCATAAGCTCTTCTCTGATCATCAGTGTAAGAATGTGCTAAAACATCTTGAAGAAGCAAATGATTAAGTTCTTCTTGAATAGATTGATCCTCAGCAGACAATGAGGATTTTGGTTCATCAGTACTTTGTTTTGGAGCATCGTACTTTGCTTTGGAGCATCAGTATTTTGTTTTGGACTAACAGGATCTTCATCAGTACAACATCGGTCTAAGATGAACTCCATGAACAACATACTGTAAGTCTTCTCCATCATGCACATGTTGATTTTCTCCTCTAACAGGTACATAGTTCATAGAAGGAGTTAGAACTTCAAGATCAAACATCCAATCAGGACCTTTACCTTTCTCATTATCTTGATCTTCTAAAAACTCAACATGAAGACAATCTTGAACCTTCTTAGTGACTCTGCTGTACACTCTAAAGCCCTCTGTTGGTACAATAACCCAATAAATATCCTTCTTCTGACTTGCCATCAAACTTACCCAGATTATCAATTGTATTAAAAATAGTAAGAGGGCATCCAAAAGCCTTCATAAAACGAATGTTGGGTTTGTTGCCCATCAACAACTCATAAGGTGTCTTCATCTGTGGCTTAGTAACAAATACTCTGTTAAGTACATAGCAAGCAAGTATTTCATTTCCCCATATTGAATAGGTAGTTGTGAATCTGCTAGCATTGTTTTGGCTGCTTCAATCAAAGTCCTATTCTTTCTCTCTGCAACACCATTCTATTGTGGTGTTCTTGCAATACTGAATTCCCTTTTGATTCCTTTGTTTGCACAAAATTCATCCATAAGCTTTTTCTTGAATTCAGTTCCATTGTCACATCTAATACCTCTAACCTTGAGTCTCAATTGGTTTTCAAGTGCTATTATGAGTGTCTGAATAGCATCAAAAGTATCATCTTTAAATCCCAAGAAAAATACCCAATGAATCTATCTGCAATCATCTCTGTTACAACTAAGTAGTACTTTTTCTTGTTTAAAATTGCCACAGAAATGGTCCAAACAAATCCATATGTAACAGCTCCAAAGGTTCTCTAATAGTCCTCTCCTCAAGCTTCTTGCATGAAGCTTTGTGTTGTTTACCCTTCTTGCACGCCAAACAAGAGTGATCATTCTTGTAAGTCTTTGAAGGTAAACCTCTAACTAAATTTCCTTTGACCAGTTTGTTGATATTCTTGAAATTTACATGGCCCAATCTTCTATGCCACTGATGTGCTTCTTCAGATGTTGCTTTTGCCACCAAACATGTGGTTCTCCCATAAGAATGAAGCTTCATGTCTAAACTATACACATCATTTGTTCTTGGTACTCTAAGAACTACCAAATATCATCAAAGCTTGAATCAGAAGAGAGGATGAGACATTCCGTCGTGAATAACACATGATGCTTTTATCACAGATCTGAGAGACTAATAAGTTGAACTTAAGCTCCTTCACATATCTAACATTCTCAAAATCTATAAGCCTTGCTTTGATAGTTCCTTTCTAGTAATCCTTCCTCCATTGTGATCATTCCCAAATGCAACTCTTCCTCCACTAATAGATCTAAAATCGCAGAAAAATCTCTTTGTCTCCTGTCATACTTCCAAAGCAACCACTATCTATAATCAAATGATCTTTAAGCTCCTCTTCTGGGTTGCCCTGCACAAAAATAAAAGAGTTAGTGATTTTTAGGAACCCAAGCCATTACTGACTTATGTTCCCTTTGTGGAGTTACAAACTCAAATTCTTTGAGTATGTAATTTCCAATGTTTTTCAAAACATGATTCAGAATTATCTTTTGATTTTAGCATGTGGATTTTAAAACTTTCGATTTTCAACACAACTCTTTTTACAAGTTCATTCTCTTTTTCTTGTATCACAAAAACATCTGATTCACTTTTTGTTGAAAGTACTATTTGTCCCTCAAGTACTTTTCTCTTAACCCATTCTGTTTTAACACTTGGTTCCTGTGATCTAGATCCCCTATGTGAATTATAATACCTTTTAGGTTGATAGTAATGAGATCTCCTAGGATACCTATTCCAAGAGGTGTTAGCAGTACCTGTTTTGAGGAGCGACTTTGAGTACTGCTTGTGTTGTACTGGTGATCTAGAAAAAGGTCTTCTCTAGTGAGGGTACCTATGATCTGGTGAGAAATTGCTGTGATTGACCCTATTTGAATTATTCCATACTTGTTTGATCTCTCTAGGTTTCTGGTTGGTGACCTGTTTTTGGGAATTTTCTAAGGTATTCTGAGTGATGTTCACAATCCTTGATTAAATGATTAGGACTAAAACACAAAAAACATAGTTTTTGACCCATACTCCCAAAGTGACTTCTTCTATGTCTATGACCAAAACTATTTTGCCTTCTAGGTGAATGATTAAACTTGTTTTGACCAAAGTTATCCCCAAAAGGTTTAGCAGACAGTTTTGAAAAGATTTTCCGAAGGTATGCATGGAGCAAAGATTGAGTTGAAGGTACTGCTTGACTTTGAACATTGTTTTCACATTTCTTTTTTCACCTAGATTGCCAACTAGATTTTTCCTAAACTCTAGACTGTCTACTCCAAAACGAGAAACATCAGGCCTAGGGGTTGATGACTTCCAGTGGGATGAGGAACTGCATGATAACCATTGTCTTTCTTATACTCCGGAGGTGGTTCACTAATTGAATCCTCATTACTAGATGTGTCTACATAATTAATGAGTTCATCATCACTAGTGGTTATATCCTCTAGGTCATCATCAGATTGATTCTCTTCTATGTTATCAAAGTCCATACCAAAACCTAAGCCAGTTTTAATATAAGCTCTTCTTGTTTTGAACATAAGTAACATGACAGACCGATTCACCCCAAGCAGAAACTTAGCTAACAAATCATCTCTTTCCTTAGTCAGTCTCTATTTCGAAATTTTACAGTTTAATTTCCATTCACTTAGTTTTAACTGATAGTCCTGTTGTGCATGCTTTTCAGCTACTTCATTATTTTCATGTGTTA
This sequence comes from Chrysanthemum makinoi, assembly GCA_910596185.1. Classification (NCBI taxonomy): domain Eukaryota; kingdom Viridiplantae; phylum Streptophyta; class Magnoliopsida; order Asterales; family Asteraceae; genus Chrysanthemum; species Chrysanthemum makinoi. Next base: position 193,168,884 of record OU343217.1, on the reverse strand, counting down.
ATATTTTGGCTTCCGTAGATTCTAAGGTTATTTGATAACCAGCTACCTCAGACCTAGCCCTAACACAATTATCTCTTTCAATTACATAACTGCCAAGTAATTTTTGATAAAAATCATGACAATTTGAGCATACCTCAGAGATAGGAGGTGAACTTAATGAAGTAGCCACCATGCAAAAGGAGAAGGATCATCTTCACTCTCCATGCTCCAATTAAATCCTCCAAAACCATCTCCATTCCAGCAAAGATGTTCAGGTTCCTCACCAAAAGTGCTCCAGTCCAATTCTTCCACTGAATCTTCACTGCTTCTTCCACTGCTACCATACAGAAGTCACCGTTCATCATCAAACTCTTCACCTCCAACCTCTGATAACTTCTTGAGCAACCAAAGCCTTTGTTTCAAGAATTGGAATTTCGAGCTCCAGCTTTGGTTTTTCAGACAACCTGTTGCTTGATACTTAGCAAACTCTGCACTCCCTAAAAGTGTCCAGTCTTTTGACAATTGAAGCATCAATCTTGGATTTGTCAAAAGTGATACCTGTTTTGGTTTGAAGTCAATGCTTTTTCCTGTTTTCTTCATGTACTTCTTGATCCTTGCAGTGATCATTTCAACTTGCCACCTGATATCAATTTCTTCTAAAGCATCCTCTTCAATATGTGAGAGATCTTCTTCATAGGTTACGTGTGAAGCTTGCTGTGCAAAGAAAGAGCATACAACTTCATCGAGTGCATGGTAGTATGGGACTTGCTGAGAGGTGTGTAAACAGCAGATTACTTGAGCAACAGATTTGAGGGAAGCATTTTGATGGAAGTACGCCTTCTTTTCGATGACGAAAAGCAATACTGTGTGATTTGGAACTGGTTTGGCCATTCATCTCATGCTCATACACCTTTAGATGATTGTAGAGATCATCAAAGTCCATGACATCCAAACCTGGTTGTCCTCTGATCATAGTAGCAATCACATGCCATGTATATGGCAAACTCCTTAGAACTTCGATTAGCATCCTCAACAGATATCTTCGCCTTGTATAACTCCAACATGTTGAGGAGATTTTGAAATCTATCATATGCAGCATCAAGACTATCTCTTTCACCAACAGGAAAGTTTCAAATCGTTGTTTCAGATTTCTGTGCATCTTCTTAGAAGCTTCATTCCCTCCAAATCTGGTCTTGTGAGCAGCCCAGAGCTGCTTAGCATCTTTAGCATCATGAAACTTCAAGAGATGTCCATCATGTATAGCAGATAGGAGAATGTTAAGAGCCTTCTCTTGATTCCTTAAGGTAGCTGCTGGTAAGACTAGTTTGGGTGGTTTAGTTGTCCAGAATCTCCATGGTTCGGAACTACTTCATTACCATTGAAAATTACATTCCATAGTGCATGGTCTGTAATGGCCAAAATGCTTCTCATCTTCATGCACCATAGATCATATTCGCCTTCTTGATGATTGGAATTCGAGTGAGGTGATTGATGGTGGTAGAAGACCTTCAGTTGACATCTTTAGGTTTTGTGTAGTAGGGTTTCTTCCTAGTCCGAGTTTCCACACAAGCTCTGATACCACTTGTTGGATCGATGTACTCTAACCAAACTAACTTTAATAGCTTGTTAAGGTTTAATAACCTCGGATAAATCCTAAGTTATTAACAATGAAACACCGAGCAAACTCTATTAAGTATGCGGAATTTACTTAACAAAGCTAAGAAGAATAACTTTAACTTTGAACGATTTTATTAATAAATCTAACTCTGCTTATTATGCAGATTCTTTAACAACTCTAATAATATCGAACTTCTCTAAAACTCTAATAATGTCGCGTATTCTAAACTTGTGAACTCGTAGACTCGTAAACTCTAATGCCAATCTAGGGGTCCTTTTATAGGCTCAAGGATATCCTTAGTCGGTTTACAATTTGTATCCTTGCACGACAAGTAATCTAATAAAGAATATTATAGAATTACAAGACTTTCTATAAACTAATAAAAGTTTTTGTTCTTGCAGACTTTGACTTCAACAACAGATTTTGATTTTATCTTTACTTTGACTCTTTGACTTTTTCCAAGATTTTATCATTCTTCAAGACTTTCATATCCCAACAAAGACACCCTTCACTAATGTCTTGTGACTTGTCTTCTAGGCACCCTTCACTAATGCCTATAATACGGACGATCGACACCTTTCACTAATGTCTTCGTCTTGACACTTGAGACATCTTTCACTAATGTCTTCAACACTACACTTCTTAAAAGAAATAAAAGAACCATCAACAAAGAGGACTTCAGTAGTCTTGATGATGAGGAAGCATGGCAACTCATGGAGTTGAGCTTGCTTGACTTGAAAGGTGGTGATCTCGCCTTTAAGAGGAACCTAGAGAATCATACAAAGACAAAACTACAAACATAGATCTCGATATGGGGTTAGAGAGTTTTAACTCAAAGGGAAAGTATGTTGGAAAGAGATGAGAAACAATGAAGAAATGGCTCACTATTTATTAAGGAAAATGTCACTGTTTCGGATCCCACGGATCCCTCCCACAAGGGATCCGTCTAGCGTAAAGCTGATCCATGGGACGCCTCTACCCATGGGTATTTTGATCATGGGTCATGGGTCGTGGGTTATGGGTTGATCCATGGGTCTTTTACTAGATACAATGTATCTTAGGAGTGCAATGCACCTAGTCACATGGGTATGGCTAAATACCATGGGTTATGGATATTATCCATAAATGATATAAGCATGATGTCATGCAATGGGTTATGGGTCAAGCTCTATGGGTCATGGGCTTTGGGTTGTACCCAACTACATTCAATGTATTTGGTCAATGGGTTATTATACTTAAGTTTCTACCCATTTATATTACCCAATATACTACATACTAGTTATGTGTATATTTTACCCAAATATGTAAACACTAATTGTTGTACATATGTAATACTAAATCATAAAATCACGTATACTTGTTTTAGTGTTTCATGTGAAAACGTAAGTGTGTTAGAAACTATTAGTTCAAACTAATTACGTATTTTATTTGTTTCATTAAAATGATTTTACGTTTGTTATCGACAATATATTAGAAGATCGTGAAAATATAAACGTTTTCTACTTATTTGTATTAACAATTTCCTCCTTTTGTTGATGAAAAACATAAAATTATTTTAAGGAAAAGCTAAAATTCGAAAAGTTTGAATTTGTAGTTTTACTTCTCCCCTTTTGTCAAAACAAAAAGAGTATCGAAGGAAACTAACACATTGTTTTAGGAAAACATGTGAAAAAAAAATAGAGAGCAAGTAACGGAAAAGATCTCGTCTTTACCCCCTGACGAGTCCATCCCTTGTGGAGCCTCAAACGACGGAGGGATTGGTGGAGGCGCATTTGAAGATGGCTCAACCAAGAATGATGGTGGTGGTATAGTGTCAACTTCCATATGGTCAGTGGTTGACTTTGATAATTTCTCAAAATCCATATTGATTATATGATTGACGGCGAAAGGGAGCCGGAGCTAATGTTGACTCAATACCATGATTTTGTTCCATTATTCCTCCTAATGAGGAGAATGTTGTCAGAGGAGGATGAGACCGCCTAGGAGGAAAATCCTCTAAATTGTAGAGGTGTGGTGATGATAGTGGAGTTGTAAACGAGATAGCTCTAGGAACTAATGGTGATGGTTTAGTAGAGATGATATTGTTTGGCCTAGGAGGTATGGTGGTGTTTGGCAGAGGTAGTTTTGTGGGTACTATCCTTTTAGGAATTGGTTTAGTTGGTGGAGGAGAGATCCTTGCATTTGTGGACTTGACCAGAGATGATTCGGTTGAAGAGATTTCGTGTACAACACGAGCAATTTTCTTGGGTTGTTCTTTGGTGGATAAGTTGCTACTTGGAGTTTTTCTCATAATAGAATGATTTCAAGTGGTTTGCAAAGGTTTCTAAGTGCTTAAAATGAGGATGAAGATGATGACTTTAGAAGTCCTAACAATGTGGTTTATAAAGCAAGGGATTTGGCAAGTGCATTCAAGACTTAAGCCACTAAAATTCATTGAAATGTGATGATGAACATGCACAAGAGTCAACTTAAGGGTTTGTACTGATCTAAGAACTCATTTAAGATGAGATGGAGTGTTTAAGTTAGAAAGATGAGCTTGAAATGATTGTTTTAGCTAGAATTGACATAATCTGTCACCCGGATCCCACGGTTCCCTCCTCTGAGGGATCCGCTAGGCTAATCCTAGGGATCCGACTCTCCAGCTATGAAAGGATAAAAAGATGTTTCTAAGGTCTAAGATCTATACCATCTTGAGTGTTTCAGTCCTCCTAAGTGTCTTAAATGAAGGGTGCTTAAGTACTTGAGGGTAATGAGTGATGTAGCTAATGATTGCCTTTTATGGAAGAAATTGGAACTTCATGATACCAATGAATGAACAAAGATGACACTAAGGGTTTTGAGAGTGTCAAATAGAGCTAAATGATCCTAGAGATCAGATAGACTTAGGATAATGTTTTGGGGAATATCCTAAAGACTTAAGATGGAAAACTAGAATTTGATCAATTTTGAGGTAAGGATGATTATGATCAATTTAGCCATAATTGAAAGATTTCCAAGGCTAGATGGGATTATGAGAAATGATGTGTTAGCTTGAGAGCGGAAGAGTAATGGGTTTAAGTGAAATGATAGATCTACAAGTGTCTTGATTGTGATCTAGGTGAGTTATGTGTGAGTAGGAAGGATCTACTTAACTTGATAAGGACTTAATTTGCCTTAAGACACTATGTCTAGCTTAGTGTGAGGTGTTCTAAGGACATGTTTGAAATACAATGTTTGCAATTGTGATTTCTGTTTGCCGATCCCACGGTTCCTAAGAGTAGGGATCCGTCTAGTACAACCTTTGGGATCCGCTATCTGCCAGCGAACCTTTACTAAAGGTATGCAAATGATTTTGACAATGCATTATATTTCAAGGTTAGTTAAAGAGGTTCTAACACTAAGATATCAAATGTAATATGTTTTATTTCATGAAGGAAATTGGATTACATTGATAAAGCATGAGTACAAAAGGATTGATCCTATTTCAAAGACTACTAAGTTCCTTGAGCATTATCGCTAGAAGGATCATCAAATGGTTGATGAGTGTTGGTGGAATCAAGAATGAAGAAAGTCTTCATGAGATATGTTTAGCGGTTCCATCATCTTGTTCACAAGTACGTACAACGGACTTTGAAATTGAGGATGAAAATGCATGAAGTTATGATAGAGGCGTGTCAAGAACATTCCATAAGGGATGAGTTTATTCGAGCCTTGAAGATTTACAATTCTTGTAAGAAGTAGCCAGATTGTATGGTTGTTGTGTTAGCAAACAATACATTATGTGAGCACAACAAGCGGGAAGGATTTCTCGATTTCCCCTAAGACTCCAAACATTTTTCATGTAGGATGAGTAAAGGGGCTTGTAATCTTCTGATGTCCCGTAAAGATAATGTTTGGATCGGAGTAATATGGTCGAGGTTTCATGATTTAAATCCTCCGGGGAAGGTATGTGAGAACAATATGGACTATTTTCTTCACGAAAGTTGAAGAGAGAGTCAAGAGACCAATCTTCTGAAGGCATTGTCCATGATTTGGAATCCGGAGGATGTGAGAAAATCGCTCAAGACTTAAAACGAACTTTTGGTTTTTGATCCTAAACCAAAGAGAAAGAGAGCGATCCTCGTTACGAACGAGTTTAACTTGACGGAAGAATTCCATTATGAACATTGGACATATCTTCTAGTTGATTTCAAGAAGACATTCTAGTCCTATGGCTCGAAAGGGTTGATACCTTCTTCGAATTGTAGAGGTGTCTACATACGCCTTCGTGGAAGTGACGGTTTTCGAGATTATTGAACCCACGGATATGATTGCCAGGTGTGTTGGGCTCAAGAGAGATGTTCGGAGTGTAGACGCTAGTGAGTGAAAAATGAAACTCATATTCATTCGTCATATTTGAACCTATAGAAATGATGAGTTAATAGAAAGTAATGTTTGTGGTCAACCAATGATTGTCTAACATTTTTACTAGATTTTTATTAACAATGGTTGTAATAAAATGACACTTAACTCACTTATGTTTTGGCATTCTAGTGGGATATTACTTTGGAAAGAAAGTGGTTTTATTATGCATGAAAAAATTTGTCCAGATGTACCTCCCTTTCAAAAGGATCCGGCTAGTCTATCTCTCGGGATCCGTTGATCTGGAGTAACAGAAACAGATTCTTTGATAAAAACATAGGTTTTTAGATCTTATAGTTTTATACTAAGATATGTGTTTTAGCCTACATTTTCTTTTAGCATGCATACATGACTTCTAATGTATCATGAGAGAATATGAAACATATAAATCAAAAGAAATGAAAAACACATTATGATAATAATAACCTAGATAAACTAGATTATTAATAATATTTCATTTCAATGCTAAGAATGATACAAAGGATTGGGTATATGATCCCAATATAGATTAACAACACAAAGTATTTGTCTCCGTATGAGAACTTCATTATAGGGAATACAAGAGCGATGAGTGTTAAGTACTGAGCACGAGGGCGATGTAAACCATTTTGATGGCGAGCCTTCTTGGTTTCGGATGAGATGAAATGGAGAGGAAGATGAAGTTTTGAATGAGAGGATGTTGGATCGATATACTTTAATCAAACTATCTAAACTAGCTTGTTAAGGTTTAATAACCTCGGATAAATTCTAAGTTATTAACAAAAGAAACATGAGCAATCTTTATCAAGTACGCGGAATTTACTTAACAAAGCTAAGAAGAATAACCTTTTATTATAAACTCTAAATCTGCTTATTATGTAGATACTCTAATACAACTCTAAGATAATCAAACTTCTCTCTAAAGCACTAATTAACTTGTGAATTCGTAAACTCTAAAACTCATAGACTCGTACATCTAATGCCAATCTAGGAGTCCTTTTATAGGCTCAAGGATATCCTAGTCGGTTTACAATTTGTAACCTTGTACGACAAGTAATCTAAACATAGAATACAATACTTTCCATAAACGAATATAAAGTTCTTTTGTTTTCAGTACTTTGACTTTTAGGTGCGTACTTGACTTTGTCTTTAGCAGTAATTTGACTCTTTGACTTTTCCCAGTACTTTGCAGCTTACAGTACTTTCATATCTTTAGTACTTTCATGTCTTCAGCACTTTCATATCCCAACAATCCTCCCTAACTTGAATTCTACTTGCTTGACTTCAAGTTTCTTTGTGAATGTATCTTTAACAACTTCATCTTTAAGATCGATTGTTTTTGTCTTTTCAATATATCTTTGTAGTGTCTCAGGCTTGTCAAAGTATCTCTTAGAATTGTTCTTTCTCAACAGCATTCAGCAAGCTCCATCTTTTCAGAACACAAAGCAACATATGACAATTTGTACATTAATTCAGTTTAAGTTGCATACTATTCTCATCACTTCCAGGTGTGTTAACTCCCGTGGAGAGTGAATCATTGAAAATTTAATGGATTTAGATCTCTTTACCAAAGCCATTATCTTTGGAGTAGCCAAATGTTTTGGTGTTTAAGACCATGGTACATTGATAACCATATGATTTTTAGCAAATCATCAGCTATCAATAGATTTGATTTGTCTTTACCAAAAGTTGTACCTTTCTGGACTAGTTAGTTCTTCTATCTAATGGTGAACTAATTACCAATAATGGTTTTTCCACTGCCTTGACCACAAGCCATTTTCGGCTAGCCAACTCTTCACATTAACTGATATGGTGAGTTGATTACCATACAACTTATTAGCAAGTTGTCAACTAAAACGGATTTGATATATCTTTACCAGAGCCGTTTGCTCATGGATTAGCCAATACTTTTGTAACCATGGTGGATTGATTACCTATTTGATGTTGCCATCTCAAAATCCATTTATTTAACCTTTGTTTCAAAAATTTGTTACTTAGCAAAAGGTTTCATTGGAAAATTACTTAACTGTTTTTAAAAATCAAGCAAGATACTTTGATGAAAGTACTGTTTGATCAGCAGTACTTTGAATAAAGTACTGATTTATCAAAAATTATTCAATAAAATTCATACCAGTTTACTCATCATCTTCAGCTATGGTAGTCCAGTTGATAAATAGATTGATAACCATGCAAGAAGCTTCATTATCCTCTTCTACTTCCAATCCATGCTCTAGCATTCTTCTCATGAGCTCAACTCTGAGAGGATATCTTCTGTTTACAAACATGTGTATCATTTTACCATTCTCTAGCTCCAAATCATGAACTCCAGATTCTTCAAAGAATCTCCAAAAACAATTTCCCAGTTTCTTGATTTTTCCATATATCATCGCTTTCCTTTCTGATTCCCACATAGTTATAAGATCTCCAAAACAGCAATACCAATTCCTCATGGAATATCTCCAAAATAAGCTTTTACCCATTATATAGATAGAATAAACCACTCTATCTATAATATGTAACAAATCCCATAACCTATTGAAAACTTTGAAGCTTTCATCTTCCTTATGAAAAATCATATAATCTCCTTCTTTGGATTTCAAAATATCAAAAACACTAATCAGATCTGTTCATCTTCATGTCTGTATCTTCTTTTGAATAATCAAAATCTACCACTCGAGATAATTTCTTAATGCATCTTTAGACTCAGATCTCAATTCAACTCTTTCTTTCTTTGAAAACTGTCTATCTGCAACTTCAGTTTTTATTTTTCTTTTTAAGCTCTTATTCCTTTCAAATTCAAAAGAGCTTCTTCTCTAAAATCCTTGATATCTGCAACACTCTTCTTATAAGCTTCTGTCTCAGCATCATAGAGTCTTTTCATGTCAACATAGTTCAACTTCTACAATCCTTTATACCCTCGACCTTTCAAATATGCCATCATAGCATTCCTTTCTTTAGCTAAATTAGGTCTTCTAGGCATATATATCTAAGGAGTAGTGATTGTAATGGTTCATCAGTTCAAAGCATCTAATTGCTCTTGCAACTTTTTAGCCGCTCTCTACTTTGAGCTTCTTCGGAGCTGCTTCTATCTTTAGCATTTAACTCTTCTTGAAGCTTTCTAGCAGCAGCTTCATTCCTAGCAACTTCAATTTCTCTAATCTCTTCCAAAGTAAGTTTCTTCTTCTTTACTTCTACTAAAACACCTTTCCCTTTATCCTTAGGATCAATTGCAGGTTGTGAAGTTCTTTGTTGTTCATCTTCTTGCACTTCTCTAATAGTAACACCACCTCTAGGTTATGATAAATCTTGAAAAATTGTAGCAATGAACTCATCATCACTTGCAGAATGAATTGGTTTGAGAATAGCTTCCTCCTCTTCTTGTATAACAGTTGTAGAAGGACCAGCTTCTTCTTTAAAATTCAAAACTCTTGAGTTATCACTTTCTTGTCTAAAAGTACTTTGCTGTTGAAAAGCAGTACTTTGTTGTACCCTTGTTGTTCAGTACCTTGAACTTGTTCAGTACCTTGAACTTCTTCAGACTTTGTTGTTCAAGTACCTTGAACTTGTTCCTTTGTGCATCATACCTTGAATGATCTTTTCTTGTTCATCGTATTTCGGTTATTTCTCCTTCTCAACATCTTCTTTCAAATTATCTTTTCTAAATTCCTCCCAAGTTGACAGAAGATTGTTGATGAACCTTGTATTTTTTTTCTAGACTGCTTTTGCACCTTTTTCTTGGATTTAACCCAGATTCGAAATTGTTGAACCAATGGCCACACAAAAGTCTTTAACCTTCGAAACTTCAGTTTTAATTTCTTTATCTGTTTGGCTTGAACCTCTGTAGTCTTTTTCAACTTGACCAACTCCATTGTCAAAACATAATTATCTAATGTGAGTTCATCAGGAGGTATGGTATGTGAATCCTCTCCTTGATAGGTGGATGACTCTGGTTGAGAAACAGGAACAGTCCCTTGTGGAGATGGAGAAGGTGAAACTGCAACATGTTCTTGAAATTCAGTACTAGGAGAAACAGTACCATGTAGAGATGCGTAGACTTCTTTTGATGTAGCCTGAGAAGCAAAGTACTTGCATAAAGACTGGGTAGATGCAGCATCTTCCAGATACAGTACCTTCAGATCATCAGCTTCAGAGCTCTAACACTGAACAACATCCATCATGGAAGTTGTTAAAGGAGTATCCGACCCCTAATAAAACACTTTTTGCCATAAAAGTAAAAATCTTGGATTGTTGAACAATAATAGGCAATAAAGCTGTAGGTTTTGGCACATCAGAAAGTTTCTTGTTTAAGAAAACTGAGATAAACTTGGGTACATTAGCCAAGTAGATCCATGTGAAATATGTGAGAGCATTCCATCCAGTATTAGCCTTGAGAAGTTATGTAACACCCGACCACAAGGGTAAAGATATCACAATACGGTTTCATATCAGAACTCTAAATAATATACAATAGCGAAAGCCTTACAAAAATACTCAAGATAAAACATAACTAACTAAACTTCAAAATAAATCTAAGATCTCTATAATCGAATCTTGCTCTCGTCTCTACTCTCAACCCAGATCAGCTATCCCATAAGCTCATTGAATGCTTAAAATACCTGCCGCAGAAAAGAAAATGTGCGGCTTACAAAGCTCAGTGAATGATATAACGAAACAAGAGCTAAACAATACAGAATATACAAATGACGAAATCAAAATAGAATAATAATAATAATGAGGAATCTTTTAGGATTCTGCGGAAACACAAATATACAGAAATCCAAACAACCACGTAACAATTAAAAACATTTCATAGCACATTAATGACACAAACACAAACACAAACACATCAGAACAACCAAACACTCAACATACCAAGAATAACAAATTTTTATAAGCCAAACGAAGAGTCTAATGACTAACGAAAAGAGTTACCAAAGAATGATCATAACATTCATACAACTCATTTAATCAACATTTAACACTCTTAAATCAATATAGCAGCAGCGGAAATAACAGTCCAAAACATAACAGTCTCATGAACAAATATAAACATAGTAGACCAAACAAAACGTAACATAACCATTAACAATTATCAAAACAACTATCATAAACTAAACCAGTTCTAAGATCAAATTCTAACATCAGCAGAGTTCAAACATGGCAGGTCACATAGGCAATAAACACCAATGTATAAGCAAAGTTCACAAAATTAACTAATCAAACTATACATATTAAGTTTATAGAATACTAACTATCACACTAACATATTCATCCCACAGTTCAATGAATTCACATAACAAGAAACTAATCATGATATCAGATAACAGATGCAAAACCCGTTTAAACATATTAATCATAACCTAGCATTGTAAATGGTAATCACATAAACATACAAAAGCATACACATATAATATAACATATAATAACCCAACACATAATCATAAGCATTTGAACATACCGAATCAAAATCAGAATACTTAACATAGAAATAACAAATAAAGATTTAGTTAACTACCACGAGCACAGAACATATCGTATCAAAGACATCATACATATACAGGAATAATCTTAGAAAATAATTTGGAGTAGCTAGCTCCCAGAAGTTTCATGAAGATGTGCGATTGCACACGACATCATTCATCTAAACAAATCATATCGGACAACTGATCAGATCTAGGATGCACCCATACGCCCCACAGACATATATTGATAATATAATATAACTTGAGCTCATACAAATAATGAGCGGACGTGGCAGAACTTCACTCTCTGCCCTAGAGTCATGTCAGAGGTGCATCACTGACACGGACATGGAACCTCCATGACTAGTTATTATTTGGCTCGGGTGTCAAACTAACTTAGGTCAAACCAAATTTCAATTATGACACACGTCTTAATCAAACACAAAGTTCAGCAAAGAACATATCAATAACTCATATCATAAGGTTCATATTCAAATATTCAGAAGTCAAAAGTTCATATAACAGTCACAAATCATACATTCATAATTAGAAGTTCATAATTAAACATAGTAGAGTTCAACAAACGTGCATATCAAAGTCTTCCTAACATAAAGTTCAAATCAGACATTGCATGGTTCAATAAAACATAAGTTCAGATAAGCAACATGTCAAACAATCAGGAAAGGGTTCATAGCAATGGCATCTCGAAACCCTAATAAGTAAAACGGGAAAACTAACTAAAAAGAACATCTTAAGGAACCTTTACTAAAAAGGTCAGAATATCAGTACGATAACATAAGTGTCTTAAAGTAAGACAGAATATCCGTACCTTAAAGCAAATGAGAGAAAAGCAACGAATGTAGGAATATGAAGATGTAACGTCACGTCTCCCTCAACGAATCTACACGGATTATGATTTATTTAATATTTATTAGCATCATTAATGTTATAACGGATTTATCGCATTAATACTTTTAGATTTGTCAGAATATTCTCATTTTGTTAATGCAGACGGAATTACAACATTTTAGAGTATTCCTCATTAATTAACCAACTTCCTATTTAGGTTCTAGGGTTTCCCATACTCTTTAAATATTACTAAATACGCATTAAATTCACATGTTACTTCTTTTAATGATTTCTCACTTTGACCTAAAACGTAAATGATAACAAACCGAAGTTATCTCAAACTCATGCGTGTCTCTACAAAATCAACTCACACTTGTCGAACCCATAATTACTCAGAATTACAAATTACACCCTTGACATCTTTACTTTCATGATCTAACCTTATATTATCAGATTTTACTATTCTAGTTCAAAGGTTTTAGAATTTACAAAACATACCCTTTTTAGTTAAATACAATTCGAATGGCCCTCTAAATATCCAAAATTACATGTTTAACCCCCACACTTATTTTTATGCGTTTAGTACCTTTATTTTACTGTCCACAAAAATAACCTTTAAGTTTCATAATTTACAAAACCAACCCAAAACTTTTATTTAGGACCGAATATACATAATTCAAGTACAAACCCTAAACCTAAGTTTAACCCATCATTAATCCATCATTACTACTGCATTAATGACCCTTAATCATAACGAGCAAACCCTAATTTTTATAAACCCTAATCGTCCCTTTTTATTTCTTTCCTTTTTTATGCGTTATCGAACAATAAACTCAAGACATTTACACAAGCTTCGAATTCACAATCATGTATTTTATTCAGGTTGTATAACATGTAAGAGCTTCTGTAAAAATCAAATCATGGTCCTAAAAATTATTATACGTTCGATTACTATTTATATGCTTTTAGGGTTTTAAATTCAAAACAATTTCGTACGACTTGTTAATTATGCATGACCAATTTTTACAGGTTCTATATGACTTGTAGGACTGAAAGCAACATTAGGAACATACCCTTGATGAGAATCGAACGCTAGAACAAAAGAACACAAACTTCCACTCGATAAAACCCTAATCGACCCAAAAACTAACCACGATCAACCCAAAGACCTAGAGCTTCGAACACAATTTTTCCCACCTTCTTCACCTTCAAAATCGTCCAAGAAAAATAGCTTCAGGCCTTGGAAACTGGAAGTCGAATTTTGTAGGGTTTTTGAGTCGGTTTAGGTATAATCGACTATTAGGAATGGAATAAACCGTATATTATGTATTTACATGATTTTCCAATTTTCTTGTGGGCTTCATAATGTATTGGACTTAAATTAAATGGAATCTAACTTTTATAAATTTTTTTATTGGGCTTTTATTAATTATATTCTTTTAAAATATATTCGGCTATTATATATAAAATACATAAATGATTTTATAAAATTATAATCTATAAAATTAACTTTACAAAGTCATTCAAAATTTATTGGATCATAACGTGATATTTCTTAAAAATTTTCTGAATTTACATAGCTTATTTGGTATCCTTTTAAATTAATTTTTCTTACTTTTGATCATAAGGGTATTTTGGTCTTTTTGTGAATTTTAGAAATTCAGGTATTACAATTTCTTTCCCTCTCTAATAAAAATTTCGTCCTCGAAATTGAACAAGATGGGACAGCACGGCGACAAATGTGGATTTCGGAACTTCAAGGAATATATGACGAATGCTAATCATATACTTATAAAGTATTAACAGTAAAAGATGAGATGTAGAAAATCAAAAACACACTATGACTTATACAGGTATCTAAATAAGAAAAACTATCATAGTATAGATGGAACGAATCCTAACGGTCTTACTAATCGCAGAAGTATGTGGAGACATACAGATCTAAGGCAGGCATAACATCTATAGGTTTACACGGATAATAACAATTTCGGATCCCAATGATGCAAAATCTTATATGTAACAGATATTGATGAAAATCTCAAAATTAAGTACAGAGTCTCAACCCAATATGAAAAGTACCAAATAACGGATACAAGGAAAATCCCATACACATATCAACCACAGGCATTTCCCAGACGTCAAATAATTTCAATAAGTTCAAATTATATGATCTCTATTATCACGTTGATCAGGCGTCATAATACTTGCATCACATAACAAGTTCTTATTGTCACTATAGTTGGTCTCGGGTCATGTCAAAAACACATAACTAATATCACAGCAAAACACACCACATAGAGATAATATACAGATAACAAGCAACCTACTATGACAGTCCAGGTCCACACGAGTATACCATCATAATGGTCATACATAATCGCCGGTAAAAACAACATCATCAAGAGAATAAATAGCAGACGAAACATATAAGGACTAATGGAAAACTCAACGAATCTATCCAGCCGTCCGCGAAACTATACTATCAAATTTTGCTCCATTAATCACACAAAAACCAAAATCGTCATATGATGAGCTCCCAAAATAAAACTCAAAATCCAAGATTCAATCATCTAATGAAACAAAAGAACCTAACCCAAAATCCAAGGTCAAAATATTTCTCATAAGAGCAACTAATCAGGCGCCAATTCCTATCCTTGTGTCGATTAAACTCACGTAGCCGTAGACTCCAATTCCGACTCCACCTCGTATTCTTCCTCATCTTCTTCTTCCTCCTCTTCTTCCGCACTTATCCATCCGTTCTTATTTCCTTCGTGCTGCGGTAACAAGCGCTAGCAAATCGTTTCTATATAAATCGTGATTCCTTTCCTCCTCTTCCGGCACACCCACCGAAAGCATACAAATCACGATTCCTAGTCAAACTCACTCCTCCATCTTCAACGAACTTTGGACACCTATCATGATACTTAGTGGTGAAACCTTGGTTGTCAACAACCTTAGTTTCGTAGTCCTCTACTATCTTTCCGTCCACGTCCTTCAAGGTCAGCTTCTCCTCGATCGTGCATGGCCACATATAGGCCGGAACTCGTATCCTGTTGGTCCGCTTCTCTACCAAACCTCTTGCAGCCTGTAGCAATAACAACGGCACCTGCCTCCCTCCTTAGGTTGTCTAGCCGGTCCTTGACTGTTCCTATCAGGTGAACTAGAGCGACGTGGAATCACCATCTAAAAGAACAATCAACTATTAGCAAAGTCTAAGTGCGATAGGGAACGCAAGGAAAGTATGCAGAAGGGAAATCCTAAATCTACCCAATCCTCACAGGTCATAGCCTAAGCTCTAAGGGTCCTAAAACTGGCTCATACCATAAATTGTAAACACCCGACCCGACAAGGGTAAAGATATCACAATACGGTTTCATATCAGAACTCTAAATAATATACAATAGCGAAAGCCTTACAAAAATACTCAAGATAAAACATAACTAACTAAACTTCAAAATAAATCTAAGATCTCTATAATCGAATCTTGCTCTCGTCTCTACTCTCAACCCAGATCAGCTATCCCATAAGCTCATCTTGAATGCTTAAAATACCTGCCGCAGAAAAAGAAAATGCGGCTGAGCTTACAAAGCTCAGTGAACAGATATAACGAAACAAGAGCTAAACAATACAGAATATACAAATGACGAAATCAAAATAGAATAATAATAATAATGAGGAATCTTTTAGGATTCTGCGGAAACACAAATATACAGAAATCCAAACAACCACGTAACAATTAAAAACATTTCATAGCACATTAATGACACAAACACAAACACAAACACATCAGAACAACCAAACACTCATCATACCAAGAATAACAAATTATTTATAAGCCAAACAAAGAGTCTAATGACTAACAAAAACAGTTACCAGCAAATAATCATAGCATTCATACAACTCATTTAATCAACATTTAACACTCTTAAATCAATATAGCAACAGCGGAAATAACACCAAAACATAAAAGTCTCATGAACAAATATAAACATAGTAGACCAAACAAAACGTAACATAACCATTAACAATTATCAAAACAACTATCATAAACTAAACCAGTTCTAAGATCAAATTCTAACATCAGCAGAGTTCAAACATGGCAGGTCACATAGGCAATAAACACCAATGTATAAGCAAAGTTCACAAAATTAACTAATCAAACTATACATATTAAGTTTATAGAATACTAACTATCACACTAACATATTCATCCCACAGTTCAATGAATTCACATAACAAGAAACTAATCATGATATCAGATAACAGCATGCAAACCCCGTTTAAACATATTAATCATAACCTAGCATTGTAAATGGTAATCACATAAACATACAAAAGCATACACATATAATATAACATATAATAACCCAGCACATAATCATAAGCATTTGAACATACCGAATCAAAATCAGAATACTTAACATAGAAATAACAAATAAAGATTTAGTTAACTACCACGAGCCCAGAACATATCGTATCAAAGACATCATACATATACAGGAATAATCTTAGAAAATAATTTGGAGTAGCTAGCTCCCAGAAGTTTCATGAAGATGCGTATTGCACACGACATCATTCATCTAAACAAATCATATCGGACAACAGATCAGATCTAGGATGCACCCATACCCCAACAGACATATATTGATAATATAATATAACTTGAGCTCATACAAATAATAGATAAGGGACGTGGCAGAACTTCACTTCTGCCCTAGGTCATGTCAGAGGTGCATCACTGACACGGACATGGAACCCCCATGACTAGTTATTATTTGGCTCGGGTGTCAAACTAACTTAGGTCAAACCAAATTTCAATTATGACACACGTCTTAATCAAACACAAAGTTCAGCAAAGAACATATCAATAACTCATATCATAAGGTTCATATTCAAATATTCAGAAGTCAAAAGTTCATATAACAGTCACAAATCATACATTCATAATTAAGTTCATTAAACATAGTAGAGTTCAACAAACGTGCATATCAAAGTTTTCCTAACATAAAGTTCAAATCAGACATTGCATGGTTCAATAAAACATAAGTTCAGATAAGCAACATGTCAAACAATCAGGAAAAGGGTTCATAGCAATGGCATCGGAAACCCTAATAAGTAAAACGGGAAAACTAACGAAAAGAACATCTTAAGGAACCTTTACTAAAAAGGTCAGAATATCTGTACGATAACATAAGTGTCTTAAAGTAAGACAGAATATCCGTACCTTAAAGCAAATGAGAGGAAAACAACGAATGTAGGAATACGAAGATGTAACGTCGCGTCTTCTTCAACGAATCTACACGGATTATGATTTATTTAATATTTATTAGCATCATTAATGTTATAACGGATTTATCGCATTAATACTTTTAGATTTGTCAGAATATTCTCATTTTAGTGACAGACGGAATTACAACATTTTAGAGTATTCCTCATTAATTAACCAACTTCCTATTTAGGTTCTAGGGTTTCCCATACTCTTTAAATATTACTAAATACGCATTAAATTCACATGTTACTTCTTTTAATGATTTCTCACTTTGACCTAAAACGTAAATGATAACAAACCGAAGTTATCTCAAACTCATGCGTGTCTCTACAAAATCAACTCACACTTGTCGAACCCATAATTACTCAGAATTACAAATTACACCCTTGACATCTTTACTTTCATGATCTAACCTTATATTATCAGATTTTACTATTCTAGTTCAAAGGTTTTAGAATTTTCAAAACATACCCTTTTTAGTTAAATACAATTTAAATGGCCTTCTAAATATCCAAAATTACATGTTTAACCCCCACACTTATTTTTATGCGTTTAGTACCTTTATTTTACTGTTCACAAAATAACCTTTAAGTTTCATAATTTACAAAACCAACCCAAAACTTTTATTTAGGACCGAATATACATAATTCAAGTACAAACCCTAAACCTAAGTTTAACCCATCATTAATCCATCATTACTACTGCATTAATGACCCTTAATCATAACGAGCAAACCCTAATTTTTATAAACCCTAATCGTCCCTTTTTATTTCTTTCCTTTTTATGCTATCGAACAATAAAACTCAAGACAATTTACACAAGCTTCGAATTCACAATCATGTATTTTATTCAGGTTGTATAACATGTAAGATCTTCTGGAAAAATCAAATCATGGTCCTAAAATTATTATATGCGTTCGACATTATTATATGCTTTTAGGGTTTTAAATTCAAAACAATTTCGTACGACTTGATAATTATGCATGACCAATTTTACAGTGTTCTATATGACTTGTAGGACTGAAAGCAACATTAGGAACATACCCTTGATGAGAATCGAATGCTAGAACAAAGAACACACAAACTTCCACTCGATAAAACCCTAATCGACCCAAAAACTAACCACGATCAACCCAGCACCTTAGAGCTTTCGACACAATTTTTCCCACCTTTTCACCTTCAAACTCGTCCAAGAAAATAGCTTCGGCCTTGAAACTGGAAGTCGAATTTTGTAGGGTTTTGGAGTCGGTTTAGGTATAATCGACTATTAGGAATGGAATAAACCGTATATTATGTATTTACATGATTTTCCAATTTTATTGTGGGCTTCATAATGTATTGGACTTAAATTAAATGGAATCTAACTTTTATAAATTTTTATTGGGCTTTTATTAATTATATTCTTTTAAAATATATTCGGCTATTATATATAAAATACATAAATGATTTTATAAAATTATAATCTATAAAATTAACTTTACAAAGTCATTCAAAATTTATTTGGATCATACGTGATATTTCTTAAAAATTTTCTGAATTTACATAGCTTATTTGGTATCCTTTAAATTATTTTTTCTTACTTTTGATCATAAGGGTATTTTTGGTCTTTTGTGAATTTTAGAAATTCGTGTATTACAAGTTAAAAACTCTATCTGTAGCTAACCCAACCATAGCAGATGCTATATTTGACCCAAGCTGCTCCCAAGAGGTACTCTTAGCACTTATGCAATGGAGCAACACATGAACCCAAAACTTCCAATGCGGACAAAATAATTGTTTTCTAAACGTTTGTTCATTCAAAGATCCTTCATAGCCAATATGTAGAAAAGTATCCCATATCAACTGCTTATCAAACCTTAAAGCCCCATCTACATCATGGAACAATAAATCTTCTCGGATGAGTCTTCAAGTAATCTTAATAGTTCTTCCAGCAACTGTTGATCTAATATAATATCGCCATTCTCCATTTTATCTCTAGCATTAGCCCAAAATTCTTGAATCCAAGGCTCAATAATATCCGGCTCCACTAAAAGAGCATAACTAATAGGCGAACCAGTAAGATAATCAATTATATCATGAAAGAGTATATTCGCCAGCCTTATCCAAATTAGCGACCATATTATGCTTAGAAACAGATGGGACGATTAAGCCATTGTTGATTATGTAAGCACAAAAGAATTGGACTCGAAGAATATGAATATGATGAGAGAAAGATGGAAAAGATTCTAATGTATCAATATGAGAGGAAAATCGGAAAGTAGGTATTTATAGGTGAGATTTGAAAAATCACATCCTAAAATAACATTGTTACCGTTAGCATTAAATTACCCCTCAGATAACCGTTGAACGATTACTTTAAACAAACGATTCCACGTAGCGATTCTAAGCAGTACTTTCCAGCGTACTTTCACTAAAAGCAGTACTTTTCCAATTTCTCGATGTCAACTAAGTATACATAACTATCCTCCTTAAGCATAACAGGGACTATACAAATACTAAATAGTCCTCCCCTTAAATGTAGGTCAGTAATTAATCATGCCAATGCTAACCACCAGTGATTGAATCTAGAAACATCAAAACCTTTGGTGAGTAAGTCGGCTACATTATCATCTGTGTGAACCTTAACCACATTTATAAGCATGTGTCATAGCAATCGATAAAGTGATGCCTAATATGTATGTGTTTGGTCTTGGAATGATAAACTGGATTCTTCACAATACAAATGGTACTCTCATTATCAATGTTGATAGGAGTATTCTTGTAATTGAATCCATAGTCCAGAGTGATTTTGCATCCACAAAATTTGTCACAACACTGCAGCGAGCTACATATTCAGATTAGGGATGTTCTTTGCAATTGTTTGTTTCTTGCATTGCCAGGAGACTAATCTTCTTCCAAGATATTGGCATCCTCCGGTGGTTGATCTTCTATCATAGTTATCACCTGCATAATCACTATCTGAAAAAGCTTTTAAGTGAAAAGGTGACTCTTTTGGATACCACAACCCCAACTTAGGTTGTTGCTTCAAATAACGAGAAGATTCTCTTTCTTTGCATTCATGAGATCTTTGGTGAGACTTGATATCTAGCACATAGACAAACTGCAAACATAATATCAGGGCCTTGATCACGTTGAGATACATAAGAGAGCCAATCATGGATCTATAAAGCTTGACTTCAACAGGTTGTCCATCTTCATCTTTGCCCAATGAATTGATTGATTTAATAGGGGTAGTAACAGTCTTCATATCATCAAAATTGAACTTCTTAAGTATGTTTGTAACATACTTGTCTTAGTGATAAAAATACCTTCCTTTGGTAGCTTAACTGAAGTCCTAAAAAGAAAGTCAACTCTCCATTGAACTCATTTGAAATTCCTTCGCATCAATTGCTCAAACTCCTAACCATAGACTGTTTGGTAGCCCCAAAGATAATATCATCAACATAAACTTGAACTAACATGATATCTTTCTTGTCTCTTTTGATAAACAAAGTCTTATCAATAGCTCCCCTACGTATCCATGTTACAATAAGAATGTGGAGAGTCTCTCATACCAAGCTCTAGGTGCGATGAAGGCATAAAGAGCCTTAACCACCTTGTAGACTTTGTTTGGGTGTTTAGGATCTTCAAAACCAGGAGGTTGTTTGACATAAACTTCCTCTATAATCTTGCTAAAATCGACAGGGATCTCTTTGTCTCCGTCATACTTCGGAGCAACCACTATCCATAATAAGATGATCTTTAAGCTCCTCTTAAGGTTTGCCACGCACACAAAGAAGAGTTAGAAACTTTAGGAACCCAAGCCATTCTGACTTGTGTTCCCCTGTAAGTTACAAACTCAAATTCTTTGAGTATGTAATTTCCACTATCTTTCAGATGATGATCCAGAATTATCTTTTGATCTTTATCATGTGGTTTTCAAAACTTTCGGTTTTCAACACAAAACTCTTTTTTCTTGTAGCACAAACATCAGATTCACTTTTGGTTGAAATGCGTCAACTCCTGCGAGTACTTTCCCTCTTAAATTTTGTTTAACACTTGGTTCTGTGATCTAAATCTCCTATGAATTGTACCTTCTAGGTTGATAGTGAGATCTCCTAGAATTTCTATACCAAGTATTGTGATCAGTACCTTGTTTTGTCTGAGCGGTACTTTGAGAAAATCTTTGGTCATGATACTTTGGAAAGAAATCTTGTGAGATCTTGAAGGTTTTGAAAAAGGTTTTTATTTGTGGGTATCTATGATCCGGTGAGAAATTTCGTGATTGACCCTATTTGAATTATTCCAAAGCGGTTTGTGCTCTCTAGGTTTCGGTTGGAAGTCCTTCTTTAAATTTTCTAAGGTATTCTGAATGATGTTCACAATCTTTAATTAGATGAGTAGGATTAAAACACACAAAACAGTTTTGACCCATACTTGTCAAAGAGACATCTTCTATGTCTATGCCCAAAATTATTTTGCCTTCTTGGTGAGTGATTAAACTTGTTTTGACCAAAATTATCCCCAAAAGGTTTAGCGATGCTTGTTTGAAAAGGTTTTTGAAGAGTACGCGTGGATGATACTGATTTAAAGTCTTGCTTGATTTTAACATCGTTTTCAACAGGTTCTTTGGGTTTTGAGACTTAGATTGAGCAACTAGCTTTTTCCTAAACTTAGACTGGCTACTCCAAAACGAGAAACATCGGCCTAGGGGTTGATGAATGCCGTGGGATGGGGAACACATGATAATCATTAGCTTTCTTATATTAGGAGGTGAGTCACTATTGAACCATCATTACTAGATGTATCTACATAATTAATGAGTTCTTCATCACTAGTGGTTATATCCTCATATTCACCTTCATCATGATTACTAGATTGGTTTTCTTCTAACTTACTAAAATCCATTCCAAAATCTAATCCAGTTTTAAGGTAGGCTCTTTGCTGTTTTTGAACATAAGAAACATGTGACAGACGGCTTCACCCCAGCGACAAACTTAGCTAACAAATCATCTCTTTACTTAGTTAATTTCTCAATTTGATTTTCAGATTTAATTTCCATTCACTAAGTTTTAATTGGTAATCCTGTTGTTCATATTTTTCATTGACTACTTCATTAGTTTGATGTGCTAAGATTTTGGCTTCCATAGATTCTAAGGTTATTTGATAACACCTACCTCAGAACCTAGCCTTAACACAATTATCTCTTTCATAAACATAAGCATTAAGTAGTTTTTGATAAAAATCATGACACTTAGAACATACCTTTGTGATAGGAGTTGATGCAGATTCAATCGACATCTTGGGCTTTCTTCTTAGTCGAGTTTCCACACAAGCTCTGATACCACTTGTTGGATCGATATACTTTAATCAAACTATCTAAACTAGCTTGTTAAGGTTTAATAACCTCGGA
This sequence comes from Chrysanthemum makinoi, assembly GCA_910596185.1. Lineage (NCBI taxonomy): Eukaryota > Viridiplantae > Streptophyta > Magnoliopsida > Asterales > Asteraceae > Chrysanthemum > Chrysanthemum makinoi. The sequence goes on along the minus strand of OU343217.1, from coordinate 193,145,957 downwards.
TAAATCCTAATTTATTAACAAAGAAACACACGACCAATCTTTATCAAGTACGCGGAATTTACTTAACAAAGCTAAGAAGAATAACCTTTTATTATAAACTATAAATCTGCTTATTATGCAGATACTCTAATACAACTCTAAGATAATCAAACTTCTCTCTAAAACACTAATTAAATTGTGAATTAAGTAAACTCTAAAACTCATAGACTCATTCATCTAATGCCAATCTAGGAGTCCTTTTATAGGCTCAAGGATATCCTAGTCGGTTTACAATTTGTAACCTTGTACGACAAGTAATCTAAACATAGAATACAATACTTTCCATAAGCGAATAACAGTTCTTTTGTTCTTGCAGATTACTTTGACTTTTAGGTGCGAGTACTTTGACTTTGTCTTTAGCTTGATTACTTTGACTCTTTGACTTTTCGGTACTGCGACATAGTACTTTCATATCTTGATACTTTCATGTCTTCACACTTTCATATCCCAACAGGAGAAATTTTTGAAATTGGAAGATTTGAAAAAGTGGGGATTTTATGGAGTAGATGACGGTGGGAGTTTTTATGGGGAAAGAGGAATTTTGAAATTTGTGTTTTGTTTTATTATTAGAAAGATATGATTTTTGGATTAAATGGAATAAAATACAAGTTTTATATACCACGACTTTAGACGAAAAAATATGCATTATGTGAGAAAAGGCTTGCTAATGAAGCTTCATGTAATACATGTATATGCAAAAAAGATAATCATATAAATACTTATGTAGGCATACTTAATTATCAAGCTAATGTCATTTTAGAGATAATTAGAAAATCATACCTCTAGCAGCTTAGGAATGTCTTTACAAATGACACAACAAATGTCACTAGACAATTCCGGCTCATTTGTGCTTAAGATACCTTCTTGGGAAGATATTCTTTTGTTACCAGCGATTCCTATAGCTTGGTGGGTATGAGCTTTGACTAATCAACATGACAAGAAAGATTAGTGCATTTAAAAAAAAATTGTCATCTAATCAACATCCAAACAAAGAGTTTTAAAAGACATGGTGTTTATTTTTGTGAAAAACCTTCTTTGTAGTTTTCAATTAACCATGGATCGTATCAAGTTTTTAAAATACAATATACTTCAAGAAACTTGGTAACAAAGCTCTGATGCCAATTGTGGAAAACTAGAAGGGGGGGGGGTTTAATAGTTTTGCCAATTAAAACTTCCTTTTAAACTATTTAGATCAACTTATGTCAATCTATTTGGATGTGTGTTGGATGTTGATAAACAAACATATAGAAGTATGTAATGAAAAGATAAGAGTTAGAAGCACAAAACCACAAGCGAATATTTATAGTGTTTCGGCTACAGGACACTTCCTTGCCCTACTCCACTCCCAGAGTCACCTACTCAAGAGTTAAGTAATCACTACACGATACCAACTCCATGGTGGAGAAACCTTCACAACGTTTCCTCTTTTTGGGTACTAGGCTAACCACAGGGTTCTTTCACACCAGGTGAACCACCCTAACACGGCGTGCTACCCTTTATCGGTACTAGGCTCATTACGAGTTCCATTGCAATGGAGGAACTACTACCCAACACTACACCAACGACAAATCCCAAAGGAGACCAACTCCTTATTACAACATCATCAAGGATATCAATATCCTTGGATCTAATACTAATCTATCTTGTACATCGAAACACCATATCGAATGTACATCTAAGGCACCTTTCACTAATGCCTTTAAATAGATCTTCAGACACACCCTTCACTAATGTCTTGTTACTTGTCTTCTAGGCACCCTTCACTAATGCCTATAATACGGACGATCGACACCTTTCACTTAATGTCTTCGTCTTTAATACTTGAGACATCTTTCACTAATGTCTTCACACTACACTTCTTAGAAGAAAAATGTTAGGTCACAAGGTTTACCACACAAGCTTATATGAGAGATAGAGAGGTGATTGAACAAGAACCAAACACACACACACACGATAATATAAGACCGGTTATGCGTAGAGTGTATGTGAAAGAAAACTTGAACAACCAACCTTCAAATGAAGGTTTACATAAGGTATTTATAGGAGGGAAGCTAGGGCAACACTCCTAGTTCCTTTCCTTTCACCTATGGGCTTGGGCCTAAGCTCATGGGCCTTCTACCTAAGCTTAAGGCTAATAACAAACATAAAGGCCATAATAAGCTAACTATTACATATTAGTAACTAACACTTGAATAAGGTTTAGGAGTGATTCCAACAATCTCCCCTCAAGTGTTATTACATATGAGTAACAAACACTCAAGTGTTGGTGATGAAAGTGAAAGGCGTTGATGTAATAGTAGCTTTGGCGTCTTCTGACATTCTTCTTTCTTGTGAGAAGAATTGTCTTGATTTGAACAATCTCAGTGTAGAGATAGTTTACTTTGAACATTTATGCTTTGACGTCATCTTTAACTTTGTTCTTTGATCATTGTTCTTTGTGATGAAAGAAATAGTATGTTGTTGTGCGCATCAAATCGCCTCAGTGCCTTCGCGCTCACGGTGTCTCCGTCATTCTTCAACATGCTCACCGCGCTCTTTTGGCGTTGGAATTCGATTGATGAAGTTCTTTAAGTCTTTAACTTTGTAGATTCTGTCGATGAAGAATCATTATTGTTGTTGTGTTGCTTTGGATAGAACTTCCATTAGTGATGATGTTGGCGTGAGCATGAGAGAATCCGCGATCATTCCGCTCGAGCTTCCATAAGAAGAAAACATTAAAGCGGTTAGTAATAAGTGGATTCCGCACTTACAAGTTTGAACCGAGTGTTAACGGCATAGTGTGAAAACACAACTCTAATTCTTACAAAGGCGTTCTGAATCGAGTCCCACAAGTGAGATAACACGATGTCCGAAGTACACCTCGATTGAGATGAGTGAAGTGGTAGAAGCATCACCTCTGAATGTAGACGTTTGAGACCACTAAGCGCAATCCACGGGGAGTTGCCGGCGACTGCTGTTAGAACATTTGATGTTGACCACTGGCGAGGTTTCCATTCAATCAGCGAGGATCACAAATGTGAACCTCTCATAAATGTTCTCGACAGATTGCTAAGATCTGTGAAGGACTCGATAATGTACTACTGAAATTCTTATTGTTGAATATCAAGTGATGAAATGTCAAGTGTACCTAAGAGATCTTTTGATGAATCTCGTGGCTCTAGACTCAATAGTGCGTTTTGGTTTTCTGGAGCGGAGACTAGGGAGAGGGTCTCCTTCTTCAATACCGCAAATCTCTAAGAGCCCGATAGTTTACTTAGGGTTCCCTGTGAGAATGAAACAAGCTTACGTTAAGAAACTTGAGTGGATAAGAAGGTTTAGTGCATGCGTCCTTTGGGTCCATGGCGACTTTTAATCTTCAATACTTGCGTCACTAAGTGACAACCGGTAGCATATGAATTGAACGATTATGCGCCCTAAGTTGAATAATCTGGAGGGCTATTTCTTTTCACCCTTTTCTTTGCATTTCTTTTTAATTCTTCAACTCCTTCATTCTCGATTCTCATTTTCTCCTTTTTACAATCATACCTAAGGACTTCTAAATACTAACTATTTGTGGTGTCCTGGGGTAGATCCATCCGACTCTGGCGGATCATAGGACGGTTATTCTAACCTTAGTCACCTTATAACTCCATGACTAACCTATGTTGCCATAAAACCAGCGATGTGAAAAATCTCTCCCAGTGTTTATGAATGAAAAACATTTTAGTACCACTGTTGAGATAAGATTTTGCATAAATACTCCCCTCCACATGTGCTTAAGAGTTTTGACGGTTAAAATGCACATGAGGAAAAGCGCACTTTTGAATTGATCAACTCAAGATAGACAATCCCCGAGACACGGTTCGTGGCATAGTTAAAGAGTTGCATTGTCAACTTTTAGGTGACAACTAGCTCTAATAACTACCTTGAAGGTGTGGAAAATCCTCGAAAGGTTCAAACCGAGCAGTCGAGTTCATGTCTACCAAGAGTTTCTCGAATGGTACATTGTACTCAGACAAGTCCTTTGCGGCGTACACATCACTACGAACTACTTAAAATTATTACGATCGGACAAGTCTTTTCGAGTTACTAACAGTTAAGATCTCGTCAATTCATGGGTTAAGTCTATAGTACAATGATTCATTTGCTTTTACACAACATATTTCTAATCACGTATTTTCTCCCCTCAAAATGGCATATGTGATGTTATTTTAGAAAAGTTGAGAATAAATATGACCATTTCAGTGTTCTTGGGAAGAATGACCCTTGTGAACAATTTTTGAACAAAGTTTTGATTCAAGTACTCCCCTCACGAGTGATATAAGCGGTTGAGGTTTTGAAAATCATAAGGGAAAGTACTTGTTCTTTTGAGCAAAACCTTGAAAAATGAAAGGTTTGATAGGTTTTACTCAAAAGTAAGAAGCTTTCGCTCCATATATAAGGATTGTGCCAGGCGTACCAGGGTCCTTTATTTACAAGTGGGTTGTACAGCGTAATGTGTGCACAAGCCATTATCATAATCAATCAAACATCAAAATTATATGAAGGAAGCAATTCAAGGGGTACGGGGAAGTGCGGTGATGTTCCCGGGGGTGTGCAGCGGGCGTTGGCGGTTATGTTAATCACGGGTGGACCACCGACATAACTCTCCATCGTCCGAGCTGATCCCCCGAAACAACCGTTCATCAATCATTGTGATGATCCGTCTCACATCCCTCCTTTCTGAGAATTCCGCGCAGGAGACCCAATTTTCTGGCGTATATCCTTCAACTGTATGCCATTCCATCCCTAACCCGGCTTCAAAGTATGATCCCGAACTTGTAGGTTAAGCTACATCGATTAAGCAGTTTCTTAGAAGTTCACTACGGTAAACAACGCGAAAGGTTTCGGCGATGAGTGTATATTGAGATAGCTGGTTGATATTAGGAAGATCAAGCTTGGGAGGAGTGAAGATGACACGCACGTCGATAAGATTCAACGACCATTTGGATATCTTCTACGTTCCTGATGACAATGCGTCTTATGAAGATGAGAAGTGACTTGATAAATTCGCGTTGTACTGCGGTTGAGAATTGTCTCATGCGACCTTGTACCTTGGCAAGGTACATGTCTTCGATGTCATTGAGAGACAAATTCTCAAAGTCGACCGGAGAAAGCATAGTCCGTTCATCTTGTCGTTTGACTACGATCTTCTTTAGGAATATGTAGTCCCACTTAGACGAAAGGTCAACGTGTATGATGGCAACGATATCCTTAGAACTATACATAGCATGTTGAGACTTACGAAACGGCGGCTTACGTAGTAGATTCGTCGGCGTTACGGCGGTGATGAATCCCATACAATGCATCTTGGTCATATGCTTCCACTGTGTTGGAGAACAAGTGATTGGCACGTTCCTCAATGGCTATGCGGTTTGAGTAGGCAGTGCTGGGAATGGAAGTGTCAACGATGTAGCGTATTTTCTTGAATCATCAGCGCCGTGTAAAGAAAATCAAGTCTTTGTTGAAGAAATATCTGAAAGGAATCCTTGGTTCATTTGGTTGGCCAAGTGTTGGTAGAGGTTTGGTCCAATCGATGTAGTATGGAGGGTTGTCCCTTTGTGTGAAGTCAATGTTTGCTTCAGGGTTGAGCCAATCCATGTTGTTAGACATAGCTCGAGCAATGTTTTCAAGGTGATATTCTACCTCGAGGGCACTTTGGACGTCTTTTAGAAGTTGAAACGCTTCATTCTTGATTCGCCTTCATTTCAGTTCGTCATTTTCTTCATGGAACTTTTCTTGCAGAATTTTAGCATGCTCCAATGTAGAACCGTCTACCAAATTCGACCTTCTTCGAGGGTAGGGAGTGTTGTTAACAAGAGTAGCAAACCATTCAAATTCCTCTGTTTTATCGTCATCTAGCCATGATACGACGTCGGTCTGACATCTTCTTCTTCTTCTTTTTTGAAGGCCTAGATGATGATTCTGGTTTCTAAACTTGTTTGGGAGAGGTGGGTTGTTGTAGGGGCTCAAGGACCTCTTCATCATCACCACCTGTATACTCAAAGTGATCATCGGTTTTTTGAGTCGGGGGTGGTAACTTCGGAATCGTCACGAGGTTTTTCAGTAGAAGAGCGAGGAGGAGATTTTTGTTGAGCGGGGCCGTTGTGGAGGTTGCATCAAAAGATTCACCAGGCGCTTCGGCGTTTAGTGCGTATTTATCCTTATCCTTGTCTTCATCGTCTCTAGGGCGTTTAGACTTTCGGCTTCAATCTACAAGCAAGTTGGTAGTCCAGCAATGCTTGAAACAATTTTGCTTCTTCAGAATTGAACATCGTGAGCGTAACGACATTTGTGTTACAAGCTTGGCCACCAATTCATTATTTGAAAAACTAGGATCGGTTGGATTGATTGTGACGGTTAAGGGCGTTGATCGAATAGTTTGCTTGGCGATATGCATAAGATTTGGATAAAGTTGTTTGGTGAACAACTCCTTTGTGACTTTAGGAACGTACTCAAAAGTTTTTGTGTATCCTTCGATCATTTCGTTCAGTTCCTCTTGACGGTGATTTTCATGAATTCTGAACAAACTTCCTTTCTCCTTGCATCTTTTCATTCTCGTCATACAGATGTTGTTTGTGATCAGCAAAGAAATTCAACTTCTTGAGCCGTCTTTCTTTCGACTTGTTTGGCGGCTTTACAATTCTTTTATGAGCGAGAAATCCAAGATCGAGGTGGCTTCTTCTGTCTGGATGATGATTTGGTTGATCTTTTTTGATGGTGGTGGTGAAGAGTGAGAAGAGCGAATCGATGATGAAGAGATATGAGGAGACTCTGGATCCTTGGGTTGAGGGTTTCTTCCTTTGATCGTCGAGGACTATCTAGAAGAAGCGTATCATAATCAACATCTTTATCTTTTTAGGACTTCTCGGTTCCGGTTCCTCAAACTCATATTCGATAGTATCCTCCACAAGCTTTTGTTGTTGCACAAGAGTGGTGGCACCGGCTCCCTTATCGGGTTGATTAACCGCATCGAGGAGATGGTTGAGTGGGCGACACCACTTGATCCTCGGGACCACCCATTTGGTCTTTAGCAAATTCTTGACTTTGTGTTGGTGTCTAAGGAATTTGATCGTCTTCTTGTATACATTTTCCGGTGGCTCTTTATCACTCTCCGAGCTTTCATCAAAAGGTACAAGTACAGAGTCTTCCCTTTTTCTTTATCAGCTTGAGGACTTGGAGGTTTTGGTACTGAAGGATTGTCATCCTTTGTAGTTTGAGTAGGTAATCTCTTCATGCGTGTACCTTGAGCTTTCGTCCACAAGCTTTCTTTGCGGTTCGGGTGTGGGAATAGGTTGGCTTCCTTCAGGGAACAATACTTTTACGAGGAGGATTCCTTTTGGGAAGCTTCCTATAAATATCTGTACTTGTGACCCGACCTTTGCTCTTACGGTCCTCCGAGTAGGTGTACGGAAGATTTTTCATCGAGATGACCAACTTTGCTGTTTCTGACTAGCGATACCTTTGTATGTTTCAAGCTTTTTGATTTCGGTAGTCAGAAGGTGACGGTATCGTACCCTTTCTTTGTTGGCGATTCTTTGATTCGGCGGATAATATGGGTTCGATCAATATGTCGTGATTATCTGGGTCATTGAGCCTCATGGGTATATCAGGATGAAGTCCAAGTGCTCTCTGGATCAATAGTTTGGTGTATCTGACATAGGGAATCTTGGAGCCAAGCTTCTCGTGAAATAGCATCATGTCCTCCCATATCAGTGCTTCGATTTCAATGTCCTTCTTGTTGATCAACGATTAGAAAATTTGCAGTTCCATGAGCTTGGGATGCTATAGCCAGCTTTATCGCGATAGAGACCGATTTGGTGATGATCATGTAGAGTGTTCTCCATGGTTGAGGAATATTCTTCAACTCTACGTGAGAGTGCTTAGTAATGATTCCTGAAGCTTCATCATAACCAATATCTATCAAAATTTCAAGGACTCTCTCTTCAGTAGGGGTAGCAAAGAAGTCGGTTGGGCGATGTGGGAATGATGAGAACAGCCGTAAGTCGCGAGGTGATAGTGACTTGTTTGTGATTAAGTGTCACATTCACTTGCACTTTGACCATGATCCTCGCATAGAATCGGTGTTGAATGTAGACCTCTCAGGCTGGCGAGTGTGAGAGCATGTTACGGTAGGGATGATTCGAGAATATCCCTGTAATGAGACAAGAAGATTCCGAGCATGTGAGGGTGTCAAAGTCAACCCTAAGGTTGTTCTTTCCAATCTTTCTCGGATAACCCTCGGGAAAGATATCAGCAATTGTAGAACTTGATGCATCCACATTCATTTGTTGACCATGTCGTGATCTGCGAAATAACATTAGCCAAAGAACCAACATATCGAAAGACATAGTGTTAGTCAACGAGAGGCATGAAAGCTTTAGATCTCTGGCATTAATATTCTGTTCATGGCATGAAAGCTTACTCGTTATTACACAAAGTTTATGCGGTACATTTCAAGAGAATATCCACTTTGTATTACACACACATCATGGCATGAAATCTTGTTAAACATTTATGCGTAGAAAGTCATATAGCGTGGAGATTGAAAACCACTAAGGGTTATGAATTACGCATAAACTTTCTAGCCATAAGTTTACACCAAACAATTTACAGCGGTTCTAAGATATTTATGAGAGTCACATAAACCAAGTTATAACATCTAAATCGTGGTGAATCATAAATACCCAAACTCAAGAACATTAAACCACACAATTCCTAATTAAATTAAATTAGTGTTTTTTACGGGTAGTTATAGGGCACGAAATCATTAATTCAACATGATATGACCATCACACAACAATCCTTTTGACTAAAAACCTTCACATTTGTAAACACCCAAATCGACTCATAAACCTAGTTTTAAAAAAATCATCAATTACGTGTTTTACGGTGGGTTTTGATGGTTAAAATGTTATCATTTATGTATTAGAAGACGTTTGACACTATCCATTTAACCACAACACACCATTGATTGTGTGTTCATATATATCGTAGAACACATAATCACAGCGTAATAAAAGTTTTAGCCGTAGGATTTGCTTGAAATTCAAAACCTTAGCTTGTATTATCGTTAAGATCATGAAAACATTTACAAGATGATGATCTAAAGCAGTTTCTTGAGCGATTTTTGTTTAGTAGGATTATTTAGGATAGAAGTATTAAATGTGAAGAGATTGTTAGGTGAAGAGTGTTTTTATTAAAATAACTTTAACATTTTGACATTTATGGTCCCTCCACCTTTTCCATTTCATACAAAGCCATTTAACTTCCATTTTGGTTACCAAACAAAGATTTTAAGAAAGAAACTTTGACGACACTCCCCTCGACTTAATAAATGATGAAAGGTTATAATTTTTAGTCAGGAGTGTCATGAACGAAACATTTACCACCATTGATAAAAGAAACAACCGGGATATAATAACATGCAAGTACACGGATGATTTGACACGGTTAAGTATAAATGTTCTCCCCTCAACACTTGATCGAAAAATCTTGAATTTTGAAAGATTATAGTGTTGACGGAAGGAATGTACTTGCAATGTTAAAAGAAAATAGATAGAAGAATATTTTTGTTGTTTTATCAGGTTTTATATTTTTGTATTTTGTTTTGGAAAAATTATTTACAAAAGAGATTTTGGTGTTTGACAGGTTTTTAAGAATGTTTTAGGAGTTCATCCAATTCCTCTTGAGTCAAACACCTCATACCAATCCGATGGACCAACTCATTAAACCTAGCGGGAGACAAGGCTTTGGTGAGAAGATCGCCAATTGGTATTCGTACCCACAAAATATAATTCAACGATACCATGTTCGTGGTCCTTGATGAAATGATATCGAAGATCGATGTGCTTTGATTTCGAGTCTTGGCGAGTTGCACGAGATTGCAATGGCACTCCGATTGTCGCAGATACATCGGGATTACTGTCAAATCGTAACCATAGTCTTTGAGTTGTGTTCTCATCCAGATGACTTGAGCACAACAGGCTGACATGGCTACATATTCTGCTTCGGTTGAGGACAGCGATGTACAATCCCTTCTTCGATTGCCATGACACGGTTTATCACCAAGAAATTGTAAAGCTCTGAAGTACTTTTTGGAGTCTAAGCATCTGCGTGGTCAGCGTCTGGCGATTAGTTCAAACCGGAATCCTTCCGGATACGGATCCCCAAGTTAATGGTTCCCTTTATGTATCGGAGGATTCTTTTAGCCTCGGAGAGGTGGGTTTCAGTTGGTCGCGACTGATAGCGAGAGCAAAGATATACGGCAAAGACAATATCTCAGTGCGCTGGTACTGTTAGATACATGAGAGACCCAATAATACTACGGTATTTTGTAGGGTCCACCAATTTCCCATGTAAATCGGCGTCTAGCTTCTTGGTATGAGCCATTGGTGTGGCATAGGTGTCACAGGTTTCATTCCAAATTTGTTTAACAATTCAAGGGCATATTTGGGCTGACTCAAGAAAATACCACGTGGTGATTGATGAACTTGGTCAGAGAAGAACATGAGTTCACCCATCATGGACATTTCAAAATTTTTCTTCATTAGTTTTGCAAAGCGATTGAAAACTTTTTATGTGTAGACCCAAAAATGATGTCATCACGTAAATTTGAACAATTAAGATATGTGCCCCGTGATATTGTATAAAAGAGTTGGGTCAACCGAACCTTTGGTGAAATTATTAGCAATGAGGAAAGATGATAGCTTATCGTACCATGCCGAGGAGCTTGTTTGAGACCATCTGAGCTTTGTTAGGTTTGTAGGCGTGATTCGGAAACTTCGGGATCAACGAATCCATCACGGTTGGTGACATAAACCGTTTCTTTAAGTTGTCCATTGAGAAGCGGTTTTGACATCCATCGATAGACCGTCATATTCATATGAGCCGTGAGCGCTGAGAAATATCGAGCGACCTCAAGGCGAGCAGCCGGGCAAAAGATTCTTCAAAGTCAATACCCTCTTCTCGGCGATAACCCTTAGCCACGGGCGTGACTTATTTACGATAACATTTCCTTCGACATCAATTTGTTTTCCAAATCCATTTGAGACCAATGGCGTAGACCCTGTTGGTCTTTCAACCCGTTCCCATACTTCAAGACGTTTGAATTGGTTGAGTTCTTCTTGCATGGATTCAATCGTCTTTTGTCATTGCGTCTTTGATGTTTTAGGTTGGATTGGCTGACGGTGAGCATAAATGCAATGTTCACCATCGAGTGAAGGCGTTGTCTCGTAATGGCCGGTTGATCGGGTTGCCAATAATGTTTTCGAGAGGATGGTCTTTCGTCCATCTATGTGTGGAGGGTTGATGTTGGTATACATTGTGCAGATTTTGAGGATTCAAATGGCTTGTTGAAGCTTTTGCGACATCTGGTGCAGGCGATCTCATTAGCGGGTTGAAGAAGCGCATTTGGATCAAAATCTGCGGTGGGGTACTGCATTGAGAATATCATCAGCAGAGTTTCATCATTGTTGGAAGCGGTTTGTTCAACTGTTGTGTTGGAGTCAAGCGGGTAGGTGCATCTTCAACGATAGTTGTTGTAGCAGGTGTATCGGTATAAGAGTATTATCGGGTTGAGCAGCGGAAAAACGGATACACACGGAGCACGTTCATCAATATCGTCAGCGAGCAGCGGAGCAAATAACCTTTCCATTTGTTGCGAGTAAGTTTGGGGCTTTGTTCGGTGATGATGGGGTTTGGGGAAGTTTAAGCGGTTGTGTCCGGGTTCCAAGGTTATACTCGAAGCCATTTCCGTAAGTTCATCAAAATGAGCATGAATTGTTTCCATCACTTGTTTTGTACGACGATTCGGTCGGAAACCTTTTGAATTATCGCAGTATCCGATAAAGACTCCAATGTCAGCTTTGGCTTTGAGCTTTCCAAAGTCATCACGATCATTATTTGGATAGCAAAGAGATCCAAATACATGAAAGTGTTTGAGATTCGGTTTTTTGTTGTGGACAAGCTCAAAAGGTGTTTTGTTGTGGCGTTTTGTAATCATAGAACTGTTTTGAGTATAACATGCAGTAGATACGACTTACGCCCATAAGTATCTGGAAGTTTAGCATTGATTAACATTGTTCTTGCGGCTTCCACTAGCGTTCGGTTTAGTCTTTCGACAACTCCGTTTTGTTACGGTGTGCGTGCAATAGATGTCGATCTTTGAATTCCACTTTCTCATAGAATTCACGAAGGGTTTGGTTAACAAATTCGAGTGCCTCTATCTGTTCGATTATGCGAGCGGTTGTTTTCGTAGCTGAACTTGTATTTTCGTGAAAGGTGATGATCATCTTTGGAGCTTGATCTTTGCTTGAAGAAAGTAGACCAAGTCCAGTGAATAGTCATCAACAATTACTAAGATGTAGCGTTTGCCATTGATCGTTTGCACGCATCGGGCCACACAAATCCATGTGAAGAAGATGAAGCACATCTTTGAGAGTGTGTTCCACCTTTGAAGGAAAATGAGCACGAGTGCTTTTGCCTTGTTCACAAGCTGAGCAAAGGTGATCTTTAGAATACCCAAACCGTGGGAGTCCTTCAACTAGTTTGTGTCGAGCAAGGTTGGTGATGGTTTGAAAGTTTAGATGTGTGAGACGACGGTGCCATAGCCAGGATTTTGTTGATGTTGCCTTTGAAAGTAAACAAATGGGAGATGAAGCAACCATGTCTTTCATAGAGATAGTGTAGAGATTAGAATTACGCGATCGGACATAAGATCATTTCCTTGTAGATCACGAATGAAACAAGTTTTCTCGCTGAAAGCAACCTCCAAATCTCCATCACAAAACTGACCTCTTGAAAGCAGATTATGACCGAGGCCTTCCACATGGTAAACCTGCTGATTTCGATGTTCCCATTGACATAGTCTCCGTAGCCCATGATAGATACGAAGTGATCATTCCGAACTGGCGTGCCAATGAACTTTGCAATAAAGTTTGATAACTGATTTAAGATTGCTGTCATGTGTGGGGAACATCCGCTATCAACAATCCAGAGAATGATCGTATCACTGCATTACATACAGACGACACAGATGCAATAGAAGTAGATGTGGAACCCAAAGTGTTAGAGGGTTCGTGGCGAGGTATAGTAGATATACACACATCAATAGCTTTAGGTATCCACTTAAATCCTAGTGTGTTATATATCCATTTCCGCCATCTATAACTACTCTTTGCTTTAGTCTTAGTGAATGCACTAGGTGGTACTACATTCTTAGGAGGTGCAACTGGAGCTACAGGGGACAATGCGTTTCTTAGAATCTAAAGAGGCGGTCTACCAAGCACAGACTTAGAAAGATTAGTGGGCCTAGAGGTATTCGGTTCTTAGATTCCTTAAACGAGAGATGATAGCTTTAGCAACACATTTATCATGACAATCGGAATTCATACTTTTACGCCAAATAACACAAGGTGCATCGGTGAATATCAAAAGTACTTAACGGTTTAGCATTTGTTACATCACTATTTCTATTACATTTTCAGAGCCTTAATATCTATAGTGGAGCAACGTGAGTCTTATTCATAGTCCTAGGGTGTTCTTCTACTTTAGCATTCCTGATTGATCTTTTCTTAGGTCGCAACTTCCTATTCTTCGATTTAGTGCTCTACGTGAAGTGCGGACGTTTGGAAAAGATGCTCAACTATTCTATTTGAGTAGAAGGAGGCACGTTAGCAACTTGTGATTTGGCAGTAGGGATTCTAGGTTCATGAGTACTAAGTGTTATTGGGGCTAATCTCTTAATGATGGTTGGCGGAAGTTGTTCATACTTTCCTAACATTCCTCTTAACTTGATGATAGTGTGTATCAGATCTTGATTTTGAACCGAACATTTCCAGGCAAAATGCATAACTTCTTTAGTGTGTGCAAGATAATGATCAAGTTCATTTGATGCTTCATCACGAGTCTTTTTGAGTAAATCAAATATGACACCATATTCCTTTTTAACTTTTTAAAGTTCTTGTTCATATTTTGAGATTTGACACTTAAAAGACACGTTTTGATCATCCAGTTGCTCAATTTTAGGATCAAAAGGTTTTGCACGCATGGCTGGGCGATTTTGTGTTGAAAAACAAGTTGTTGATCGTGAATATCTTTTTGACACCAATTAAGATGACGTATTGCATTTGAAAGTTTGTTTGACGATCGTTTGTTTTCAACATTGGGACTCGATCTGAAGCACATTATCGGTGTTCTCAACATTTATCCACAGAATCAACGAGTATCAGCAGAGGTATAATCAAATGCATATGACAAAGAATTCAATAACACAACATTATGAACATCAGCACAGATGACATCTTCCAAGAGTCGATCAACATCTTTTCTCAACATTTTCTTTTTACGTTTAGTGTTTGAAATAGATGTTTCTGTTTTCTCGACAACGACCTTCATCACTCCAAGTTCCTTATGAAAATCCTTTTCCCAGGCTAATGCACAATTTTCAAATTTTTAACGTTAGGTAAAAGATTTTTATGAAAAATGTCTCTTTGTTCTCGCGCCAGAGTCGATTGAAAATGATCGAATTTTGATTTGAACGATATTCTATCTCATGTTGTAAAATTTTGAGGTCAGCCATGAAAATGTCAAAATATCTAAGAATTTTATGATTTTCAGGTTTTGAATTTACTTCACCGATGGAAGGTAAAGGACCATAAATTTGTGCATAATCTGGTTGGGGATTAACATTAGAAGACTGGGTGTTTTTTGATGATACCCTTGGTGTGTTAGAAGAATCCGTTGGTGTGACGAAAGTGACCGCTTTTGAATAGTTAAAAGGTTTGTTGTAAACAACTTTTTCTAATTTTGATCGACTCTCGTCTTCCGCATCTAATTCCTCTTGACGATGATATTCAACAACACTCATAATAGAATTATCAACTTTATATTCTGCACTGGAAACTTCAGGATTTGGTTTGAATGCTTTTGTTGAAAGCTTAGGTTTGTAATCGGCAAGATTCGGTCCATATCCATTTGGATTGGGTTTTAAAGTAAACTTTTCAATGGCCGTGACCGACTCGCCATGTTTGTAAACAACAGTTTTAAACTCTTTAAGTTTGTTTTGCAAGCCGATGATTTCTTCAAGATGATCATCTATTCGTTTCGTTGAATGCTTTTTGTATGCAGAGAACTGTTTTTGACAAGTTAACAACTCAGCCTTAGCTTTTGATTTTCCAAGGTGAGAGCGTTAATTTGCTTTTTATGTTCATGTTTCAGTTGTTCTATTTCGGACAACAAAGCATTCTTCGAAGCGGCTAGATCACGCATCTGTCTTTCTAAATATTTTTTTGTTTTGATAAGATTTGGCAAAGGCTGCTTCAAAACCGTTTTCATGTTTTTCTTGAGTTTTGAAAAAGTTGAGTTGCTTTTGTAGACATTCAAAATCCTTGGTTAACAGTGCAATTTTGCATTTCAAGTCCTGATTAATGGCATGACATTTTTTCACTATGGTCTGTTGGTCTTGTATTAACGAGCAAAATGGATGAGGAAAAAGTTCGGCGTCTTCAACGTGAGTCTCAACATGATCATTACTGAGATCCTCAAGTATAACCACGGAGTCAATTTAATTATCAAGGGAAACCGGTTGGTCATCTTGATCGTCAAATATAACTACGAGGTCTAGTTGAAAATCGTCGGAATGAGATGTGGATGGCGCATTTTGAACATTCTGAGCCTTGCCGGATTCAGATGTTGGCATAGATATGAGATCAGAGATGAAAATGGTTTGTTGGTGCACCTGAGACAAGCCATCAGTGTCATACACTGGGCCTGTGTCACTCATG
Source organism: Chrysanthemum makinoi (assembly GCA_910596185.1). NCBI lineage: Eukaryota > Viridiplantae > Streptophyta > Magnoliopsida > Asterales > Asteraceae > Chrysanthemum > Chrysanthemum makinoi. The sequence goes on along the minus strand of OU343217.1, from coordinate 193,130,115 downwards.
TGTAACTCATGCATATTAGCCATCAACATAACTGCTGCATTGGCCTGTAAGTCCTCCATATCATCATCTGAGTCTGCATTTGCCATAAAACTCTGTTCTTTGTCTGTGAGAGATCCACCGGCTTCATCCTTAAGAGCCAAAGAAGAGCCTCTTTGAAATAAGCACTGCCCCTAGTCCTTGGCTTTGGGCATGCATTAGCTAGGTGTCCCTTCTCATTGCAGTTGTAGCATCGAAGACCATTCAACCCATTCTGAGCATTTCCCTGTTCCATCACTTGAGCTCTGTTGTTATTCCTACCCATAGCATTAAACCCTTGAACACCGCCCATCTGACGACCATAACCACGATGCTGAACTTCAACTCGTCCATTGTTCACAACAGCTTGATTACTTGTATTAGATGAGGAATGAATACGGTTGTTGGATTTGTTGGTATAACGGCTAAATGCATTAGCAATCATAGCAAATCCTTGTTGCAGTGCTTCAAACGGATCAGATTCCTCATTAGCTTCAGCTTGAGCATGGTTGTTGTTGTATGGAACCAATTGAGTTTGTTGAGATGGAAGTTGTGAAGGATCATGTGGTGTGATTGTAGCAGTTGGTTGAGTTGCTGGTTGAGGAGAATAATTGTTTTGAGCATATAAGGCAAGTTGTTGATTTTCCGGATGTGTTGGTGGAGCAATTTGAGCACGGAGAATCCTTTCCCGATCAACTTCCTTTTCATGAGGTTTCAAGTAATCATACAACAATCCGTAGGTAGACTGATGCATGTTCTTCGCTTGACGGAGAAAAATGACATACTTCTCCCATTCAGAACCAAGACTACTTAGGAACTTAGTAATCACTGTAATTCTTGGCATGATGATGTTGTGTTTATCCAAATCATTGATGATGTCTGAAAATCGGTGATGATAGGACTCGAGTGTCTCTCCAGGTTCAATCATGAAGTGTTCATAAGCCAAGTAAATTTTGGATTCCAAATCTTCCTGATTGAGTACAAATCCTTCCATAAGAAGACGAATATGATCCCACATTTTCTTTGCAGTCTTTTGAGCATCAACACTACGAAGAATTAGGTTTGGTAATCCTAGGAGGATATATTCCATTGCAAGCTCATCTGCTTCATAGTGTAGAAGTTCTTGAGGATTCAAGTTTGCAACAGTAGCAATGTTCGTTTGTTCATCTCTTGGTGGAATGGCATTTGGATCTCCGGGTACAATGACAGTAGGCATCTCAAATTCCAAGATAACCTTCTTTAAGAACTTTCCATGTGGCTTCTTTAGATCACAAAACCTAAAGAACCTTATCATCCATTGATCGTAGTTTCCTGGAGTGAGCATTGGAGGTCTATCAAGTGATCCAGCCTCATGAATTGATTGTTGGCTGCTTAAAGTTTCAAACATCTTTGCAAACCAAGTGGGTTCCTTCATAGTGATCCTTGATGGATGTTGACTTAAGTCATTTGTGTACGGTTGAGCTTGAAGACTCGGTGGTGGTTGAACCATTTGAGGTTGTGGATTTGCAGCAAGTTGTGGAGTATGTTGTTGGTTAAATTGTTGTTGATAAATTGCTTGTTGTTGATTCCATTGTTGATGTTGTGGAGTTAGTTGTTGTTGTCGTTGAGGATAAGTGTAAGGGAAATAGTTAGAGTATGGTGGTTGTGACATGATGAAAACTTGTGTTGGTAAAAATGGATCTTTGTAGTCGAATGAACCTTTGTTGATGAAGTGACCTTAAGCGTAGAAAAGACAAGAACCAAGTAGCACTTATGCGTAAAAACACCAAAGTTACGCGTAACAATAAGGAGTTACGCGTAGGATTTAGCTTACGCGTAAGTAGGAAAAAACACTAAAGTTAGGCGTAGACAAAAGTTAGGCGTAGAAAGTTAGGCGTAGGATTTTCTTATGCGTAAGACTAGGCTTAGGCGTAGGAAAAATCTTAAGCGTAGGATTTCTACGCGTAAGCTTATGCTTATGCGTAATTTTAGGGTTTTTGCCCAAAGGATCGTTTACACTATCACAGTGCAAAAGATATCCAAAGTCGACGTATTTTCGGACTTATCCAAGTAAGAAAACACGGAATAAACCACGAAAAAGAAGATCAAACCAAGGAAGCACTTACGCGTAGTTTTAGGGTTTTACTACGCGTAGAAACGCTCGAAATTTTGATTCGTCCAAAAGTGTTTCTAAACCAGTTTTTGTGTGATAAAATAGCTTCAATAACACCAAAATACACAAAAGTGTGAAACTTGATGAACCAAAGCCTCTAAAACAGTTACGAGTAGGATAGAACCCTCGTCCAAAAATTCAATTAAAAACAACTATCCACGCATAAAGTTTGAAACTTTTTGCCAAAAACAAGTATTTTAACACCTTAAAACATTGAAAGTACAAGAATCTTGGATTAAATAGTGTAAAAAACAAGTTTTTAAGCGAACCAAAGTATCAAATGTGCGTTTTAGGCGTAGGACCGAAACCCACTTCAAAAACAAACATGATTCACCCAACTAGTTGGCGATTGATACCATTGTTAGGTCACAAGGTTTACCACACAAGCTTATAAGAAAGATAGAGAGGCTATTGAACAAGTATCCAAACACACACACACACGTATAGACTTAGACGGTTAGGCGTAGGTATGTGAAAGAGAGAATAACTTGGACAACCAACCTTCAAATGAAGGTTGTTACAAAGTATTTATAGGCAAGGAGCTAGGGCAACACTCCTACTCCTTCCCTTTCTCCTATGGGCTTGGGCCTAAGCTCATGGGCCTTCTACATAAGCTTAAGGCTAATAACAAACATAAAGGCCATAATAGGCTAACTATTACATATGGGTAACTAACAGTTGAATAAGGTTTAGGAGTGATTCCAACAATATCAAACAACTGTATTCGTACAAACGATATCTGGCAGCAGTTGAAGCTGGCAAAATAGGTTTCATGGATGAAAAGTCCTCTGGTACACCTACTAGGAAAACCAGGAGAGGCAGTGCAGGAAGTATCACGAGCACTGAGAGTACTAGAAGGTATCCGAAGAGGAGCCCTTCCCGTAAAAGGAAAGTTGCATTAAAAGAGGCAATCCCTATTCCCAAACCTGAACCACAACAAAAGCTTACGGACGAGGACTTAGAGGACACTGATACGGATGAAGAGGTCCTCCACTCTGAAACTCCAATCGATGACACTCAAACAGTTGCAAAACCTCCTAGTCCAAAAGCTGATAAAGGCAAAGGGAAAACTCCAGTGCTTGAGTAAGAAGAAGAGAGTTCAGAAAAAGAGCAACTGGACAAAGACTACAGGAACAAGGTGAAGAACATCCGACTCCAACACGTTGCCAAAGAATTCGTACAGGAAAAAATTCGTGGCCCCGGAGGGTCAAGTGGTGGTGCACTATCTACACCAGTTTCTGATGCGGTTAATCAACCCGATAAGGAAACTGGTACCACCACCCACGAACAACAACAACGGCAACTAGAGGATACCATCACCTATGAATTTGAGGAACCGAAAAGGAGAAGTCGGAGAGAAAGAAAAGATGATGAAGATGTTGAAGCTGCAGCTAAGTCAAAAGCATAAATGGAAGCTCAAGCTAAAGCTGATGAAGAAGCCAAGATTAAGGCAGAAGAATTGGCCAAGTCTGGAAAAGATGACGAAGTTAATTATGATGATTTTATTCTAGATAGTCCAGCACGCTCAAAAGAAGAAAATTCTGAACCACCAAAGGATCCTGAGTCTCCTCATATCTCATCGTCATCAGACTCATCCTCTCATTCATCTCCACCACCATCCAAAGGCACAACCAGATCCACATCCAAGTCAGTGAAGAAACCAACCGACTCTTGGTTATCCCGAGCTAAGACAAAGATTGTCAATTCTGTCAAACAAGTAAGGAAGAAAGACGTGACCAACAAAAAGCTGAATCAACTCGCTGACAGAATGAACTTTCTTCAAAACAGGATAAACGAGTTGTTGAAAGAAAGGGAGCATATCCAGAAGTTTATCAAAGGAGATTTCCAAGGGGAAATGAACAATACGATTAGGGAATATACTGACATGTTTTTTCTCGACACTGTTCCTGGAGTTACAAGGGAGATGTTCTCCAGACAGCTCTATCCAAATCTCATGAAATTGGTCAAGCAAACAATGAAATCCACCCCGGTAACAATGACAATCAATCCAATTGAGCCTGCAGTTCTCTCTGATGCAGAGTTGATTTCCAAGCTGGTGCTACAATTGTCTCAACGATCTGCAACTTTCACCTCTGACGAAAGTAAACTATTTGAGGCATTACTGGAATATCAACTCAAGACTTCATGCAAGGAGCAAGCTGAAAGGCCTAAGCGTCCAAGAGACGATGATGATAAGGATAAGGACAAAGATACAGAGCCTAAACGTCCGAAGAAAACTGGTGAATCATCCTCCATGCCACCACCACCCCAAAGGACTCCAACTGATAGAAGCTCTCCACCAAGTTCTGCTGCTACTGAAAAACCTCAGGACTCTGAGTTACCACCTCAGACAGAGAAAACCGGTGATCACTTCGAGTACACTGGTGGTGACGATGAAGAGATACCTGAGCCCCGACAACAACCCACCTCTCCCACCACAACAAAGGAACCAGAGTCCTCATCTAAGCCAAAGAAGAAGAAGAAGAAGACAAAGACAAATGTTGTCTCATGGCTAGACGAAGATGACACCACTGAATACGACTGGTTTTCTACAGTTGTTGATGCTACTCCCTCACTACCTGAAGGTCAAGAAATGGTAGATGGTCGAACATTGGAGCATGCTAAGTTACTTCAAGAAAAGTTTCGGGTGAAAAAGATGACTAAAGCAGAGTTGAGACGTATCAAGAATGAAGATTTTCAACTGCTCAAAGACAACTCTGAAAGTGCTATTGAAGTTGAGTACCATCTTGAAAACATAGCACGAGCCATGTCTAACAACATCAATTGGCTCAACCCTGAAGCTAATATTGACTTCACACGAAAAGACAAAGCTCCATACTACACAGACTGGACAAGACCTCTACCTACAATTGGCCAACCAGATCAACCAAAGATTCCATTCCGTTATTTCTTCAACAATGACCTGGAATTTCTTCTACATGGTAGCGATGTGTCAAAGAAATACGCTACATCACTTACACTTCCGTTCCCGGCAGCAATTTACTCCAACTGCATAGCCATCGAAGAAAAAGCTACTCACATGTTTGCCAACAGCGTGGAAAAGTATGACCTTGATGCAATGTATGGGATTCACCATTGGCCGGAACGCCGAAGAATCTACTACAAAAGCTGCCAGGTTTAAAAGTCAAAACACGAAGTGTATAGTGATAAATAGATCGTTGCTATTAGGCATGTCTCTCTTGCATCTAAATGGGACTACACATTTCTCAGAAACATTGTGGTAAAAAGACAAGACAAAGAGGAATATGAACTCTGTTAAGCGGATTTTTCGAGACTGTCGCTGAATGACATTGAAGATATGTATCTCGCTAAGGTGCAAGGACGAATGCGACACTTCTCCACAATTATCCAACGCGAATACATCAAATCCCTACTCATCTACATCAGAAGCATTGTCATCCAAGAACGTGTAGAAGACATTCAGCTTGCCGTGGAATCATATCAGACTCATGTTAACCTCACTAAACCACAGCTCGACCTTCCCGACATAAACACACTTCCTCAGTACACCCTCATCAGCAAACCAATTGGAGTCGTCTACCGTAGTGAACTACACCGAAACTGCTTAATGGCGTGTAGAGAGCTTCATAAGTTTGGGGAGCATACGCTGGAGAAAGTCAGGGATGGTTTAGCTTATCGGTTAAAGGAGATACATGAAGGCATAGGGTCGAAGAAGAGATGGAATTCAAAGGAGAAAAGGGATGTTAAGAGGATCATCACTCGCATCGATGAAAGGTTGTTCAGAAGGGACCAGTTCAGAACGTTGGAGAGTTTCATAGGTGGTCATCCCAGCATTTCTCTCACAGGCTATCAACGTCCAGAACGCATTCCTGGAGTTATTGTTGGACTACCAGATTCTCCAGGTAACCCTTGATTTGGTTCATTATCATTACTTGGTTGTGTGATTTATATTTAATTATGGCTTGTGCACACATAACAGTGTACAACCCGTACTTGTAATGAAAGGACCCAGTGGTACGCTTCACTACCACAATCCTTATAAAAGAAGCGAAAGCTTCTTACCTTTGAGTAAAACTAATCAAAACTTTCATTTTCAAAGTTTTGCTCAAAAGAACAAGTACTTCCCCTTATGATTTTTCAAAACCTCAAAAGTTTATATCACTTTTTGAGGGGGAGTATTTGTCAACCAAAATCTTTGTTCATAAATTGGTCTTCGTGCTAATCTTCCCGCAAAACTCGAAATGGACATATTTGATATCAAATTTCATTAAAAATAACATTTATATGCCATTTTTGAGGGGGAGAAAAATTATGTGATAAGAAATATGTTGTGAGTTGCAAAAGAATCTTTGTGTGAATAGACTTAACCAACGAATTGACGAACTCTGAAATGTTAGTAACTCGAAAAGACTTTTCCGGGACGGGTAATAATTTCAAGCTAGTTCGCTAGTGATGTAAACGTGTCTCGCAAAGGACTTGTCCGAGTAGAATGTACCATTCGAGAAACTCTTGGTAGACATGAACCTTGACGGGTTTGACAACCTTTCGAGGTTGTCCACACCTTCAAGGTAGTTATTAGAGCTAGTTGTCACCTAAAAGCTGACAATGTAACTCTTTTATTATGCAACATAACCGTGTCTCGTGGGGGATTGTCTATCATGAGTTGATCAATTCATAAGTGCGCGCTCTTCTCTCACCGTGCAAATTTCTGTCAAAACACTTAAGCACGAGTGGAGGGGGAGTATTTTTGCAAAATTTAAAACTCTCAAAGTATTACAAAATGTTTCTTACTTATAAATACTTTGAGAGATTTTTCATGCAAATTGGTTTTGTGACAATGGAGTTATAAGGTGATTAAGGTTAGGAATAACCGTCCTATGATCCGCCAGAGCCGGAGGGATCTATCCAAAGACACCACCAATAGTTAGAATTAGAAGTCCTTAGGTATGATTATAAAAAGGAGAAAATGAGAATCGGAGAAAGAAGGAGTTGAAGGATTAAAAAAAGAAATGCAAAGAAAAGTGTGAAAAGAAATAGCCCTCCAGATTATTCAACTTAGGGCAGACATCGGGTTCAATTCATATGCTACTGGTTGTCATTTGATGACACCGGTATTGAAGATCAAAGTTGTCATGGACCCAGTGACGCATTCACTAAACCTTCTTAGCTACTCAAGTTTCTCTCAACAGAAGCTTGTTTCATTCTCACAGGGAACCCTACATAAACTATCGGCTTTCTCTTAGAGATTGCTGGTATTGAAGAAGGAGACCCTCTCCCTAGTCTTCGCTCAGGAAAACCAAAGAGCACTATTGAGTCTAGAGCCACGAGATTCATCAAAAGATCTCACAGGTACACTTTACATTTCATCACTTGTCGTTCAACAATAAGGACGCAAGTGACACAATATCGAGTCCTACACAGATCTTAGCAATCTGTCGAGAACATTTATGAGAGGTTCACACATGTGATCCTCAGTAATTGAATGGAAACTCCTGCCAGGGTCAACATCAAACAGCCCTGACAGCAGGTCACTTCGGTAACTCACTGTGAATTACGCTTAGTGTGTCTCAAACGGTCTACAGTCGTGGGGTGATGCTTCGGTGTACGTCAGCAACTCATCTGGACTGTAGGTGTACTTCGGTACATCGTATTATCTCACTTGTGGGACTCCAGTTCAGGAACAGCCTTTGTGAGAATTAGAGTTGTGTTTTCACACTATGCTGTTAACACTCTCGAAGTTCAAACTTGTAAGTGCTAGATTATTTCTAGCCCATGTTTTATGTTTTCTTCTTATGGATGCTTGCGGGTGGAAAAGATCGTGCAGATTCTCCACATGCTCATGCCAACAACAACACTAATTGAAGTTCTCACAAAAGGAAACACAAAGTCAGAATGATTCTTTTTCAAAGTCAAAGAATCTACAAAGTTTAAAGACTAAGAGAACTACATCAGCACTGAAATCCAACATTAAAGAGTGTGTGAGCATGTTGGAGAAAGACGTGGAGACACTAGAGCAACGAAGCGGACTTGATGCAGACAACAACAACATACTATCACTACCATCACAAAGAACAAACATCAAAGAACAAAGATAATGAAGACGTCAAAGCATAATACTTCAAAGGAAACAATTTCTCTACACTGAGGAGATTGTTCGAATTAAGACACTTCTTCTCACAAGAAAGAAGAATGCCAGAAGACGTCAAAGCTACTATTACATCAACACCTACAACGTTTATATTATCAATCACTAACACTTAGGGGGAGATTGTTGGAATCACTCCTAAACTAGAATTCAAGTGTTAGTATTTAATATGTAATAGTTAGCTTAATTATGGCTTTTATGTTAGTAATCAAGGTTAGGCTCATGTAGAAAGCCCATGAGCCTATCCAAAGCCCAATAAGTAAAGGATGGGAACTTGGTGTGTTGCCCTAGTTCCCTCCTATAAATAATCTTGTAAACCCTCACTTGAGGGTTGGTTGTTCATTTATCTCATTCACTCTACGCATAAAGTCTTCTAATATTCATACGCGTGTTTGTTATTTGTTCAACCGATCTCTTCTTTTCTATTTCTTCATATTGATGCTTATGTTACTAATATGGTGACCTAACAGTTTATCTTGTGGGCAGACGTGGACCTGTACAAGCAACTTGTACCGCAAAAGAGCTACGAGAAATTCTTGGTAAGTGTTATAGGTCATGAGTTCCCATACCCCGCTTCGGTGGGATTGGGTATGTCGTTGTTATAGGTCCTGAGTTGAATTGGTGATTTTGGCAATATGAATTTTTGATTTGGCTCAAAAAGCATTTTAGTATAACACCGGTAAAAGTTTAGTGGCTTTTTGGCTCAAAACTGTACGAGAGAAAAAATGCTTTTTATACAAAATTTCTTATCTGGTGTTGAATAAAGAAGTCATAGTCGGTGCTTTTTCTGCTGTAAATAAGCCATGAATAGGAATTATAATTAAAGTGAGCTGAATAGGAAAATTATTATCTCACATTTAAACTCCTGAGTTTGGTTCTTATTTACATTGGATTCTCAAATGCGGATTCTCAAATGCAGCTATCAAGGATTTGCACATTAACATCAAGGAAGCCGATATCCTAAAAACCTCTGCTGATGAGGTCAATTCGTTTCCTTAGCTTTCATTTGGATATTCAAAAGCTGCTATGTACTCTGAGTTATGGTCTATTTACTCTTATTATTTTTTGCATCTGTAACCGAGATTGTTTCCTTATAACATTTTTAAAAGAAAGAAATGAAGAACAATCGTATACAAATGAGGGTCTTTGAGTTTCTATCAAAGGCTTCCTCATCAGCTGCACCTCATCCAAGTTTAGGACAACGAGAACTACACTTTACTTTCTTCAGGAAACCAGAGAAGTTTCTAGAATCAAGTGACAGAAGTGGCTATGTTGATGCCGTGAATTTTGAGAAGACAACCTTGAAAGGTAGAAATAGTAAAAAATTCTGTTGATGGATACATTACATCAGTTTTTCTTATAAAAAATCAAAGGGCATGTTTTGTCTGCTATATATAGAAATTATTATTACTTCTACGATTTATTTGCAAATGTTTGAAAACTTGTATTTATATTGTACACTTCATGTAAGAAGCTCTCTTTATGTTCTTGTGGTACCTAAAAAGATATTTCTGACTTAACCTAGTAGGAAGTGCTGGCTCGGGAAATCAGATTGCAGCAGGCACATGGCAGTATGAGGATCTTGATTGCGGGTAAATTTCGTGTAACCTGCGCAGAAGAAATTTGACTTTTAACTTCAAATATAATGCAAACCTGAGCACATTTTCCTTCACGGTAAAGACAACTAACTATTGAGAGGGAGTGTCATAGGATTTTATGAAAAAGTATGCTTAATATCAAGATGCAGCTAAAGGCGATTAAGATTGACTGATTGTTTTATGCTTGGGTTTCCATGATCTTAAAAATATCGAGTTGTATGTTTCTCGACCTTCACTTGATTTGATCTTTGTTGTGCTTGAGTTACGTCTAATCTTAGTCATGTTTGTTTCAAACAGATTAATATTGCTCCAAGAGCTGCTAGGGAATTGGGTTATTCGGTGGAAAAATTGGTTTATTATATGTTATTTTTTTTCCCAGGAAGTATCTATGCCGTTTAATGGGGGAAACCCATGTGCAAAACGAAGGATCAGTGTTGAGGTGACTTGAGCTTTGGATTTATTACGCGTGTTTAAAGGTTTTATTTTTAGGGTTTTCTTTTATGTTTTTCGTGGTTTTGTGTGTTTAAATGATTTGATTATGTGAGTGTCCATTATGTTAGATGCTTGTGCTAATTACCACTTAGTATTAAATAGGCTATGCACAACCTATCCGCATGAAGGTTTTCCTTTTGATTACGTGCTTATGTACAACAAAGCTATTAACATGTTTTTATAACTTTTTTCTATACTACCTGTTTGCAGCGTTACTTCTTGCATTTATTATGTGTTGGTGTTGTTGATACTTTCGCACATAACAACCCGCACATAGCCGGTGATTCACACCAGCAAGATAGTGGTCAGGGTAACACATACGTGCCTGCTAGGGGTTAGTTATTATATGCGTTTATTGTAGTTTATTGTAACGTAGTTTATGTGGCTGTGTACTTTCCACCTTGAGCTCTTTTGGGTCTCTCAAATACCAACTGTTTTAAAGAGTGCTTATGTGCTTCTGATTGCTATTGTCATAGGTAACACTGATGCACGTAACGTGCGTTCTCGCAACGTCAATACACAGGCTAGCAGGCGGCCGGGCACCGTTCAAGGTTTGGTCAACCAGAGTTTTCGTGTTGTTTAATATAGTCAATATGGTTCTTTTGTTACTTTCTTATGTTCAGCATTCTTAAGCATCAAAAAGTTGTCCTAAGACTAGATTAAGCTACAAACTACTAAAGCAATACTAATAAGCAATTAAGTACTAGGATTAAGCAGGAATTAAAGCACTAATAAGCTATAGAAAAGCTAAAGGGATCTGCTATGGTGCTGAATCAGTAGCAGATTAGGGAGAAATGAAAGCCAAAATTAAGCTACTCAAAAAGCTCCAAAAAGGGAAATGAAGGTAACACAGATTTAGCCAAGACTATTAAATACTTAAAAAAGCTAAAATCTAACTAAATAAGCAAATGGATAAGCAGATAAGTAGTTGAGAAAGTGCTTATTTGGGATAGTACCTACTGATGGTGCAGGGGAAATCAAAACCAAACCTCCAACTTTGATCCACAAGCAGCCTAATCAAAACATTTTTTTGATTTTTTTCCTTTTGGGAAAAGTGAAACAAGCTACTGAAATTGTTATTTTTAATTTTTAAATTTTTTTATAGCAACTAAAAATGACTAAAAATGCTCTATGAAAACTGACAAAAACAACTTTGGGACAGAAATTTAATTTGATGACAGAAATGGGTAAAAAGCTTGAAACTTAAGTTTTGGCTTGGCAAAAAGAAAATTATTATTGAAGAGGCTTCTTAATCAGTAACCAAAACTAATCTACTCAACTACCTCTAATCAAAGTGACTTTAACTCTAAAAACAAGCTATAACCAAACACCCCTTTAAAACTGAATTGTATTTAAAAAAACTAAGAAACTTGACTAAAGCTTGACAGGAATGGAATGAAGATGAACAGAAATGGTAACATGTGGGTAAGCATACAATGCTAAAAGAAAGTATTTTGTTTATATAAAAATGTTAACGAGTAAATAATGGCTTGATGTTATAAGTATTTTTGTTTTTTTGCATATATAATTCTTTATATAAGCTGATACGGTTTCTGATGTTGGCAGTTTTGAAAAGGAACTTGCTGCAGAGTCGCTTAGAAGAAATGAAAATAAAACTCAAAGAGCCCTAGAGGACTTGACAAATCCAGAGACTAATTCTGATATTTAGGTAACAGTTCATTTATCAATTTTTGTCACTTGAAGTTCTAGAAAGAGAACGATATGGATTCTCATAAGCCTGAAAATTTTGTAGCTTTTCATTGAATCAAAAAAATAAGAAGAGATTACCAGCCATCTTCAGTGATGCATCATGATATATGCAGAAAGATGGTTGGTAGGAAATGATGTAGAGGTAGAAGGGTTGAAAAAATGATATATGATGAAATAGACGAGGTGCAATGGTGTATTCAGCAGGGACAAAATCACTCATCTGAAGCACACTATACACATATGTGTATACATTAATCATTAAGGGTAATGTTCAGCCCATGTGATACGTTCTTTTATCTGATCTATTGACCCCAATTCGGGAATAAACCATTTGATTTGTTTTCTTGAATGACAGAACATGATTTTTTTTTCTACCCAACTGAATACCGAAGGTACATGTTGAAACTCGGAAGGTACAAACCTAGACCAATGAGAAACATCACGTCATGAGCGGGACATGGTTACAACACACTGAAAAATAAATTTTAACCAGGTGGTAACCTTATCAAGTATGAACAAAATGTTGCAATTCAAGTGATCTTTATTATATTACTTAATATAAACTGTGTTTAGTTAGGCGCTATTAAGATCCATATATTTGAAAAGGTTTGACAAGTTAAAAGATATTCCTTGATTGAATAGGGTATTAACAACCTTTTTGTTTTTTATATTGTGATTTTGGAAGTGTTTAGATAAGCATATCAGAAAAGCTTAGTGGCTTATTGTATTTTTTTCAACACAATTAGGTCAAAAAGGATATTCTTGAAATGATTAGTGAGTGATTAATGAAGAAAAATGTGTAGGGATTTCAAAATATCTTATGTTTTTTCAAGTAGGCTAATCCAAACACACCCTAAGCTAAAGGAAGAATATAGAGGGAGATTTAATATCAATTGATTGTAGATTATGAATTTATTCAAAGTAATATGTATCTAGTTTGATAAAGCTGGTGATAGAAATGTTAAATTGGCGTATACATGATTATGGTAACACGAGGAGATTGCATATCATATTTAATATATGCTTAACATAATGCACACAATGGTATGGAGTATTGCATTTTGCTTAAGATAATTACTCATCATAGTGTTAATTGGTAAAAGTTAATACTCCTGCACAACGTTTGTTTATTAGTAGCACTCAGATTTAGAAAGAATTTTAGCAAAGTTGAAGCATGAAATCTAATATTGTGTATCATTAAGTGCAAAATTTCAGAACTGAAAGTTCAGTTTAAGAATGGGAATCCAGACTACGATGTCATACGTTCAATGAGGCATGAAATCATATCAGTCATGGAATTAATACTCGAGAGTTTGAGGTACCCATAGAGGCACCATTTCCTTCTCAGTATGAAGAGGTAAAAAAGCATATTCCTTACCCAAATTGATGATAGCCAGTGGGCAAAGATTGGACGTGTGCTCGGGTGTTAGGATTTAGAAAATCCGGTAGTTAAAGAGTCGGTCACCTCAAGTATATGTAATCATTAGAAAGCTCATAGTCGTAGTCATTTAGTGTTAGTAAGTAGTTTGTTAAGTAACACCGTGGAGGAAGGACGGGTCTTTACCCACTGTATGCCTAATCCACAGCCCGAAGGAGGGCATCTAAGCTTGTAACTATAAATACCCTTTGCCTAGCAAGGCAAAGGGTTGGAGCTTTTCAATATCATTTTTCTTTGTCTCACTAAGTTCCCAAAACTCTTTCACTTTCTCTCTCTAGAACTCATACTATACGCCTATAATCATTGTGTGTTTATGTGTTTATGAAATCCAATATGTTACAATTGGTATCAAGAGCCATGGTTTGATCACTCATCTTTCATGTTCTTGGATTTCTAGTGGTTTTCATAAGGTTTTGGGTTTGAATGAGTTTAGAGTAGTTTTCATCATTTGGATCATTTCTTGTGTTAAAGTTTGGATTTTGATAGTACTTTTGTGTTTAGAATTATTATAAGTGTTTAGGTTTTGGTTTGGAAGGCTTGAATCATCGTGGTTGAGTTGTTTTTGGAATGAAAAGTGGTGTTTTTGAATTTTTCTTGGATGCGATTTGTGTCACGGTAAGACATTTTTCTATGCGATTTGTCCCTGTTTGGATCGTTTATTGAAGCGATTTGTCACGTTTAGAGTGCGATTTGTCTTATTTTGTGAAGCGACTTGTCTACTATGCGATTTGTCTATTGAGACAAAACGACAAGAAAGGACAAAGTAGTGGGTGTACTTGTGTACTACGCGATTTGTCATGAGTGCGATTTGTCGTTTAAGCGATTTGGTAATCAAGGTGCGATTTGTCTTGAACTGCGATTTGTCTTGTACTGCGATTTGTCTTATACTGCGATTTGTCTTGTACTACGATTTGTCTTGGACTGCGATTTGTCAGAACTGCGATTTGTCTGGACTGCGATTTGTCAGGACTGCGATTTGTCAGAACTGCGATTTGTCTTGGTGTGCGATTTGTCTACTGAGACTTGTCGTTTCTTCGTGTTACGTTTTACGGTTTTCTCTTGAATTAGTAAAATCCCGTGAAAGAATCTATTTCCCGGTTTAATCAAAGAGTAGTAAAATCCAGTAGAATCTATAATCATGTCTACAGTCACTTCTTCCGTTGCTAATGATGTTCAAGCTGCAGGATTTGGCACTCGTCCTCCCATGCTGGACATAACCGATTATGACTCTTGGGCTAAAAGAATCAGACTGTATTGCTTAGGAAAGGAAAATGTGGTTAACATACTTAAGTCAATTGATGAAGGACCATATCAAATTGAGACTACCAGGGACATTCTTGAAACTGTTGCTGATGGTTCAGTTGTATTGGGATTAGATAGACCAAAGATGTATGATGAACTTGATGATAAGGAGAAGAAGAGATACGATGCAGACATCAGAACCTCAAACATGCTACTTCAGGGTTTACCTAAGGACATTTACAAGCTAATCAATCACAACACTGAGGCCAAGGCTGTTTGGGATAATGTCAAGATGCTTCTCATGTTAGGTCACCATATTGTAACACAAGCATTAATATGTTAGAAATAGATAAAGAAGTGATCGGTTGAACAAGAACAAACAATACACGATTGATAAGAGAAAAGTTATGCGTGGATATTGAATGAAAGTGAACAACCAACCTTCAAATGAAGGTTTACAATACTATTTATAGGGGAAGGGACTAGGGCAACACTGCAAGTCCCTTTCCTTCCCTATTGTATTTTGGGCCAAGGCTTATGGGCTTTCTACATAAGCCTTGCCATTAAAACTAACATAAAAGCCTAATTAAGCAACCTATTACATATTGGTTACAAACACTTGAAATATAGTTTAGGAGTGATTTCAACAATCTCCCCCTAAGTGTTGGTAATTAATAACTTCATTAATCTTGAAACGTTATTGGTGCTGATGTAATAGTTGCTTTGACGTCTTCTGACATTCTTCTTTCTTGTGAGAAGAAGTGCCTTGATTCCAACAATCTCCCTAGTGTGAGGATCTTGTTTTTCTTTGAAGTTTTCAGCTTTGATGTCTTCATTTATCTTTGTTCTTTGTTCTGGTGTGGATATGGTGATTATATGTTATTGTAATCTGCATGAGGTCCACTTCGTTGCTCAGGTGTCTCCATGTCCTTCTCCAACATGCTCACACGCTCTTTGACGTTGGATTTCATGATTGATGTAGTTCTCTTTAGTCTTTAAACTTTGTAGATTCTTTGGCTTTGATGAAGAATCATTTTGACTTTTGTGTTGCCTTTCGAGAGAACTTTAATTTGTGTTGTTGTTGGTATGAGCATGTGGAGAATCTGCACGATCATCTCCCAGGAGCATCCATAAGAAGAAAACATAATAATGGGTTAGTGATAAACACCAATCGATCATTGTGGCAGTTTTTTAGATAATTGACCACTACGATAGTTCTTCTGATGAATGTCTTAATTCCATTCACCTTGGTCGGGCGAATCAGCCATCCGAATCCCATAAGGGATAGTTGGCATTACATTGAACAAGTTCAAGTAATGACCCACATCTTCAGGACTCGATTCTTGAAAGGAATCTCCTTAGCGGGATTTCCAGCACTTACAAGTTCGAACTTCGAGCGTGTTAACAGCATAGTGTGAAAACACATCTTTGATTCTAGCAAAGGATGTTCCTGAACTGGAGTCCCTCAAGTAGGATAACACGATGTACCGAAGTATACTTACAGTTCAGGTGAGTCGCTGAGGTATACCGAAGCATCACCCCACGACTGTAGACCGTTTGAGACAACACTAAGCGTAACCCACAAGGAGTTACCGAAGTGACCTGCTGTCAGGGCTGTTTGATGTTGACCCCTCCGGCTCTGGCGGATCATAGGACGGTTATTCCTAACCTTAGTCACCTTATAACTCCATGACTATCCAATGTTGCCATAAAACTATTTTCTTGAAAATCTCTTAAAGTGTTTATAAATAAAAACATTTTGTACCACTGTGAGAGTTTTATCATTTGCAGAAATACTCCCCCTCCACACGTGCTTAAGTGTTTTGATAGAAATCTACACGGTGAGAGAAGAGCGCGCACTTTTGAATTGATTGACTCAAGATAGACAATTCCCAGCGAGACACGGTTACGTTGCATAGTTAAAGAGTTACATTCTCAGCTTTTAGGTTCATGTCTATCAAGAGTTTCTCGAATAGGTACAATATACTCGGATAAGTCTTGGAAGACAAATATTTTTGATGGATGACAGTTCAAATCTCGTCAATTCATGGGTTAAGTCTTAGCACGAGGATTCAATCATATTCACAACATATTTGTATCACACAATTTTTCTCCTCCTCAAAAATGGCATATAAGTGTTATTTTTGATGAAAATTTGATATCGAATATGTCCATTTCGAGTTTTGTGAGGAGATTTCCACAAAGAACGTTTTGTGAACAAAGATTTGTAAGCAAATACTCCCCCTCAACAAGTGATATTAACTTTTTGAGGTTTTGAAAACATAAGGGGAAGTACTTGTTCTTTTGAGCAAAACTTTGAAAAATGAAAGTTTTGATAAGTTTTACTCAAAAGTAAGAAGCTTTCACTCCTTTTATAGGATTGTGGCACTGATGTGTACCACAGGGTCCTTTCATTACAAGAACGGGTTGTACACTGTTATGTGTGCACAAGCCATGATGAATAAATCAAACAAACAAAATCATAATCAAGAGAGTTAAGAGAGTACCCAATGATTGCAAACGACCAATAACTTTCTGAGGACGTAGGTAAGTCAGAATCGGAAAGTTTGGTCATCCACCCACATAGCTCTTCCAACCGACGCATCTGATCCCGATGAATCAACCTTTCATCAATCCTAGTGATAAATCAACGAACATCCTTGCGATCCTTTGAATTCCATCTCTTCGTCTGGATTATACCCAACTTAATGTCCTTAAAACGATATGCCAATCACTCTCGAACCATCTTCATGGTGGCGTCATAGAACTTTGTGAATTTCATCGAAAGCCATGAAGCAAGTATGATGATTTTCACTTTGGTAGACAAACCCAAACTTTGGATTATGAACGATTTTGTACTGAAGTTCTTGATTGATTCCGTTGAAGTGTATAATTTTGGTAAGATTCGACCCCGAGGTGGAGATCTTCAACACGCTCTTTGATTTGATGCGTATGAAAACAAGGAGTGCAATAATGTACTTGATCTAAATTTCAGTTGAGGTTCAGTTTGGGGATCAGGTAGGTAGTGAAACTCACCACCAATGTATGTAAAGTGATCAATGGTTTTCTCCATTGGTGGTATGGTTTCTGAATCCCTTGGTTGATCAGATGGTGGTGGCTGTGTAGCTTGTTGTGTAGTGGTGTTAAGATTTAGTAAATCCAGTTATTAAAGTGTCGGTCACCTCAAGTATATATAATCGTTAGAAAGCTCGCAGTTGTAGTTATTTAATGTTAAGTAGTATTTAGTTAAGTAACACCGTGGAGGACGGACGGGTCTTTACCCACTGTATGCCTGATCCACAACCCGTTGGTGGCGAGTTATGTAAGACTATAAATACCCTCTACCTCCCAAGGTTGAGGGTTGGAGCTCATAATAAGATTTTCACTTTCTCTCACTAAGTTCCCAAACCTCTAACTCTTTCTCTCTCTAAAACCTAATAGTATACGCCTTGTGTGAACATGGTTTGATGTGTTTGTGAAATCCAATGTGTAACAATTGGTATCAAGAGCAATGGTTTGATCATCTCTCTTACATATCCTTGGATTTCTAGTGGTTTTATATGGTTTTTGGGTTTGAAAAAGTTTAGTGGTTTTTGCATCATTTGGATCATTTCTTGTGTTAAAGTTTGAATTTTGAGTGTACTTTTGTGTTTAGAATCATTGTAAGTGCTTGGGTTTTGATTTGGAAAGCTTGAATCACTGTGGTTGAGCTTGTTTTGGATTGAAAAGTGTAGTTTTGAAGTTTTTCTACTTAGCGACTTGTGTCTCGGAGTGTTTTTCTTCGTAGCGACTTGCTTTAGTAATTTCCAGCAAGTTATAGTTTAAGTCGTAGCGACTTGATCTTAGCGACTTGTCTATTGAGACAAGCCGACAAACAGTACAAGTTAGTGGAGGTTCCACTTCGGCTAGCGACTTGGTTGGGTTAGCGACTTGTTTCTATTATTTCTAGCGACTTGGCTTTATAGTTCTTGGCGAGTTGTTCTTTAGCGACTTGTCTACAGCAGCGACTTGTGTTCAGGGACTTGATTTTTAGCGACTTGGATACTTAGCGAGTTGTTATTTAGCGACTTGTCTACTTAGCGATTTGGTGCTTTAGCGACTTGTGTTCAGCGACTTGGGTCTTAGCGACTTGGTGCCTAGCGACTTGGTTCAAGGGTTATAGCGACATGATTAATATTTGTTTCTAATAAGGTTTTCTCTTGATTTAGTAAAATATAGTGAAAGAATCTATTTCCCGGTTTAATCATAGAGTTATAAAATCCCGTGAAATCTGTTAACATGTCTACCAACGTGCCTACAATCATCTCTACTGTAGCTGAGGACGTTCTAGCAGCTGGTTCAGACACTCATCCACCCATGCTTGACAGAACTGACTATGACTCATGGGCTCAACGAATTAGGCTGTACTGTCTGGGAAAGGAAAACGGAGTCAACATTCTCAAGTCAATTGATGAAGGACCTTATCAGATTGAGACTACAAGAGACATAATTGATACTGCTGCAGATGGAACAATGATCTTTGGATTGGACAGACCAAAGACGTATGATGAGCTCAGTGATAAGGAGAAAAAGAGATTCGATGCTGATATCAGGGCTTCAAACATTATACTTCAAGGTCTTCCAAAAGATATCTACAAGATCATCAATCATAACACTGAAGCCAAGGCAGTTTGGGATAATGTCAAGATGCTTCTTTCTGGTTCTGAATTAACTAAGAAAGACAGAGAATCACAACTGTATGATGAATTTGAGCACTTTAAGATGAAACCAGAAGAAAGTGTCTATGAATATTATGTGAGATTCCACAAGCTGGTGAAGGATATGAGGAATATCAAAATGACCATGCCAAATATTCAGCTGAACTCAAAGTTTGTAAACAACATGAATCCCGAATGGCACAAATTTATCACCTCTGTGAAGCTAACCAAAGGATTGAAGAACACCAACTATAAGCAACTGTATGCCTTCCTTCTCCAAAATGAGAGACATGCTGTGTTTGAACGAATGATTCTTGAATAGTTCAAATCTAAGCAGGGAGAAACCAGTTCGTCAAATGACTCTACAGCTTTTTACACCAATGTTGGAATTACCACCAAAGCTTCTCAAGTCATACCCACGGGTAATGGTAATTACAAGCTCATCCCTGATCCAGCATATAAGCCTCCTGACTCAAACACACTCATGGAAAACTTCATTAATCAACTATCTCTCATGGTTAGTCAAAATATGAACTCCCTCCCACACACCAACAATAATCTCAGAACAACATTCAATCCACACAATCAAGCTACTGTCAGAGATGGTAAGGTTGTGGTGCAAAATGTGCAAGGAAGACGATATGAACAAGGGATCGTTGGAGCAGGTTATGGTAATGCTGGAGTAGGTGGAGGATATGTGGCAAATCAGAATCGTGGAAGAAAAGCCAAATAAGGGCAAGCAAAGCCAGTCAAATGCTACAACTGTGGTGGTGAGGGACATATTGCGAGGAACTGCACATCTCCAAAACGTCCACAGAATGCAGAATACTTCAGAGACAAGATGTTGCTTGTGCAAGCTCAGGACAATGGAGCAGCTCTGGATGAAGAGGAGTTGTTGTTTCTTGCTGAAGGGAATGCTAAGACCTATGATGCGGATGTAGATGAGCAGCCAATTCAGGAAATAGGTCACAATCATCAAAATGCCTTTCAAGTTGCAGACTGTGATGCATTTGACTCTGATGTCGATGATGAACCTACTGCCCAGACAATCTTCATGGCTAGCATCTCACCTATGGTCTCTCCAAAGGTCTCATCACCATAACAGGCTGGTCCATCCAAAGAATCAATCATCTCAGAGGTATTAAAACTATATGATGAGGTTGATGAGCCAAATATACATAACAAAGTACAATCTCTTGAAACTTATGATTCAGATATTGATAATGTGGGTAATAGTAATATTGTCCCATATGATCAATATGTGACACAAAGTGAAAGTGAGATTGTACCAAGAGATGTATCTTCTGCAGTCAATACTGACTATGTGTTGATGAATACACTGCATATGCCCCTGATGATTCTGTTACATCTGAACTGAATGCCTATAAAGAACAAGTTGCCCTTTATGAACAATGTGCTAAGTTTGAGTTAACTACCCGTGAGCAGGAAATGGATGACCAAATGCGTACAATTATTAGAAAAAGTAATTTTAGAGAAGAAGTGTTAAAACAAGAGTTAAACTCCGTACAAGAAAAGCTTTCTAAAACTGTTAAGCAAAAGCAAGAGCTTCATGATAATGTTAAAATGCTTAAACAAGAATTTAACGCTAAGGAATCAAAACTTTAGAATGACTTTTCTAATCTAAAAACTTTGAAAAACAAGCTTGAAAATAAGTTGTACGTACAAGGGAACACCATTCAGACTTCTCACATGGTCACTAAGCATAGAGTCTTAAGCGATAAGCATAGTATTCCCATTATAAAGGATCCCAATCCTGAGTATGGTAAGAAAGCAAGAGAAGCACATAAGGTAATCTATGATCGCAATGAGATTATTAAGCCTAGGCAATCACTATCATGTATAGGAAACACAGAAGAGGATAGAAAATTAGATGATGCATCTAGGGAGAAAATAAATAAGAAGCTTAACGATCCTGCGTGTAAAGAGAGTAACATAACGATCAAACCCCATGATTACACTAAGGAAAATTGGATCTCCCTGAACAATTTTAAGGCTCAAACTCTATTAACCCCAGAACAAGTTTTTTGGAGAAAGGACATTGATAAACAAAAAGTTAATGTACTTGTTGAAACGAATACTCCCTTTAGGAAAATGCCTGTAGCTACTGTGTATCCTCCAAATACACCAATGCACTTAGTTCCTAGAACTATTGCTACTAATAGCAAGACCTTAATCATCCTGTATGTTGTTCATCAACTATTCGTTGATTTTGAGAAGACATGTAAGAAGAGAATCACACCTACAGGGATAACTGAAGGGGAAATGGGTTTTGAGCAAACTAAAGAATGTTATTTAACCGAGTTCATGCCTTTCTTTAAACAATTAAAAGGTCAATTTGAGAGTCCTAAAAAGGGGATAGATTCAGATATTAAAGAAATGGAAAAGGAATTTGATGCTATGATAGTTGAAGTCAATGACTATGAGCATGAATTAAAATACAATGAGATTGAGAGGAAGAACTTGCATACCTTGAATGAGAATCTGATCTCTGAATGTATCACCCAAGATGTGTTTTACACTGCCACAAATTGTTCAATTAATGCATCTCAATTTCATGAATTATCTGTTGCTCTGAAAGTCTCCCATGATCGTGTCATTGAGCTTGAAAAAACTAACTCTAAATTGCATGAGAAAATTGAACAGGATGATCATGATAACCTGGTGAAACATTATTCTAAACTGGATGTTGAGCATCTTGCTTTACAATTAAAATATCAACATCTAAAAGAAAATGTTAAAACCTAAAATATCAAGACATCATTGGATGCTCCTGAATTTGATGCAGTTTTTGAAATAAGAAAACGTGATGAACAGATTCGAGCTCAATGTAACACGATCAGAAAAATGAGAACCCAAATTTCACAATTAAAGGGTGATAAGAACAACGTGACTGGCTCCCAAATGCCTCCTCCTTTAGATTCTCAGTATTCTCAAACGTTTCATCTTCAAAACTTGGTTAATGTTTTACAAAAAGAAAATGAGAGTTTTCTAGAAGAAAATGAAAAAGGTTAAACGACACTTTAAAGAGTTATATGATTCAATGAAAGTCACTTTTGACAAGAACAACGAAAAAATAACATCTTTACAAAAGGAAATTGAGAATCTGAGGAGTCAGGAGAAAGGGAAATTGCCACTTGTCTTTAATGAGAATGTTGCATCAAAGTAATCTGCTGACTGAAAATATACTGTGACTGTTAAATACATTCCTCCTCATCTTAGAAATAACGAACTTGTGTTTCATAACTATTTTGCTCACCTTAAGGATAGTCTAAAATGTCTCCGTGAGATTGTAGAAGAGGATTTCATAAATAAGCCACTTGATAGAGAGATTAGGTTTGCTTGCATTCAGGCCAAACGATCTCAAGAGCTGCTAGAATGTTTAAGAGCAACATGTCCTAAATCCTTAGGTGCAAAAGATAAAGCTGTGATGCCTTGTTCTATGCCCAGTGCCAATTATGCAACCCATTCTATGCCCAGTATTAGGAAAGTGAACTCTAAAGTGCCTACAAGTAGTTCTGATCCATGCACGTCTAGTTCAGGAATGCAAAAAGTAGCCCAACCAACTAATGTTCCCATAATTCCCTCTACAGGAGTAATCAGTGACATAAAAGCAAGCGGGTCAAAGCCTCCAGGCAATACAAAGCAAGATAGGGCCTCGCAAGCTAAGAATGTGCATTGAAAGAGAGTAGAAGACCACCCTAGGAACTTTAAGTTTGAGTTGAATAAAACGAATCGTGTTGATTCTAGTATTAGCTATAAGTGTACTGTAATTAATTCGAATTCTGCTACTATCTGCAAACCTTGTAATGATGACTGTTTGATTTCTGTTACTAATCATGAATGTGGTGTGAATGTTTTGCTTGATGCTGTTAAATGCCCTGTTAAAATTGTTAATGTCAAAAATCAAGCTAAGAAGGCTAGAAAGCAATGGCGAAAGAAGGTTAGAAAACATTGGAAACCCACAGGAAGGAAATTTAGTAACATAGGTTATCAGTGGATACCTACTGGCCACAAATTCAATCTTAATGTGATGTGCCCTAAATTATCTAGATCAATGCCCATTAGGAAATGGATGCCTACTAGTAGAACTATTCCATTAAGAAGTGAACATACCTTGATTAGGAAATGTTACTAACCAAATGGAACCCATTCTTGCATGGGGATCCCAATTATCCAGTTATCCATTCTTGTCTGTGTTCAACTGCAGATCATTTAAATCGTTCTGTGGTACCTGGACTCAGGCTGTTCCAAGCATATGACTGGACCAGTCGCGGCTCATGAACTTCATGAGTAAATTCATCGGGACTATTAGATTCGGGAACGATCATTTCGGTGCAATTATGGGTTATGGAGACTATGTTGTTGGTAAAAGTGTAATCTCCAGGGTATATTATGTTGAAGGTCTTGGTCATAACTTGTTCTCTGTTGGTCAATTCTGTGATTCCGATCTAGAAGTGGCATTTAGAAAACATACTTGTTCCGTTAGAGAACTTGATGGTGTGGAATTGTTAAGAGGAACTCGTGGTTCAAATCTATACACCATCTCTATCGAAGACATGATGAAGTCTTCTCCAATCTGCTTGTTGTCAAAGGCTTCGAAAACAAAGTCATGGTTATGGCATCGTCGTCTCAATCACTTGAACTTCGACACCATTAACAATCTTTCCAGAAAGGATCTTGTAAAAGGCTAACCCCAGATTAAAGTATGAAAAGGATCATCTTTGTTCAGCATGCCAATTGGGAAAA
This sequence comes from Chrysanthemum makinoi, assembly GCA_910596185.1. Taxonomy (NCBI): domain Eukaryota; kingdom Viridiplantae; phylum Streptophyta; class Magnoliopsida; order Asterales; family Asteraceae; genus Chrysanthemum; species Chrysanthemum makinoi. Next base: position 193,105,877 of record OU343217.1, on the reverse strand, counting down.
AGCAAGAAATATGCCCACAAACCAAAACCCACAAATTCTGTTATGGAAGTTCTACATACCATTCACATGGATTTATGTGGACCGATGAGAGTGCAAACTATTAATGGCAAGAAATATGTGTTAGTAGTGGTTGATGACTACTCCCAATTCACTTGGGTTAAGTTCTTGAGTACAAAGGATGAACTCTAGATGTCATCATTAAACTTATTAAATAGCTGCAGGTTTGACTTAACAAGACTGTCAGAATCGTTCAAACTGACAATGGAACTGAGTTTGTTAATAGAGAACTCAGTGAATTTTATGAAAGTATTGGAATCAGTCCTCAAAGAAGTGTTCCACGAACTCCTCAACAGAACGGTGTAGTTGAAAGACGAAATCAAACTCTTGTGGAAGCCGCAAGAACAATGCTGATTTACTCAAAGGTTCCAGCATTTCTATGGGCTGAAGCCATTGCCACTGCATGCTACACTCAAAATCGGTCCCTAATTCACAAAACTCATGGTAAAACTCCATACGAAGTTGTCCACAATCGAAAACCTGATCTATCATACCTTCGTGTGTTTGGTGCATTATGTTACCCAACTAATGAAGGTCAAGATTTAGGCAAATTAAAAGCTAAAGCGGACATTGGAGTATTTGTAAGATATGCACCAAACAGAAAAGGATACCGAATCTACAACAAGAGAACTCAAAATATCATGGAAACAATTCACGTTACGTTTGATGAGCTGACCGGTCAAATGGCTCCTGGACAATCCAGTTCTGGACCCGCATTTCTAAATAGTCCCATTAGTTCTTCTCTTGTACCAAACTCCTCACCAGCAACTCCATATGTACCACCTTCAGAAGATGAATTAAAGAAACTGTTTGATCCAATGTTTGATGAACACTATGAGCCAATTGCTAATGATCTGTCAAATCCATCAACAGAGGCTGCTCCTATACCTGTCAATGAAGTTAACCACTCAGTTTCTATGTCACTAAGTCAAGAAGCCCCTTCTGCTGATCACTCAGTCTCATCATTGTTGGGATATGAAAGTGCTGAAGAATGACAAAGTACTAGAAAAAGTCAAAGAGTCAAAGCACTGCTAAAGATGAAGTCAAAGTACTGCTGAAGAAGTCAAAGTACTGCAAGGCTAAGAGAACTGTTATATTCGTTTATGGAAAGTCTTGTAATTCTAGAATATTCTTTATTAGATTACTTGTCGTACAAGGATACAAATTGTAAATCGTTTAGGGTTATCCTTGAGCCTATAAAAGGACCCCTAGATTGATATTATACGTACGCGACATTATTAGAGTTTTAGAAAGAAGTTCGATATTATTAGAGTTGTTAAAGAATCTGCATAATAAGCAGAGTTAGAGTTATTAATAAAATCGTTCAAAGTTAAAGTTATTCTTCTTAGCTTTGTTAAGTAAATTCCGCATACTTAATAGAGTTTGCTCAGTGTTTCTTTGTTAATAACTTAGGATTTATCCGAAGTTATTAAACCTTAACAAGCTATTTAAGTTAGTTTGGTTAGAGTACATCGATCCAACAAGTGGTATCAGAGCTTGTGTGGAAACTCTGACTAAGAAGAAACCCAAAAACCCTACTACAACAAAACCTAAAGATGTCGACTGAAGGCTTTCCACCACCATCAATCACCTCACTCAGAATTCCAATCATCAAAAAGGGCGAATATGATCTATGGTGCATGAAGATGAGGCAGTACATTGCCATTACAGACCATGCACTATGGAATGTAATTGTCAATGGTAATAAAGTAGTTCCAGAACCTGTGGAGATTTCTGAACAACCTAAACCACCCAAACCAGTCTTACCAGCAACTACCTTAAGGAATCAAGAGAAGGCTCTTAACATTCTCCTATCTGCTATACCTGATGGACATCTACTGAAGTTTCATGATGCTAAAGATGCAAAGCAACTCTGGGCTTCTCTCAAGACCAGATTTGGAGGGAATGAAGCTTCTAAGAAGATGCACAAAAATCTGTTGAAACAACAGTTTGAAACTATCACTGTTGGTGAAAGAGAGAGTCTTGATGCTGCATATGATAGATTTCAAAATCTCCTCAACATGTTGGAGCTATACAAGGCAGAAGTATCTGTTGAAGATGCAAATCTAAAGTTCTTAAGGAGTTTGCCATCCACATGGCATGTGACTGCTACTATGATCAGAGGACAACCAGGTTTAGATGTCATGGACTTTGATGATCTCTACAATCATCTGAAGGTGTATGAGCATGAGATGAATGGCCAAACCAGTTCCAAATCACACAGCATTGCTTTTCTGTCATCTAAAAAGAAGGGCAGTACTTCCACCAAAAGTACTGCTTCTCCCACTCAAAGTACTGTGGCTCAAAGTACTGTTTCATATACTACCCCCACCTATGCTCAGCAAGCCCCACCAACTACTATCATGCACTCAGATGAAGTTGTATGCTCTTTCTTTGCACAACAAGCTTCTTTACCTGTAACTTATGAAGAAGATCTCTCACAGATTGAAGAGGATGCTTTAGAAGAAATTGATATCAGGTGGCAAGTTGCAATGATCACTGCAAGGATCAAGAAGTACATGAAGAAAACAGGAAAAAGCATTGACTTCAAACCAAAACAGGGTATCACTTTTGACAAATCCAAAATTGAATGCTTCAATTGTCAAAAGACTGGACACTTTGCTAGGGAGTGCAGGTTTGCTAAGTATCAAGCAAACAGGTTGACTGAGAAACCAAAGCTGGAACTCAAAGAAATTCCTATTACTGAAACAAAGGCTTTGGTTGCTCAAGAGAAGTTATCAGAGGTTGATTGGAGTGAAGAGTTTGATGATGAACTAGTGACTTACTGTATGGTAGCAGTGGAAGAAGCAGCTGAAAATTCAGTGGAAGAATTGGACTGGCGCACTGCTTTTGATGAGGAACCTGAACATGCTGCTTTGGAATATAGAGATTTTCTAGGAGGATTTGATTGGAGCTTGGAGAGTGAAGATGATCCTGTTCTACTTGCAATGGTAGCTACTTCACCAAGTTCACCCCTATCTCTGAGGTATGCTCAAATTGTCATGATTTTTATCAAAAATTACTTGGCAGTTATGTGATTGAAAGAGATAATTGTGTTAGGGCTAGGTCTGAGGTAGCTGGTTATCAAATAACCTTAGAATCTATGGAAGCCAAAATATTAGCACATGAAAATAATGAAGTAGCTTGGGCAGAAAAGTATGCACAACAGGACTATCAGTTAAAACTAAGTGAATGGAAATTAAACTGTAAAATTTCTGAAATTGAGAAACTGACTAAGGAAAGAGATGATTTGTTAGCTAAGTTCGCTGCTTGGGGTGAATCTGGTCTGTCACATGTTACTTATGTTCAAAAACAGAGAAGAGCTTACATTAAAACTGGCTTAGGTTTTGGTATGGACTTTGATAACATAGAAGTGAATCAATCTGTTGATGACCTAGAGGATATAACCACTAGTGATGATGAACTCATTAATTATGTAGACACATCTAGTAATGAGGATTCAGTTAGTGAAACACCTACTGAGTATAAGAAAGACAATGGTTATCATGCAGTCCCCCATCCCACTGGAATTCATCAACCCCCTAGGCCTGATGTTTCTCGTTTTGGAGTAGACAGTCTAGAGTTTAGGAAAAAGCTAGTTGGTCAATCTAGGTCTGAAACCCCAAAAGAAACTGATGATGTTCAAAGTCAAGCAGTACCTTCAATTCAAAGTACTGCTCCACAAGCAGTACCTTTGGAAAAACCTTTTCAAAACAGTACTGCTAAACATTTTTGGGAAAACTTTGGTCAAAACAGGTTTAATCATTCACCTAGAAGACATAATAGTTTTGGTCATAGACATAGAAGAAGTCACTTTCGTAGTATGGGTCAAAAACTGTGTTTTAGTCCTACTCACTTAATCAAGGATTGTGAACATCACTCAGAATACCTTAGAAAATTTCCAAAGAACAGGTCTGCCAACCAGAAACCTAGAGTGACCAAACCAGTCTGGAATAATTCAAATAGGGTCAATCACAGCAATTTATCACCAGATCATAGATACCCTCACCAGAGAAGACCTTTTTCTAGACCACCAGTACCATCACAAGCAGTACTTTCTCAAAGTACTGCTCCATCAAAACAAGGTACTGCTAACACCTCTTGGAATAGGTATCCTAGGAGATCTCATTACTATCAACCTAGAAGGTATTACAATTCACATAGGGGATCTAGATCACAGGAACCAAGTGTTAAAACCGAATGGGTTAAGAGGGAAAGTACTGCTGAGGGACAAACAGTACTTTCAACAAAAAGTGAATCAGATGTTTTTGTGATACAAGAAAAAGAGAATGAACTTGTAAAAGAGAGTGTTGAGAATCCAGAAAGTTTTGCAAATCCACATGCTAAAAATCAAAAGATAATTCTGGATCATGTTTTGAAAAATAGTGGAAACTACATACTCAAAGAATTTGAGTTTGTAACTCCACAAGGGGAACACAAGTCAGTAATGGCTTGGGTTCCTAAAAGTCACTAACTCTTTTATCTTTGTGCAGGGCAACCCAGAAGAGGAGCTTAAAGATCATTTGATTGTAGATAGTGGTTGCTCTGGAAGTATGACAGGAGACAAGGAGATTCGGTCTGATTTTAGATCTATTAGTGGAGGAAGAGTTGCATTTGGGAATGATCCCAATGGAGGAAGAATTACTGGAAAAGGAACCATCAAAGCAGGGCATATAGATTTTGAGAATGTTAGATATGTGAAGGAGCTCAAGTTTAACTTATTATCAGTCTCTCAAATCTGTGATAAAAAGCATCCTGTGTTATTCACTAACACAGAATGTCTCATCCTCACTCCTGAATTCAAGCCTGTTGATGACAACTTGGTAGTTCTTAGAGTACCAAGAACCAATGATGTGTATAGTCTAGATATGAAGAGTCTTCATTCTTATGGAAGAGCCACATGTTTGGTGGCAAAAGCAACATCTGAAGAAGCACATCAGTGGCATAGAAGATTGGGCCATGTAAATTTCAAGAATATCAACAAACTGGTCAAAGGGAATTTAGTTAGAGGTTTACCTTCAAAGACTTACAAGAATGATCACTCCTGTTTGGCGTGCAAGAAGGGTAAACAACACAAAGCTTCATGTAAGAAGCTTGAGGAGAGGACTATTAGAGAACCTTTGGAGTTGTTACACATGGATTTGTTTGGACCTATTTCTGTGGCAAGTTTAAACAAGAAAAAATACTGCTTAGTTGTAACAGATGATTGCAGTAGATTCAGTTGGGTATTTTTCTTAGGATTTAAAGAAGATACTTTTGATGCTATTCAGACACTCATAATAGCACTTGAAAACCAATTGAGACTCAAGGTTAGAGGTATTAGATGTGACAATGGAACTGAATTCAAGAACAAGCTTATGGATGAATTTTGTGCAAACAAAGGAATCAAGAGGGAGTTCAGTATTGCAAGAACACCACAGCAGAATGGTGTTGCAGAGAGAAAGAATAGGACTTTGATTGAAGCAGCCAGAACAATGTTAGCAGATTCACAACTACCTATTCAATTCTGGGCTGAAGCTGTAAGTACTGCTTGCTATGTACTTAACAGAGTATCAGTTACTAAGCCACAAATGAAGACACCTTATGAGTTGCTGATGGGCAACAAACCTAACATTCGATTTATCAAACCTTTTGGATGCCCACTTACTATTTTGAATACAATTGCTAATCTGGGTAAGTTTGATGGCAAGTCAGAAGAAGGTTATTTATTGTATCAAGGCCTAATATCATGTTTGCAGTTTGTTTATATGCAAGATATCAAGTCACACCAAAGATTTCTCTTATGAATGCAGTGAAGAGAATTTTTTTGTTATTTGAAACAACAACCTAAGTTGGGGTTGTGGTATCCAAAGGATTCACCTTTTCACTTGGAAGCTTTCTCAGATAGTGATTATACAGGTGACAACTATGACAGAAGATCAACCACAGGTGGATGCCAATATCTTGGAAGAAGATTAGTTTCATGGCACTGTAAAAAGCAAACAATTGCAGCAACATCATCAACTGAAGCAGAATATGTGGCTGCTGCAAGCTGTTGTGGACAAGTGTTGTGGATGCAAAATCAACTCTTGGATTATGGATTTAATTTCAAGAATACTCCCATCAATATTGATAATGAGAGTACTATTTGTATTGTGAAGAATCCGGTTTATCATTCCAAGACCAAGCATATTTAGATTAGGCACCACTTCATCGGAGATTGTTATGAGCATAGGCTCATTAATGTTGTCAAAGTGCATACAGATGATAATGTAGTTGATTTACTCACCAAAGGATTTGATGTTTCAAGATTTACTCACTTGGTGGTGAGTATTGGTATGATCAATTACTGAGCTACATTTAAGGGGAGGACTATTTAGTGTAAGTATAGTCATATGCATTGTTTGAGGGGAGGATATTAATGTCTACTTAGTATGCAAGGAAGAAAATAGAAGAGTACTGCTTTTTGATTTTATTAAAGTACTGCTTGGAAAGTACTGCATACGTGGAAGTACTGTTTGTCTTATTAAAAGTATTGTTCCAACGGTAATATTGAGGGGTAATTATTACTAACGGTAACTTTGTTATTAAGGGCTGTGATTTTTTAAATCTCACCTATAAATAACTGCTCTCTGATTTTCCCTCTCATATTGACTTATTGTTTAATGATGAAGATGGGGCTATTCATTTTGATAAGCAACTAATTTGGGATACTTTTGGACACATTGGTTATGAAGGGTCTTTAACTGAACAAACATTAAGGAAACAACTATTTTGTCCTCAATGGAAGTTTTTAGTGCATGTGTTGCTTCATTGTATTAGTGCTAAAAGTACTTCATTAGAGCAATTTGGATCTAATATAGCATCTGCTATAGTGGGATTGGCTACATATCATGTTTTTAGTTTTTCGAGGCTAATTCTCGATGGAATGCTTTCACACATCACTCATGGCTCAAAATGGTTGATGTATTCAAGGTTTGTTCAAGTATTCCTCAATAAAAAAACTTTCAGATGTTCCTAAGTCAACAAGTCTTTTACCTGTTGTGGTTCAACAAGCCAAAATTTTCACCTTTATGGCTAGGAAGAGTGATTTATTCACTAGAAGGGACACTCCCTTAACTACTTCCATGATGGAAGTTGATCAAGCTGTCAGAGCTGATGCTGCAGAAGATGAAGATACTGCATCTGCAAGTACTACATCTCAACGTGCTGCATCAGAAGGTACTGCATCCCAAGGTACTGCTTCCCCAAGTACTGAAGTTCAAGAAGATGTTGCAGTTTCACCTTCTCCATCTCCACAAAGATCTGTTCCTGATTCTCAACCAGAGGAACATTCACCAATTCAAGGAGATGATTCACATACTCTATCTCCTGAAGATTTAACATTGGATAATTATGTTTTGACAAGGGAGTTAGTCAAATTGAAGAAAACTACTGAGGCTCAAGCTAAACAGATTAAGAAATTGAAGCTCAAGTTTAGAAAACTCAAGAATTTTGTTTGGCCATTGGTTCAACATCATCGTATCTGGGTCAAATCTAAAAAGAAGGAGCAAAGGCAGTCTAGGAAGACCAAATGCCAAAAAGTTCAAAAATAATCATCTTCTGTCCAATTGGGGAGGAATTTAGAAGAAAAGAATTTTAAAGAAGATGTTGTTAAGGAGAATGAACCTGAAGGTACTAAAGAACATGAAAGGACTGAAGAACAGGTTATTCAAGGAAGTGAGGAGCAAATTATTGATGTTCAAGTTCAAAGTACTGATCTTCAAGGTACTGCTGAACAAAGTACTGCTCTTCAAGGATCCTTTAGGCAAGAATTGATTACTCCAAGGTTGTTAGACTTTGAAGAGGAAGCTGGTCATTCAACAACTGTACATGAAGAAGCTGTTGGTCCTTCAACTATCATACAAGAAGAAGAATCTACACCCAAACCTATACATACTGCAAGTGATGACGAAACCATTGCTGTAATTTTGCAAGGTTTATCACAGCCAAGGGGTGTTAATATTCTAGGAGTGCAAGAAGAGGAACAACCTAGAACTTCTCAACCTGCAATCGATCCAAAAGATAAAGGTAAGGGTAAGTTGGTAGAGAAAAGGAATGATCCCAATGGAGGAAGAATTACTGGAAAAGGAACCATCAAAGCAGGGCATATAGATTTTGAGAATGTTAGATATGTGAAGGAGCTCAAGTTTAACTTATTATCAGTCTCTCAAATCTATGATAAAAAGCATCCTGTGTTATTCACTGACACAGAATGTCTCATCCTCACTCCTGAATTCAAGCCTGTTGATGACAACTTGGTATTTCTTAGAGTACCAAGAACCAATGATGTGTATAGTCTAGATATGAAGACTCTTCATTCTTATGGAAGAGCCACATGTTTGGTGGCAAAAGCAACATCTGAAGAAGCACATCAGTGGCATAGAAGATTGGGCCATGTAAATTTCAAGAATATCAACAAACTGGTCAAAGGGAATTTAGTTAGAGGTTTACCTTCAAAGACTTACAAGAATGATCACTCCTGTTTGGCGTGCAAGAAGGGTAAACAACACAAAGCTTCATGTAAGAAGCTTGAGGAGAGGACTATTAGAGAACCTTTGGAGTTGTTACACATGGATTTGTTTGGACCTGTTTCTGTGGCAAGTTTAAACAAGAAAAAATACTGCTTAGTTGTAACAGATGATTGCAGTAGATTCAGTTGGGTATTTTTCTTAGGATTGAAAGAAGATACTTTTGATGCTATTCAGACACTCATAATAGCACTTGAAAACCAATTGAGACTCAAGGTTAGAGGTATTAGATGTGACAATGGAACTGAATTCAAGAACAAGCTTATGGATGAATTTTGTGCAAACAAAGGAATCAAGAGGGAGTTTAGTATTGCAAGAACACCACAGCAGAATGGTGTTGCAGAGAGAAAGAATAGGACTTTGATTGAAGCAGCCAGAACAATGTTAGCAGATTCACAACTACCTATTCAATTCTGGGCAGAAGCTGTAAGTACTGCTTGCTATGTACTTAACAGAGTATTAGTTACTAAGCCACAAATGAAGACACCTTATGAGTTGCTGATGGGCAACAAACCTAACATTCGATTTATGAAGCCTTTTGGATGCCCACTTACTATTTTGAATAAAATTGATAATCTGGGTAAGTTTGATGGCAAGTCAGAAGAAGGTTATTTATTGCATCAAGGCCTAATATCATGTTTGCAGTTTGTTTATATGCAAGATATCAAGTCACACCAAAGATTTCTCTTATGAATGCAGTGAAGAGAATTTTTTGTTATTTGAAACAACAACCTAAGTTGGGGTTGTGGTATCCAAAGGATTCACCTTTTCACTTGGAAGCTTTCTCAGATAGTGATTATGCAGGTGACAACTATGACAGAAGATCAACCACAGGTGGATGCCAATATCTTGGAAGAAGATTAGTTTCATGGCACTGTAAAAAGCAAACAATTGCAGCAACATCATCAACTGAAGCAGAATATGTGGCTACTGCAAGCTGTTGTGGACAAGTGTTGTGGATGCAAAATCAACTCTTGGATTATGGATTTAATTTCAAGAATACTCCCATCAATATTGATAATGAGAGTACTATTTGTATTGTGAAGAATCCAGTTTATCATTCCAAGACCAAGCATATTCAGATTAGGCACCACTTCATCGGAGATTGTTATGAGCATAGGCTCATTAATGTTGTCAAAGTGCATACAGATGATAATGTAGTTGATTTACTCACCAAAGGATTTGATGTTTCAAGATTTACTCACTTGGTGGTGAGTATTGGTATGATCAATTACTGAGCTACATTTAAGGGGAGGACTATTTAGTGTAAGTATAGTCCTATGCATTATTTGAGGGGAGGATATTAATGTCTACTTAGTATGCAAGGAAGAAAATAGAAGAGTACTACGTTTTGATTTTATTAAAGTACTGCTTGGAAAGTACTGCATACGTGGAAGTACTGTTTGTCTTATTAAAAGTATTGTTCCAACGGTAATATTGAGGGGTAATTATTACTAATGGTAACTTTGTTATTAAGGGCTGTGATTTTTTAAATCTCACCTATAAATAACTGCTCTCTGATTTTCCCTCTCATATTGACTTATTGTTTAATGATGAAGATGGGGCTATTCATTTTGATAAGCAACTAATTTGGGATACTTTTGGACACATTGGTTATGAAGGGTCTTTAACTGAACAAACATTCAGGAAACAACTATTTTGTCCTCAATGGAAGTTTTTAGTGCATGTGTTGCTTCATTGTATTAGTGCTAAAAGTACTTCATTAGAGCAATTTGGATCTAATATAGCATCTGCTATAGTGGGATTGGCTACATATCGTGTTTTTAGTTTTTCGAGGCTAATTCTCGATGGAATGCTTTCACACATCACTCATGGCTCAAAATGGTTGATGTATCCAAGGTTTGTTCAAGTATTCCTCAATAAAAAACTTTCAGATGTTCCTAAGCCAACAAGTCTTTTACCTGTTGTGGTTCAACAAGCCAAAATTTTCACCTTTATGGCTAGGAAGAGTGATTTATTCACTGGAAGGGACACTCCCTTAACTACTTCCATGATGGAAGTTGTTCAAGCTGTCAGAGTGATCTTTGCAGAAGATGAAGATACTGAAGGTACCGCATCTCAACGTCTTTGCATAGAAGGTACTGCATCCCAAGGTACTGCTTCCCCAAGTACTGAAGTTCAAGAAGATGTTGCAGTTTCACCTTCTCCATCTCCACAAAGATTTGTTCCTGATTCTCAACCAGAGGAACATTCGCCAATTCAAGGAGATGATTCACATACTCTATCCCCTGAAGATTTAACATTGGATAATTATGTTTTGACAAGGGAGTTAGTCAAGTTAAAGAAAACTACTGAGGCTCAAGCTAAACAGATTAAGAAATTAAAACTCAAGTTTAAAAGACTCAAGAATTTTGTTTGGCCATTGGTTCAACATCATCGTCTCTGGGTCAAATCTAAAAAGAAGGAGCAAAGGCAGTCTAGGAAGACCAAACGCCAAAAAGTTCAAAAACAATCATCTTCTGTCCAATTGGGGAGGAATTTAGAAGAAAAGAATTTTAAAGAAGATGTTGTTAAGGAGAATGAACCTGAAGGTACTAAAGAACATGAAAGGACTGAAGAACAGGTTATTCAAAGAAGTGAGGAGCAAATTATTGATGTTCAAGTTCAAAGTACTGCTCTTCAAGGTACTGCTGAACAAAGTACTGCTCTTCAAGGATCCTTTAGGCAAGAATTGATTACTCCAAGGTTGTTAGACTTTGAAGAGGAAGCTGGTCATTCAACAACTGTACATGAAGAAGCTGTTGGTCCTTCAACTATCATACAAGAAGAAGAATCTACACCCAAACCTATACATACTGCAAGTGATGACGAAACCATTGCTGTAATTTTGCAAGGTTTATCACAGCCAAGGGGTGTTAATATTCTAGGAGTGCAAGAAGAGGAATAACCTAGAACTTCTCAACCTGCAATCGATCCAAAAGATAAAGGTAAGGGTAAGTTGGTAGAGAAAAGGAAGAAAAAGAAACATACTTTAGCACAGATAGATTTTGCTTGAAGCTATGAATGAAGAAGCAGCTAGAAAATTTCAAGAGGAATTAAATGCTAAAGATAGAGAAGCTAAGCTAATTGAAGAAGCTCAGAATAGAGAAGCAGCTAAGAAGTTGCAAGAGGAATTGAATGCTGAAGCTGATGAACCATTAGAGTCACCTATTCCTGTTAGATTCCTACCAAGAAGACCAAATCGAGCTAAAGACAGAAATGCAATGATGGCTTACTTAAAAAGTCAAGGATATAAAGGATTGCAGAGGTTTAAATATCATGAGATGAAAGAATTGTATGATGCTGTTAGGGAAGCTTATAAGAAAAATGTTGAAAGCATCAAAGATTATAAAGATGATGCTGCTTGGAAAGAAAAAGATAGAAAAAGAAAAAGAAAAACTGAAGTTGAAGATATTCAGTCATCAAAGAAAGAGAAAGTTGAGTTACGATCTGAAACTAATGATGAATTAAAGAATTACTTAAGAGTAGTGGATTTTGAGTATTCTACAGATGATGCTGAGATGAAAATGAACAAATCTCAAATTATTGCTTTTGAAGTTGTAGACTCAAAAGATGGAAGTTATCTGATGTTTCATAGAGAAGATGAAAGCTTCAGAGTGTTCAACAGGCTATGGGATTTATTGCACATCATAGATAGAGTGGATGTATTCTATTTATATCATGTGGTGCGAGATTACTTTGAACAAAATCCATCAGAAGGAGTTGGTTTAGTATTGCTTGGAGATCTCACAACTTTATGGGAAACTGAAGAACAAAGCACTACTAAAATTTGGAAGAATCAAGAGAATTGGGAGATTGTTAGCTGGAGATTCTTTGAAGAGCTAGAAGATGGAATTATGATTCACATGTTGGCTAATAGAAGATATCCTTTTACACCTGAAATTATGAGAAGAATGCTGGAGGATGGAATGGAAGTAGAAGAGGATAATGAAATAGCATGTCTGGTCATCAAGCTGTTTATCAGATGGACTACAATTGCTGATGATGATGAATAACTGGTATGATATTTAATTGAATAAATTCTTTTTGAAATATCAGTACTTTATTTAAAGTACTACTGATCAAACAGTACTTTTATCAAAGTACTGCTTGACTTTAAACCGTTAAGTGCTTTTTGAAAGAAACCTTTTGTTAAGTAACAAATATTTTGAAACAAAGGTTGAATAAAATAAATGGTTTTGAGATGGTAACATCAATAGGTTATCAATCCACCATGGTTACAAAAGGATTGGCTAATCCATGAGCAAACGGCTCTGGTAAAGATATTTCAAATCCCTTTTTAGTTAACAACTTGCTAATAAGTTGTATGGTAATCAACTCACCATATCAGTAATGTGAAGAGTTGGCTAGCCCACAAGAAACTGGCTTGTGGTAAAGGCTGTGGAAAAACCATTATATGGTAATTAGTTCACCATGCTGAAAGAACTAACTAGTCCAAAAGGGTACAGCTTTTGGTAAAGACAACTCAAATCTGTTGATAGCTGATAATTTGCTAAAAATCATATGGTTATCAATGTACCATGGTCTTACACACCAAAACATTTGGCTACTCCAGAGTTAATGGCTTTGGTAAAGAGATCAAAATCCATTAAAATTTTCACTGATTCACCTCTCACAGGAGTTAACACACCTGAAAGTGATGAGAATAGACTGCAACTTAAACTGAATTAATGTACAAATTGTCAATTGTTGCTGTGTTGCTGAAGAGATGGAGTTTTCTAAATGCTGCTGTAAAGAATAATTCTAAAGATACTTTGATACAAGCACAGAAACTACAGAGATACAATCCAAAGACTAAGACATAATCTTTCCTTAAAGATGGAGCTGTTAAAGATAAATTCACAAAGGAACTTGAAGTCAAGCTAGTAGAATTCAAGTTAGGGGAGGATTGTTGGGATATGAAAGTGCTGAAGAATGAAAAAGTACTGGAAAAAGTCAAAGAGTCAAAGTACTGCTAAAGATGAAGTCAAAGTACTGCAAGGCTAAGAGAACTGTTATATTTGTTTATGGAAAGTCTTATAATTCTAGAATATTCTTTATTAGATTACTTGTCTTACAAGGATACAAATTGTAAATCGTTTAGGGTTATCCTTGAGCCTATAAAAGGACCCCTAGATTGATATTATACGTACGCGACATTATTAGAGTTTTAGAAAGAAGTTCGATATTATTAGAGTTGTTAAAGAATCTGCATAATAAGCAAAGTTAGAGTTATTAATAAAATCATTCAAAGTTAAAGTTATTCTTCTTAGCTTTGTTAAGTAAATTCCGCATACTTAATAGAGTTTGCTCAGTGTTTCTTTGTTAATAACTTAGGATTTATCCGAAGTTATTAAACCTTAACAAGCTATTTAAGTTAGTTTGGTTAGAGTACATAGATCCAACAATCATCAATGCCTCAATCATCAAGTGTACACAATGGAAATGTTGCTGCTGTTATAGATGATGAAAATCCTTTTGCTCCTCCAGAAGATGAACCCTTTGAAAACATATTTGCTCTTGAATCATCATCTGAACCATCTTCATCAGGAGAAATCGACTCTGCTACTTCTGCTCCTCAACAACAACCACATGAACACCTTAAAAAATGGACACATGATCTCCCATTGGACAACATCATTGGAAACCCTTCTCGTCCTGTATCCACTCGTCGACAACTTGCAACCGATGCCTTATGGTGCTTCTTCAACTCTGTACTCTCTAAGATCAAACCAAAAGACCTTAAACTGCTATGAATGAAGACAGCGGTTCAATGCCATGCAAGAAGAAATTCATGAGTTTGATCGACTAGATGTATGAGAATTAGTACCTGCTCCTGACTGTGCTATGATCATTGCCCTAAAGTGGATCTTCAAAGTAAAACTTGATGAGAAAGGTGATGTATTAAAGAACAAGGCTCGATTGGTTGCAAAAGGATACCATCAAGAAGAGGGTATTGACTTTGAGGAATCATTTGCTCCAGTTGCTCGTATCGAGGCAATCAAAATCTTCTTGGCTAATGCTGCAAGTAAGAACATGGTAGTCTATCAGATGGATGTAAAGACGGCTTTTCTTAACGGAGATCTTAAAGAAGTCGTATACGTCAACCAACCTGAAGGCTTTGTGAATCCAGAGCATCCTACTCACGTCTATCGTTTGAAGAAGGCTCTTTACGGTTTGAAGCAAGCTCCAAGGGCATGGTATGATATGCTATCAAAGTTTCTTCTATCTACTGGATTCACCAAAGGAGCAGTTGATCCGACATTGTTCACCAGAAAGTCAGGCAAACATTTAATTCACGTTCAAATCTATGTTGATGATATCATTTTTGCCTCGACTGACCCCAATTAATGTGACCGTTTTTCAAATGAAATGGGTTCCAAATTTCAAATGTCAATGATAGGTCAAATGTCATTTTTATTGGGATTACAAATTTCACAAAGTTCCGGAGGCATTTTTATAAATCAATCTAAATATGCAAATGAGATATTAAAGAAATTTGGATTTGATTCTTGTGACCCTGTTGACACTCCCATGATAAAGCGTACTAAACGGATGAGGACCACTCAGGGATCATGGTAGACCAAACGAAATATCGTAGTATGATTGGATCATTGATGTACCTCACAAAGAGACCGCATATCTCGTCGCTGTTTTCATGTGTGCTAGATATCAGGCTAAGCCTACCAAAAAGCACCTTGAAGCGGTTAAATGGGTCTTTCGGTATCTCAAAGGAACCATCAATATGGGACTTTGGTACGGAAGGACACCGGTATGTCACTAAGCGTATGCAGATGCGATCATGCAGGATGTCAAGATACACGCGTCGGAAACGCTGGAGGTGCTTAGTTTTTGGGCGATAAGCTTGTGAGCTGGTCTTCAAAGAAATAAATGAGTACTTATATATCCTCGTCAGAGGCTGAATACATAGCCATGTCATCTTGTTGTGCTCAAATCCTATGGATGAGATCCCAATTATCTGACTATGGCTTTGAATTTCAACAAAATCCCTCATCTGTGATAATAAAAGTGCTATTGCTCTCTCATGCAACAACGTTCAACACTCAAGAGCAAAACACATCGACATTCGACATCATTTCATCAGGGAACAAGTAGAGAACGGCGTGGTGGAACTCTATTTTATGAGGACTGAATACCAATTAGCAGACATTTTAACCAAAGCTCTTCCTAGAGAACGTTTTGAGTTTATCCTTCCACGAGTTGGTCTAAAGAGTCTACAACCGGAAACACTCGAACGTCTTCAAGAGGAAGACGAGGAGTAAAGGTCTTTTTTCATCCATCTCTTGTAAATATTTATTCGAAAAGCAAAATACAAAATTACAAAACCTACAAAAAGCAAATAGAAAAATATAAAACTTTCAAAAATCCATAAAATTTTGAAAATCTTGAAAATTTTCAAAAAATAATGTCATTTTATCATATTTTTCTCGATTCGATAATATCTACGGTCTTTGTGCTGTCATTCAAAGAATGACACGGGTCTTTAGATGTTGTTCGAATGTTTAAAAAAAATAAAAAATTTGGGAGAAAGTAAAACATGGTTTATTGTCATTTCAGGAAGTAACCCGTTTTTCAAAGAAAGAACAGAGCCATGCTTTATCTTAAATTTTCAAATCTCATGCTCTGATTCTAAAAACAAATGTTTGTCGTTAAAAAGACAAATGTTTCCTTTCAAATATTTTTCCTTCAAATGATTCTTCTGAAAAATATTTGTCATCTAATGAAAACAAAATTGCTTTGAAAATACTTCAGACTCTACTTTTGAAAATCATCCGGGCTTTTCATTTGTGAAAATCTCTATCCTTCAATCAACAACATATGTCATTGATTGAGGGGGAGAATGATTTCAATCAAAAAGAGTATTTTTCAAACAATTGGCACGTAATCGAGAAAGGTCTACTCTTAAATAATAAAAAAGAACAATGTTTTCAAAAGACTTTTGTTATAATATTGTATACATTTGATACAAGTCTTTTGTTATAATTATGTTTTCAAAAGATACTCAAGCATGTTTAATCTTTGGAGTCTAAAAGTCTCAAACTTGATCCTTATTGGTTAAATGTTTCTTATAAACAAGTCACATCTCCCCTCAAAAGCTTTCAAAATCGATTATATCTACAGAGATCACAAATCTCAAATGATTTGAAAATTGTGATCGGGGGAGAATTTGTGATTTAAATTGGATTTAAACTGATGATTTGATAAATGGTTTCATAAGTGTTTAGCAAGCTTTCCTCCCCACATGTGCCAAACGATTTCAAATTTACCATGCACATGTTGAGGGGGAGCATCTTTTTTAAACCACAAAGAATTGAAACGTGATTGATTTGCATCTAAGTGCAGGTTCCTTCTAATATGTGCAAAACTCTTTCAAACCTCAAGGCACATATTGGGGGGGGGAGAAAATTTATGAAAACCTCATCTTTCCCCAATATGCTTTATCTACTTGAATTGATCAGGGAAGTGATATTGATATCTTTTAGAAAATGGTAATCAAAGAAGTTAATTCTTCCTCTTGCCTCCGTGTGCCAAAACGATTTCAAATACATGATGCACATGTTGAGGGGGAGCTCTTTTTCTAAAAATATCAAAAATAATTCAGGTACAAAATGCTTTGATAATATATCACAAGTATCTGGATTGATTTTCAAATGGTTTTCAATTGGTTCCAATGGCAGATGAACAATACCAAATAGACCTGACCAAATTTACTTTATGTAAAGTGATATAAGGATGATAAGGTTAGGTATTTGCTCCCATGATCCGCCAGAACCGGAGGGATCTACCCAGGGACAATCCACTAGATAGTGTAGAAGTCCGTAGGTATGATGAAAAAAAGGAGAAAAATGAGAATAAGGGAAGAGTACGATTGAGACGAGCTAATCTGGAATAAACCCAACAAGGTTCTAGTTATGAAGTCTCATTAGCTGAAGGGGTTGAAGAATGAAAAAGAATTAAATGAGAAAAGAGTGAAAATAAATAGCCCTCCAATAATTCAACCTTAGGGCAGAAACCGAGTTCAATTCATATGCTACTGGTGGTTACTAAGGTAACATTGGTATTGAAGACAAGACGTCATGGACCCAGTGACGCACTGCACTAAACTTCCCAAGCTACTCAAGTTCCTCTTAAAAGGGCTTTTTTCATTCTCACGGGGAACCTACATAATCTTTCGACTTTCTCTTAGAGATTGTTGATATTGAAGAAGGAGACCCTCTCCCTAGTCTCCGGCATAGGAACCAAATGTGCACTATTGAGTCTAGAGCCACGAGATCATCAATTAAATCTCTTTAGGACACTGTCAATGAAGACTCTCTGTTTCACACAATGTGGAAACAGATTATATCTTATGAGTCCTACGCATTACCCTTGTGGTATTGCCAGAACATCTTAGTGATATTCAAAAATATTCACAATGAAGATGGAAAGCCTTCTAGAGCCAACATCAAACAAGCTCCTGGTGGGTGGCATGTGAGATCTATCCAATAGATCAACCATGTGACAACTGAACAGAAACAATGGGGCGATTCAAATTTTTGAATCAATCCTGGTTCAGGTTATGGATTGACGGATACCTTTGAAAAACCGGTTGTTTTGCTTAAAAAAATATTTTCTCTAGCACATCGACTGTGTATTAATATTTCAAATATAAAAGGTGTTTATGATTGATAATTGATTTTTCTCAAAAACCGTCGTTGTATTGCAAAAACACTTTATTGAGCAGTACTCGATTGTTTTTTCAAATCTCTTTTCGTCAATCAGTGAATCTCAAATTCGCTGGTTCACTCACTCCATGTTGTCTTCTTTGAGACGTTCCGGTTTGAGAACAGCTAGAACAGCTGCGAAACCCTGTCAAGGAGATTCTTCGGAATGATACCTGATCATAGGCGTACTTTCTTGATCAACGGGGAACCGTGGGCCGTGTACCTCAATTCAACGAATGTGATCAAAGACACTTTCGTGGGCTTTATTGCTAACTGTTGTATGCAGGTACGCCCGCCTAGAGAAGTTCGTGCAAGAACCGTGTTTGTTTTATCATCATCAAATAGGGGAAGATTGTTGGGTTTATTGATTCGATGATACAAAACAATAAAGAATGAAACATCAAATTCTTAAAGTGACAAAGAAAAAATCTACAAAAAGATGGAGGGACTTGCTTGCAAAAGAAGATTTATTATTTAGTCTTTCGTAGAGATATGTAAACCCTAATCCTCTAGTATAGAAAGAGGACATGAGTGTAGGTTTTTATATACAAGTCTTCCATAATGTAGACGTCAAGTAAAGGTGTGTGTGTGTGTAGGCGTGTTCCTATAAACGCCTAGATTAGTTATAGTTTAGTTATCTCCAAGATCTGAGAAGGCTTAGATCCCTGTTACAGTTAGGTAACACGTTGTTATTCTGATCAAATAATAATTGGAGAGATGTGGAAAAACCTTGTGTCAATAATAATGAAGTTTTGTTTAATTCCGCTGCGTATCATGTTTATAATCATTGTTATTGTTAAACCCTAAGGCTAAAAACGATCTCAAGGAGTCCTATCAAACTCCACAACATAGAACAGGACAATAGGGTGAAACGAACGGGAAGCTCGGAAGGTCCTTTTGAACACCTGTTAGCCACTTCAGACCATGTATATACAAAACTATGTTGCATATTTTGGTATATTTTTGGGACTACGTTGCTATTATATAATGCCATTTGAATTAGTTTTACATAAAAATGTTGCAATATTTGTTTATCATAAATTCAACAAAGAGACATGCCATCTTTTTTGGAGTATTTGATAGCCATGGTCCTTACAGTCGTATGGTTTCTAGAAAGTTCATAACTCACTTCCTGTTACAAAAACTAATTGAAATTTCTGATAGACTTTCATCCCGTCTGGCCCGTTTTCCTTTTACTTAACTTTAGCTTATGCCATTTGAGTTGTTAGAGATAAAAACATTACCCATATTGATCCACTTATGAGTAAATGGGTCAAAATTGCTATCTCCGAGATATTATGACCTCGATTACGGTTTTTCATGTTGTTTTTGTCTTCTAATTTCTATTATGACACACTTGATTTCTGTAGCCATTTGACGACGAAAATCCAGGTGGTTATCCGAAATTTACAGCAACAAACGAGTGGCTATTAGGGGAAAGTATTGCACCAATAAACATGCTTGCTAAGGTATAGATGTATCTCATATTTGCTCTACCTATGAACGTCATATGTCTAATTAGTTACACATCAAACACTATAATCTTTCTTGAATTATTAGAAAAATGACTGGTCAATTTCATAACAACAACAACGTGATGATACCGAAAGAAGAACCAGGATAAACCTTCTTCAGTATGAAGCGGTAATAACTTCCTTGACCTACTTAGATTGTTGATTTCTTTTGCATCAGTGCATCGTAGTGTTTGTTTCATGTATCTTTGCCTCGGTTTGCAATTCAATTTAATAACTAATGTTATTTTTTTGGAGAAAATTACATTGTTCTTTCCCGTGGTTAATTCGAATATACTGGAGTTCACCTCAAATATTTTTTCTGTCCAAAATATATGAAGTGCATGGCACATGACTAGCAAATAAGCAAACTACCCCCGTCATCTCTAATCTCTATTTTGACCCATTACTAAACCCCCTAATTGTCACTTCTGATCATATAATGGCATGTAGTTTGACGAGGTATGATTTCTCACGATATCTTTTCCTATTGCATTTTCTAATGAAAATGGAATTTTACTTGGTTTTTAATCTTTACAAAATTACAGATTAAGGCCGCAGTGGTACGCCCTCTGAAACACATATGACTTTAATTGGCCCACCTCAGTTGACCCTGAATGCTTTGAATAACATACTTATATACGTTACCCACTGATGTGTGGTAATATGGATACAGTAATTATGTTGCATACTTGTGCTTTGAACCTATCAATTTTGAGCTAAGTTACTAATTTAGCTGTAAACATGAATTTGTTAATGTTGTCTCAAGTTTGAGTTTTCTTTTCCTTGGGGACGGTGAGGACTCTGATCTTCTAAAGACTACTATGTTCTGTTATTAGGTATCTTTATACCAAAATTATGATAGTCACATTTCTTGCATGGAACCAGGCCTGGCTTATGTGTAACTCTTCATGTTTTCAGTAAACACCTCCTATGATCAATGGATAAGTAAGTAAGTTCATTATTATAAGGGAATAACTAATTCATTTAATACTAGAGCAAAAGAAATCTATAAGTTTAACATTTTTCACAAGATAATGGAACAAATATTCAAGCAGTTAAGAATGTAGGTATTAACCTACAAAAAAAGACCACAAACAGCTAAACCCATTAACACAACGATAGTCATTATTTATTTCAATGAAATCCCTTTCTTCTCCAACCATTTTTTACCACCCTTCTTTCGTTATAGAAAAATATGCCAAAACTAAAAACCAAAGAAACAATTGTTTTATAATATTGTTTGACAATTCTAAAAAATGTATTTCAGTTAACAAAAAACAACAAACAAATAATTATAAGTCATGCCCGCCCATTGGGCCGGCTTCGAAAACTAATATATATGTATATATATATATATATATATATAGAGTTCGGATCTAGAGAAAAGTATAATTAGATAGAAAAGTGAGAAAAAAAGTTACAGGGTAGATTTTGCAAACATCTCAAACTTAAGGGTAAATTTATAAACAATGCAAAAAAATACGGAGTAGTTGGTTCCTCTCACTCAAAATCCAAACACACATACTCAGGCCAACACACACAGTCCTGATTCCTCTCACTCACCATCTCCATCTGACCATCTACATCGCCACCACCACACAGCCACCGCACCACCGCCAATCACCACCGCGCCACAACAACATCAACACCATACCTCCACCACAAACATCATATAATCACTTCTCAATCCAGTTAGTTTTATTAATAAAGATATTCTCTCTCATGTGTTTAACTTAATATTTTTGGTTCATATTGTTGATTTAAACATGCTTCAATTATGTGTAATTATCAATTCCAGCCACTAGAATAACTTTTTAATTATGTAAGTTTTTAATTGTGTATAATCTGTAAGTTTTTAATTATGATGTAATGATTTTTTTAATTTTGTTGAAAGTTTATCATCATATCATCATGTTTTATACAAGATTTAGAACAAATTTGATCTAAAAAAGCATGAAAAATGTGTTTACTAAAGTTGCACTCCATGTGTTTGATAAAATGTCTGTATAAGATTTTATAATTGTAATGCACTAATTTTTAGCATATGTGTTTAATATTGAATGATGTGGCCTCTTAGGGTATCTTTGTCTATATTTGCATCAGCAGAATAACAAGTTAGGGTATCAAATTGTATTAGTGCATCTATGTTTGAGGTTGTTGCATCAGGTTAAATGTTTGTATGTTTAGTGCATCGTTGTACATATTAGAGCATCAGTGAGTCTGATTAGTGCACCGTTAAATAAATTAGGACATCAGTGTGTGTGTGTGTGTGTGTTTAGTGTATTCACTTGTATGTTTAGTGCATCATTGGTCATAGTAGGGCATTCATTTTTATGTTTAGTGCATCATTGAACATATTAGAGCATCAGTCAGTATGATTACTGCATTGTCAGGCATATTAAGGCACGAGTGTTTATATTCAGTGTATCCGTTTGTATGTTTAGTGCATCATTGGTCATACATCTATTTGTATGTTTAGTGTATCGTTGGAAATACTTGTGTTAGGAATTGGAAATTCTATAGTGAAGTATCGGTCACCCCTAAATGTAATATAGCTTAAGTTAGCTTGTAGACATATCGTTTATTATGTTATTTGTTAATTAGTTATTAGTGTAGTTTTGTCTAGTGCAACGCCGTGGCGGAAGGACGGGTCTTTACCCACTGTATGCCTGATCCACAGCCCGTAGGAGGGCATGACTCTTTGTATAAATAACCCTCTCCTCACAAGGGAGAGGGTTGGATGTTCATTTGGAATCTAACCTTCCATGAGTTTCTCTTTCTAGAATATCCCACTTTCTCTCTCTAAACCATCTAAACTATACGCCTAATTGTGTTTGTGTTATGATGTGTATGTGAAATCCAATATGTAACAATTGGTATCAAGAGCCATGGTTAGACCATCTCTTACATATCCTTGGATTTCTAGTGGTTTTTAGGTGGTTTTTGAGTTTGAAAAAGTTTAGTGGTTTTTGCATCATTTGGTTCATTTCTAGTGTTAAAGTTTGAATTTTGATTGTACTTTTGTGTTTAGGATCATCATAAGTGTTTAGGTTTTGATTTGGAAGGCTTGAATCATCGTGGTTGGGTTGTTTTTGGATTGAAAAGTGGTGTTTTTGAGTTATTCTAGCTAGCGACTTGAGCCACGGAGTTTTTAATCTTGGTAGCGACTTGCTTTGTAAGTTGGTAGCGATTTGTAGTGGAAGTGGTAGTGACTTGGTGCTTAGCAACTTGTCTATTGAGACAAGCCGACAAATAGTACACTTAGTGGATTCTCCACTACGGGTAGCGACTTGGTGAAGGTAGCGACTTGCTTTCAATTTTGTTAGCGACTTGTACTTAAGTTTCTTAGCGACTTGGTGTTAGCGACTTGGACATTAGCGAGTTGCTATTTAGCGACTTGACGACTTAGCGACTTGCTGTCAAAATTGTTAGCGACTTGGTTCTTAGCGACTTGCTGTCAAAATTCTTAGCAACTTGGTTCTTAGCGACTTGTTCTTAGAATACTTCGGTGAAGTGAAGAAAGTTACTTATATCTAATATCCTTAAACACAACCATCAACACCATGTCTTACGTCACTGACCCTATAATCACCAAAGTACTTGAACTCTATGATACCTCACAGAATAATGAAACAGGCTGCTACTCAGAATGTTCTACCTTGGATGATTCAACAAGTTATAATCAAAACACTTCACAATCTGAGTCAAATTCTAATGAGTCACTCTTCATATATTGACAAATGATGCAAGGCAAATGGAATGCGACATTGAGCCCTTTCAACTACTTCATCAGCACCTCAAACTACTTTTATCTACAACTATGGATCGAACAAGCAGTGCTCTCCTTCGTCAGAATTTTCCCACATTTACAAGAACTGTGCTACTTAACTTAGAACTACCAAGGTTTCAAATTACCAAAAAGAAGTTCTCAACTGATGACTCTAATGCAGATCTTCAAGTAATCTTCGATCAATTTTAGCCATTCATCCGAGGGGAATATTCCTCAGATTTTGATCAAGACATGACTGGAATCTCTTTCAAGAAACACATTGGAATGGAAATTCATGAGTTCAGAAACACCATTATTCAAATTATGGGGAATATCGAAATATACATCAAGGAAGCTGCTCAAGAGAGTGACATGCTGAATGAATTGAATGGGTGTCAAGTTATATTATGTGAAGATTGTGATCGGTCGAGCAATGGATCAATCGAACAAATGAATGATGACGAATGCAGAATTTCAGTCGCAATAAAGGAGGATGAAGTCAACAGTACTGATCTCAAAGACTCAGAGTCAGAAAAGGTTGACATAATTTACTTGACAACTCCTAGTATTCATGTGGTAAATACTGATGCCAGATCTTTAGATGAACAGGTTTCATGCGATGAGGTACCCTTACCTGATCTAAGTAATTCATGTGTTAATGTACCTGATCTACTTGATTCTAACTCTGAACATAATACTGTGAAATCAATCTTGGTTGAGCCTGAATTTAAAAATTTTAAAGCTAATGACATGATTGAAAAAAGGGTTTATGATGAACTTTCAAACAAATACTCAATTCTTGAAAACCATTTTATTTCCTTGGAAATTGCAATACAACAAAAGGAAGAAAGCTTTTATGCTAAAAAATCTTGCACTAATCAGGAATTTCCAGAATTTCAAGAATTTTTTGAAATTAATCACTTAAAAACCCAGATTCAGGACAAAGACTCAACCATATGCAATCTGAAGTTACAACTCTCAGATGTGCATAAGTGTGATTGTCATGAGATGTGTGATACACTTAAATCTAGGAATGCTGAACTGGCTCTATGTGTGTCCAACCTATAAAGAGAAAATGAGTCCTTAAGAAAGAACTTAGAGGAGACCAATTCCAAGTTCTTTAATCAAACTAACGCGTTGTGGACAGACATTGATGCCCTCAAAGCCCAAATTCAGGATAAGAGCTTCACTATTGTTGCCTTAAAAAATGAGCTTAGGAAATCTATTGGAAATAGTGTGAACACTAAATTTTCAAAACCATCAACCTTGGGAAAGCCAACTGTTCAGAACAACTCAAAACATACTGTAGTTAGGCAGCCCAATGCTTTTAGAACTGAAAGATTAAAACCATCAAAATCTAGGCTTGCCTCCCAAGTTGATGAGAATACTGTTTTGTCAAAACCAGTCACTTCACTACTTCATTCCAACATGATGAATAACGTACCCCAGTTCAATGTTCTAAGTCCTAAGATCACGAATACTAGAAGGTCATCTAGTTTTCCTAAGAAGCATCAAATGACTAATCAATCCCCTAAGAAACCAACTAATTACAAAAGGACAAATGTTCAAAAGAGGGAAGTGCCTACATCCAAATCTACTAGCAGCTGCTTCAAATGGATTCCCACTGGCAGATTATTTAAATTTAAAGGATCCAAACGGACTTACATACCTAGATCTTGCCTTAAGTGGATGCCAACAGGAAAACTCTTCAAGAACGAACCTAAAGGGATCTCTATGAATGACACGCCTAGATCAAACTGTGCAACTTCCAATTGAGAGATTACTCATGTCACTAACTCATCTATTTGCAATACTACATGTGCTTCTAGTGCAATGGGTTCTCAGTTTTTCATTACAATGCTCAATTCAATCAGGAACTTCATGACTTGGTTTCCATCAGAAATGAATATTGCTCATCTAGGAGTTATAGCGTGCCAGAATTGATGTACCTCGTACTTTGACTCCTATTCGACTTGAATCAGGACTCTCTCTTATAAATCAGTGTACAAATCAATTTAAAAAAAAATTATCAAATCATTCTTTTAATTCATAATTTCAGACATTTACCCCAAACTAATAAAGGATATATCTTTTGTTATCGATAACATCTACGGTCCTAGAAATGTCATTCAATAATGACACGGGATCATAGATGAAGTTTGAACAAATGATATATTCTTGTTCTATAACGGGTGGGTTTAATTCAATCAATGGTCATTGGTGACATTGATTGAGGGGGAGAATTTTACAAGTTATCTCGTTTATACCTGCACCATTGTTGGGTAAGTATTGTGATCAGATGCATGTCGTTGTCCGTGTCTTGTTTTCGTGGTTTTTCTGTGCTGATTGCTTATCTGTTTCATGGTGTCCATTGTGTTAGTTTGCTTATCTTATTATGCCATATGTGTTAGTTTGCAATCTGATAAGTTCATGGACTGAGAGTGTCTTTAATACATAATTTGATGAGATAGCGACTTGCTCTTGAAACAATAGGTAGAAATTTACATTTAACAGAGTTAGTGACTTGGCATGAAAAAATGTTTTCTAGCAAGTTGCTATGTAATATGTGGGTTAGCGACTTGTTATGAAATGTCTTAGCAACTTGCAACTTGACAATACAAATTGCTAGCGAATTGCTAAAACACTCACAATACTTTAGGGACTTAAAGTGGCAACTTGGTATTCTTGTATATGTCTTCCCTATACCCTAGCGACTTACCTGTTATTTTTCATTATCTCAAAAAAAAAATCAAAAAGACTTTCTTGTGTATTTCTTCTCTCGTAGCGACTTTCCCTTGCAATTCGTTTGTGGTACATGTTTCATCTTTCCTTCTTCATTTCTTACTTGTAATATATATGCATATCCTTACTTCGTTCCTTTAACAGATTCTACTCGGACTGTTTGATCTTCAATCTTATTCCACTCACCTAGGTTTTGTTAAAGGAATCAACTGCTGAAACTAAAGTTACATGTATGAATGGTTATTGTGTAGTTGTGGTTCTATTGGTTTGATGTTGTCTTTACTATTATGTTTTGTAATGAGGCTCTTTTTTTGAATCGTTATTATGTTTGGTTATGGGTTACCTTGTCTTTGTGATTATCTGATGTTATGGGTCGCATCTACTTGTGTTTACAGTATTGAAAAGGTTGCGGTTGTTGATTTGAGTGTGATGTTAGTCGCTAGCTATCTATGTTCTTGGTGGCGACTTACCAACATTCTTGATAGCGACTTAGTTCTGTATGTTCTTGATAGAGTCTTACAACATTCTTCCTAGCGAGTTGTTTTGATTATTGAAACTTGTCCCAGATAGCGACTTAGATGTGTTCTTTGTAGCAAGTTGGCTTATGTGTTCTTGGTAGCGACTTAGATGTGTTCTTGGTTTGCTTATACTTATTTAGCGACTTACCTAAGTAACTCGTAGCGACTTATCACTATTCATGTTGGTGGCGACTTGTACTTACAAGTCTGCAACCTGTTAATCTTGTAGCGACTTGGTCCTATCATTTTTGATAGCGACTTATCTGTACAAGACTAGCGACTTGCTTGCTCAGTGTTCATGTGGCAACTTGGTATGTTGAGTTATTTCAAGGTGACTTGCTATTGTAATTTCATGATTAGCGACTTGATTCAGGTTTTCCTGTAGCGACTTGCCTTGACAACATACTCTTAGCAAACATCTTTTGTTTGAGCAATTTGTACTTGGTTTCTCTTGTAGTAACTTGGTATGACAACTTGTCTCAAATAACCTACTATAACATCCACATAAGAGTATCTTGTCTCATGAAATTAGTTAATAGAAACTATGATTTTAAATAATTTGATTCTAAAAAAAACAACTTGTCTCTCGATAACTGTGTCAAATGGAGCTGATACCTTGATAAACTCTCTAATGCCACTCAATCTATTTCAATCTGCTTATGGGAACTCTGTCTAAGCTACTAAGTTATTGTGTTCGTGTCATAAGGCTGTATTCAATATTGCTTAACTAATCATATCTAATCTAACATGTTCTCAATCATTGTTGTTGTATGTGTGTATCTTTAGATCTTCAATGGCAAACACAACCTCAGCTGAGAACATTGCATCATCTGCTCCACCCAATGTCCGTTCAGACGATGAAATACTTCCTAAAAATCAATGGGTAGAGATTGAAAAAAGTAACTGTTATGTGGACATGCAAAAGTTGCAACAAAACCCAACCCTCAAAGTGTCTATTGATATACTCAAAAACACAAATTTCTTCAGTGCCCTTACCAAGCAATGCACAATTCCCACCATTTACATACAACAATTTTGGAATACCATTGAATGGGACAAAATCACAACTCATTTTACCTGCAAGCTGGATGATAAGGAATTTGTGATCAATTCGGACATTCTCAGCAAGGCCCTTGGAATCACACCCTGTAACCCCCAACATACGATCTGAACCTCCACCTAGTGCGGAAGAGCTAATAGTCTTTCTGATTGGTTTGGGTTATCAAGTTGGCATAGTAAGGGCGTCTGACATCATCACTGGACACATGTATCAACCCTGGAGAGCAATGACAACAGTTCTCAACTTATGTTTATCAGGAAAAGTTCAGGATTTGATAAAGTAAGGATTCCCATCTTGAAAATCCTATGGGGTATCGTCAATGGGGTGAATGTTAATGTTTCGGAACGTATCTGGAAAGAATTCTCGTTGTCAATGAACACTTTTATCTCTGATAGAACAAACTTTCAGAATAAAGCTCAGGGACGAAAGAAAGTAAACAAACTTGTGATTCCTAGCATCAGATTCTCGAAGCTTGTCATCCAATATCTGCAACAGACTTATAACTTCAATCCTAGGAGTGAATCAGTTCTTCATAATGCCAAGGAAGAATTTGTTCTGGGTAACCTTAAATATGTTGCTAAAGGCATGGATAAAGAGATCTTTGGATTGCCAATTCCTGATATTCTTCTCACAGACGATATTAAGAAGACGGATCACTTCAAACTGTACAAGAAAAGGGCATCCAGATCCAGTGTTAATGTTGATGTCTCACCCACTCCACCGCAACCCAAAACTGCTAAGTCTGCTTCTGGTTCAAAGACATCAAAGACTTCATATGCTGCTCTTCCAAAAAGGAGACGTGAAAGGTCACAACCTTCTGACACTACTACCCAGAAGCAGAAAAGAAAGAAGAAGGAAGTGGAAAAATAAAGTGTTGAGGAAACTGAGGTTTCGGGGGGTAATACGAGGTTGATTGATGAAGATGATGCTGCTCTGCAACTTGGAATCAAGCAAAGTCTAGAAAGTCAGAATGTGAGTGCACCAGTTGGAGGTATTGTGTTTAGAGAACCTGAACCAGAGCCAAGCCATACAACTCCAATCACACAAGACAAAGGAAAAGGGATTGTTAGTGTTGATACCGAACAAGCCGCACACATGCTTCTAACATTCTCCTCCTCACCTTCAAGAACTACCACTCAATTTGAGCTGAAGAAAAGAAGTGAATCATCTTCAGCTAAAGAACAATCTGGTTTGGAAAAGGAGGTATCCAAGGCACAAGAAAAAACTCCTGCATCAAGCGATACTCAGTCTGATCAAAATATTGATGAAGAGATGCCGAAAGACTCACAGGAGAATGTTGAATCAAGATCTGATGAGTCAGACATTTGGAAGAACTAAATCTATCTATTGATTCTCTTTCCTCATTGAAGAATCTAGATACAAACTTATCTTTTGGTGATTAGTTCTTAAATGACAAACCCTCAGATAACGAGCCGTTTAAGAAAAATGATGAGAAAGAGGAAGCCGAGTCCATGTACAATGTTGATATTCAGCAAGACACATCAACCACTCCTCTAATGTCAGCACCTATTCAAGCAACCGCACTTCCACCACCCAAACCCAATATTGATCCAGTACAAGTTGTCACCATCAGTGATACCGTCACTCCTCCTGCATCACCACCTCCTGCTTCACCTTCTCCAAACAAAACGACTGAACAATTGCTCAAAGAGGCTATGACACGTATTGCAACTATTGAGAAGCATTTTCCCGTCGCCGTCAATAATCTTGATAGTCGTGTCAAAAAGTTGGAGAATCTTAACCTTAATGAGATTGTTACACAGGCAATAGAAGCAGATATTAAAGATGCAGTTGATTGGGCAATGAAGGCTCCACTACTTCAGCGATTCAAAGACTTGCCAATCTCTGACATGAGATCAGCTCTCTCTGAAAGAATGTATGAAGCAGGAGAGCATTTGGTAGATACGCATAAGAAACTATACGAAGCACTCGAGGAATCGATAAGACTTGACAATTATCAGCAGTTTGTAGAGGACATACGAGAAAGGGAAGATAAGAAGAAGAGAAAGACTGTTCCAGAAAAATCAACTGATAAGTCTGGAGGCCCCAAGCCACCACTACCTCCTTCACCTCCAACTGGAGGAGCTAGAACTTCTGGGGCTGGTGGATCTTCCGGCACAACCATGACACCTTCATCACAACCACCAGCATCTCATCCAAAACCTTCTAATCAATCTAGTCCATCCGGAGACCAGGAAACTCAAAAGAAGTCTGCAGCTTGGACCACGGTCGATTCAAGGTTCACACCCACAGTCCCCTCTATTCCTGAAGATCAAGTGTTTCATGAAGAGTCGTATGTCATGGCAGAATCAGAATCAGATGACGATGATGCATCCAACAAGTATATCCCCAAGCCGTCTGAAGATGATTGGTTTGGTACATACATGACAGGAGAACGCTCTAACCCATCTAGAGTTGCACCTTCAAAAGATACCATTCAAAGTTGGCTATCCGAAGAGAGACCTCATACACAAGAACCCTCATGGTCTATCCTAGAGACTGACACGATGATCCCTAACAACAACTGGGCTTCCACAATTTATACTAACTATGAAACCCCAGATGAAGACTCTCTACTTCATGCCACTGGAGATATGGGCAGCTTCATTAAGTGGTTTTGTGAACAGAAGGGAATATCGTCAATCACTCCAAAGGATCTTGAAGGACAAGCTTTTGAAATTGTCAAGGTCTTTCACTCTAATGCCAATCAGCTCCAATATCAGATGGAAGAGTGCCACAAAATGCTTAGTGATCAAGTCAGTGAGGATATTAGCCACTACAATATGAATAAACCTCTTCCTCTCGGTGGTGAACCTGGACAAATGACCATTCAGTCTGAATTCTTCTTCAACCGAGACTTGGACTATCTGTGTGCTCGCTCTACTGAAAGAAGACCAGCCTTATCGATTTCGAAGATGAAAGCTACTGCATACACTGATCAGGGTCTTGAACAGATGGTACCTGATCAATTATGGTCTGAAAAAGAACATGTATATGACATCGAAGCCTCATATGGTATTTTTCATTGGTGGTTCAAAAAGAAGAAATTCTACATTGAGAGACATGGAGCTGAGAAAAGACGAAAAGGTGTTAGATCCAAGCTATGAATTCTAAGTGTTGTCAGTGTAGAGATCTTCCCAATCCATGGCTATGATTACCTTAAGAAGATCGTTCTTCGAAGAGCAGACCAAAAAGATCATGTGATTGAAGAGAACGACTTCAAGCACTTGATGCCCAATGATTTTGAAGATCTCTACCTTCTGAACCTTCAAGGACGCCTTAATCATCTTCCGGTTCGTGAGAAGAAGGCTCTCTCGGCTGCTGTCAATCTTTGGATCAGAGGCTTGGTTATACGTAAAAGGGTTGAGGATTTTCAGATAGGAATGGAAAGCTACCAGACTAGGGTCAACCTTACAAGGCCGCAATGGGATGCCTCAGGTCTTGAATTTCACCACGAATATAAAGTGATTGACACTCCTAGAGGCATCATCTTTACCGACAGATACGGGTCAAGAATGCTAATGAGATTATGCGAGCTATATAAGTTCAGTGATGGTACACTCAGGTTGGTTGAACAAGAATTGAACTCAAGAGTGAAGGAAATCAAGATTGACATGAAGCCATGGAACAAAACTAGATTCTGGTCAGAACAAGACTTGAAGATGTGTGAAGATTTCATTGCTGCAATTGGTAGAAGATTAAAGACTAGAATGATTTATCGCAGCCTTGAAAGCTTTGTGGGAGGTCGAATTCGTGAAGGTCACTACATGCTGCTTCAAAGAACTGAATGAAGACATCTTCTAGAAATAGTTTATGTGTTGTATTTTTGTTGTGTATAATGTGGTGTATGTACTATATAAACAACTATAATGAATGTATTAGTGGTAGGTTATGTAATGTAGATTCCCTCTTATATAAAAAGGGAACTTCAGTGTTGGCCACGTCAAATCTTATAAAACCAGACACATTTTTCTCCAACAAATGTTTTGATTCATACATATTTAAATCACTTGAGATCCAAAATCTCAAAAGATTTGAAATTTTTGATCGGGGGAGAAAATGTGATATAAATATGAAAGATGATAAAAGATGACCATTTCAAAGTGCATACTGCTCTCTAATATGTGCTAAACGTTTTTGAATCTCGAAGCATATATTAAGGGGGAGCATTTGTAAAAGGAAAATAAACTTTCAAGGTACAAAGATTTATATGTTTCATCATAATGTACCTTGATTGATTTTCAATCGGTTTCAGTATGGCGGTATAATCGTAAATATGCTTCTAAGAACTTTTTCCTCCTCGTGCAAAACAATTTCAAATCTCTAGGCACATATTGAGGGGGAGAAACTTTTGAAAACCACATCCTTTCCCATATAAATATCTTTATCAAAGTTTGAAAAATGCTAATTTTGATCGGAAAAGTGATGTAGATAACTTTTAGAAATGGTTGATCAAAGAAACGAAGCTTTCATTCTTAAATCTGAGATTTTCAAGCCCTCTTGCCTCCATGTGCTAAAACCATCTCTAATACATGATGCACATGTTGAGGGGGAGCTCTATTTCTAAAATTATCAAAAACAATTCAGATACAAAATACTTTGATAATCTATCACAAGTATCGGGATTGATTTTCAAATGGTTCCAATAGCAGATGAACAATACCAAATAGACCGACCAAATTTACTTTATGTATGATGATATAAGGATGATAAGGTTAGGTATTTGTTCCCATGATCCGCCAGAACCGGAGGGATCTACCCAGGGACAATCCACTAGATAGTGTAGAAGTCCTTAGGTATGATGAAAAAAGGAGAAAAATGAGAATATGGGAAGAGTGCGGACTGAGACTGAGCTAGTACTGGAATAAACCCAACAAGGTTCTAGTAATGAAGTCTCGGTAATCACTGAAGGGGTTGAAGAATGAAAAATAAATGAATATGAAAAGGGTGAAAAGAAATAGCCCTCAAATAATTCAACCTTAGGGCAGAAACCGGGTTCAATTCATATACTACTGGTGGTTACCAACGTAACATCGGTATTGAAGACAAGACGTCATGGACCCAGTGACGCACCGCACTTCAACTTTCCAAACCACTCAAGTTCCTCTTAAAAGGACTTGTTTCATTCTCACAGGGAACCGACATAATCTATCGACTTTCTCTTAGAGATAGTTGGTATTGAAGAAGGAGACCCTCTCCTTAGTCTCCGGCATAGGAACCAAATATGCACAATTGAGTCTAGAGCCATGAGATCATCAATAAATCTCGTTAGGACACTTACAATGAAGACTCTCTGTTTCACACAATGTGGAAAGAGAGATTATATCTCATGAGTCCTACGCATTATCCTTGTGGTATTGCCAGAACATCTGAGTGATATGCATACATATTCAAAATGAAGATGGAAAACCTTCTGGAGCCAACATCAAACAAGCTCCTGGTAGGTGGCATGTGAGATCTATCCAATAGATCAACCATGTGACAACTGAACAGAAACAATGGGGAGATTCAATCTTTTGAATCAATCCTGGTTCAGGTTATGGATTGACGAATTCTTTGAAAAACCGGTCGTTGTGCTTAAAAAACTCTTTTCTTTAGCACGTCGACTATGTACAAATATTTCAAAATAAAAGGTGTTTATGATTGATAATTGATTTTTATTAAAACCTTCGTTGTATTGCAAAAACAATTTCTATTGAACGATACACGATTGTTTTTCAAATCTCTTTTTATCAATCAGTGAATCTCAATTCATTGGTTCACTCACTCCGTGTTGTCTTCTTTGAGACGTTCCGGTTTGAGAACATCTAGAGCAGCTGCGAAATCCTGTCAAGGAAATTCTTGAATTTTACATCTGTTCACTAGCGAGTACTATCTTGATCAACGGGAACCGTGGGCGTGTACCTCAATTCAACGAAAGTGATCAAAGACACTTTCATGCGCTTTATTGCTAACTGTTTTATGCAGGTACACCCCGACGTTTGCAGCTGATCAGAATGAAGTGGTCAATCCATAGCCGCATGCTCACACAACCATTCATATCTAAAGAAATCATGATTAGTACATCAATGACTCTAATGTTTTCACTCCATGCTTCTGCTGTTGCCAATATCATGAATCAACGAAAGCTTCTGCTATTTTGATGAAAATACATCATGATCCAGAATGTGAGCATGTCAGTCCAAAAGTCACAACATCACATAATACCAACCCAAAGGATGAGTCAAAGATTTATGTTTGCTGATGATCTCAAAGCTGGCTTAAATAACTCATTATCAAGTGGATTAGCTCTATAACCTCCATGAAAGATACATTGCAGTTGAACAATGATGAAATCACCACAGAAACACAATGTTTGATTAATTTGAAGTATTTAAAGTCTACGAGCTCAAGACTGAAGAAATAATAGTTTGCTAGTATGCAAATTGTATTTCATGGGGTGAACTCCCTTAGGGGGAGATTTTTAGGAATTGGAAATTCTATAGTGAAGTATCGGTCACCCCTAAATTTAATCTAGCTTAAGTTAGCTCGTAGAAATATCGTTTAGTATGTTATTTGTTAATTAGTTATTAGTGTAGTTTAGTCTAGTGCAACACCGTGGAGGAAGGACGGGTCTTTACCCACTGTATGCCTGATCCACAGCCCGTAGGAGGGCGTGACTCTTTGTATAAATAGCCCTGTCCTCACAAGGGAGAGGGTTGGATGTTCATTTGGAATCTAACCTTCCATGATTTTCTCTTTCTAGAATATCCCACTTTCTCTCCCTAAACCATCTAAACTATACGCCTAATTGTGTTTGTGTTATGATGTGTATGCGAAATCCAATATGTAACAACTTGGGCATTCGTTTTTTGTGTAGTGCACTAGTGGACATATTAAGGCATATATGAGTATGATTAGTGCATCAAAAAGGTAGGTATTAGGGCATCTATGAGTGCGATTCAGTAGGTTGTAATTATGCATTATAAATTACTTTTGGGTGGACTTTCTACATTGAAGCACTTTAACCTATCTGACCTCCTCCATGCATAAGAAATGTACCACCATGCATAAGAAATTCTTCTCTATCAACATTAATAAACATCTCTAAATGTGGGCCATGTGGCGATTGGCAAATTGTGGCTCACAAAGGTTTTGTAACCGCTCAAATATGTACTTTTTGGTAACGGGTCATATTGGGTTGGATAACCCAATACACTTATCTCTATATTTATTATGTTTTCTTGTCAATAAGTTTATTAAATGCTTGAAGTATATATCCTGTTGAGTGATCATAATTCCAATAACAATGTGACAATAACATGCATCTATACACTAAATGTACATAATAAAACTCTAGTTTAATTTAACTGTTATCAAATGCACAACCAAGTATATGTTCATACACATTTTGTAGTTACCTCAGAAAGGAAATTTTTTAGATCAGAACCTTCTTATGCTTTTGTATTCAAGGTATACTAGTCTCGTTTTTAATGGTAATTATGTAATTTACTAGATTAGTCAAAAGTAACTAATTTGTGGTATGATTTTGTAGGATTATAAGAGCATAATAGAGTTCTTTGTCGCACCTTTCTTGGTTAAAGAATGGAAAACCAAAGACTAAAATGGTATGAAAAGGGAGACCTTGTGCCTTGACTTGATAAGTAACTCAGCTCATCAGTAAAAAACTAATGCAGATGTTATAGTCTTTAACAATTGGCATTGGTGGATTGGCGTCAAGACTGCCAAGGGTTAAGATCTTATTGAATATGTGTTATACATTAGTGCATCAACATTATACATTACAATTTTTTAATATTGCATAAGGATTATTCAGCGATGTAGTAAACATTGGGGTGTTTGCCAATATAATATTTCCCATACATTTTTAGTGCATCTATATTAGAAAAATAAAGCATCTGTATGGAATATTGCATGATGATTATTAAGCGGTTTTTGGCAATATACTAATTTGAGTACATTTTAGGGCATATGTATTAAAAAAATAAGGCATATGTATGGAATATTACATAATGATTGTTCAACTCATAATGATTGTTCAACTAATTCAGGTTCTATTTAGCAATACACATTTGACCTGTCCCCATCTGTAACTTCCTGGAATGGATGAATTTAGTAACAAAGATGATTTTTTCAGACGAGAATATGACATTTGTTCTTGGTTGAACGTTGATGATTTGTTACAAGACGACGACTTTAAAGGCATCGAAAGGTAAACGGTTTGAGAGGCTTCTCTGAATGTTTCAGATTTTGAAAGAATTTGAAGATAGTCATTGCTTAGCTTGTAAAAATATTATTTGCCAGTTTTTTTAGCTTACTATATCTTAGGAGACGTTGTATTCTTATTGTAGCATATCAATGCAAAATGCATTTCTTGTATCTGATTGGCAAGTTAAGTTTTTAATAAGATTAATTCGTTCATAACATGACTAGTTATTTGTATGTTTATTGCTATTTTTTGTTCAACTATATTTGTCGATTGATATTTTTTACTCCCAATCGCTCAAGAAATATATTCCTTTTAATATACAGCTTTAGCCCTTCATCTCCATTACATTCAGTATATGCATTTTTTTATCATTTACATTAATGGATGTGTTCATTCTCATATATTACTTTAGTGCATCTTTTTTAGGCATTTTAGTGCATCTGTTTGGCTAACTTTAGTGCATCCGTTTGATGTACTTAGTGCAACTGTTTGTATCATAAAAGCAAAACAAGTGCAATACTTTTAGGTTCAGGAAGTTGACAAAAATGTGGTTCCAAACAATGATAAGACAAACACGGTTAATGATGAAGCAAAGATTCAAGTTGACGAGCTTTTAAAGAAAGACTCTACGAAGATACCACATGTTACATCATCCACTGATAACAACATTCCAAAGCAATGAATGTGATAAAGAAACAGATTTATATTAAAGCCACAAATATAGAATATAGAACTTTATTATAATGAAAACTTGAAGCTGAAGTCAATTCATATTTCTGAACACGATACTAATACATACAAGATCTATACAAATTTTATATCTACTTCACTAAAGGGAGTTTACAACACACGATGTAAATGATAAAATTACTTATCCTGCTACACTTATTCAAAATTAATGCGTTTGAACTAGTTTAAAAAGTGAGATAACTTTTATGTATGAACATTCCATGTTGTTTTGTATTAGGTAAAAGATATCAACACATATGCACTAAAAGATATCAACTACCATATCAAAAAATATATCAACACATATTTCATTTGAAGTCTTCTTCCTTCCTTGTTAGCTTTAGCATCCACTCCAGACACTGTCAAACATACAAGTAGAAGATTAGTAAACTATATGCATTTGTAATAAATATCCATAAAATATGGCAATTACACACAGAAAGAAAATATGACGAAAATATGACGAAACTTTATTGTAATAAATATCCATAAAATAGTGCACCCGTTTGGTTAAGTGAATGAATTTCAGACATAAATCAAACGAAGCTCTACCGGATGTGTCTTGATTTGACTTTTGATACTCAGAAATCAAATGTGCAGTATAGTACTCGAACGAGCATTTAAAATATTTCCTAATCATTAAAAAAAAGCAAATAAGGTACAACGCAACTACCATAGTCCTTCTGGTGCTTTGTCGTACAAGTGAGGTAGATATTACATGGTAATTTGTCACTTGAGGAAGATTGGTGGAGATACTATTCACTTCCTCACTAAACTATGATATTGAATTATGTATAGCTGGGGCAACACCTTTCAGTTGATTAACAAGAACCTGCACAGGAACAAGTGTGAATAGGAAGCCTATTTCAACTAATTTAATATCTGATTTAAATAAGTTGCTGAAAAAAAGGTCAAATTTGTCAAAGAACGCTATTTCATATCATGTGTCTTGATTTGACTTCTGATACTTAGACAAACAACTTTCCACTTGAAATTTGACAATAATTCAAGTTAATATAGGACACCGCTTAAGAAGCTGACACTAATTCTGATTGAAAAAGCTAGGTTTGAATTTTTCAAATTTAGAGATCAATTATCATGAAAAGCAATTACTATTATAAACATGCATGTATACTAGTTAAATATATGGACCTTCACCATCGTTATCTTTTGCATATAATATTAAACGTTACAGAGATCAGATACATCACCAAACATGGTACATTACTTTTTTATAATCAGAGTTTCCACCAGGTGCATCTAATATATGTATATGTTCCAATCAACTTAGATGTAAATGGATGTATAAGTGTCTATAGAAATCTCTACAAAACCATAACAGGTATCGTACCTCCAATGTGGCAACGAATTTCGATACCATTTCAATCATCCAAATCTTAACTGGAAACTTAACATTTATAAATGCTATTTCAACACCAAAACTACTCCTGAAACCATGTATTGTAAAGTATATCCTTGTAATTAGTTGTGAAAAAAGCCAGACATTTTATAAACTAAGACAAAAACTAGATATCAAAATAAATAGCTAATGCATCACAATGTAAATTTAGTGCATCACAGTTATAAAATTTTGTTGAGACATTTTATCAAACACGTTGTATGCTGCCTTCCTAAACAGGATTTGTATATATTTTTCTTCAACTTTTTTTCAGATTGAGAAGTGAACTCCAAAATATAACATATTTAGATAAATAATAACTAAAAAAACGAATAAAATTATTCAAATTACGATCAATAAATGTTGGATCGATGTACTCTAACCAAACTAACTTAAATAGCTTGTTTAAGGTTTAACAACCTCGGATAAATCCTAAGTTATTAACAAAGAAACACTGAACAAACTCTATTAAGTATGCGGAATTTACTTAACAAAGCTAAGAAGAATAACTTTTATTATTATCTCTAAATCCTCTTATTATGCAGATACTTTAACAACTCTAATAATATCAAACTTCTCTAAAACTTATGAACTCGTAAACTCTAATACTCGTAGATCTAATGCCAATCTAGGGGTCCTTTTATAGGATCAAGAATAACCCTAGTCGGTTTACAATTTGTATCCTTGTACGACAAGTAATCTAATATAGAATATTCTAGAGTTACAATACTTTCTATAAACGAGTATAACAGTTCTTTGTTCTTGCAGTACTTTGACTTTCATGTGCAGTACTTTGACTTTATGTGCAGACTTTGACTTTATCATTAGCGTACTTTGACTTTGATGTTTCCAGTACTTGTAGTTTACCAGTACTTTATCAATCTTCAGTACTTTGTCAATCTTCAGCACTTTCATATCCCAACAATCCTCCCCTAACTTGAATTCTACTAGCTTGACTTCAAGTTCCTTTTGTGGATTTATTTTTAACAGCTTCATCTTTAAGAACAGATTGTTTCTTAGTCTTTGGATTGTATTTCTTGTAGTGTCTGTGCTTGTCAAAGTATCTCTAGAATTATTCTTTACAGCATCATCCAGCAAGCTCCATCTTTTTCAACACACAGCAACATATGACAATTTGTACATTAATCCAGTTTAAGTTGCATGCTGTTCTCATCACTTCCGTGTGTGTTAACCTGAGAGGTGAATCATTGAAAATTTAATGGATTTAGATCTCTTTACCAAATCCATTAACTCGAGTAGCCAAATGTTTTGGTGTGTAAGACCATGGTACATTGATAACCATATGATTTTTTTAGCAAATCATCGACTATCAATGATTTGAGTTGTCTTTACCAAAAGTTGTACCTTACGGACTAGTTAGCTCTTTATCTAATGGTGAACTAATTACCAATAATGGTTTTCCACAGCCTTTACCACAAGCCATTTTCTTGTGGGCTAGCCAACTCTTCACATTAACCGATATGGTGAGTTGATTACCATACAACTTATTAGCAAGTTGTCAACTAAATACGGATTTGTCATATCTTTGAGCCGTTTGCTTTGCTCATGGATTCGCCAATCCTTTTGTAACCATGGTGGATTGATGACCTATTGATGTTGCCATCTCAAAAACCATTTATTATATTCAACCTTTGTTTAAAAAAAAATTGTTATTTAACAAAAGGTTTCTTTCAAAAATCACTTAACTGGTTAGCTACAAGCAAGATTCTTGATGAAAGTACTGTTTGATCAGTGTACTTTGATAGAAATCAGATTTATCAAAAATAATTTATTCAAATAAGATTCATACCAGCCACTATCCTCATCGACAATAGTAGTCCAAATTGATAAACAAATTGATAACCATGCAAGCAATTTCATTATCCTCTTCTACTTCCATACCATGCTCTAACATCCTTCTCATAAGCTCCATGATAGAGGGTATCTTCTATTTGCAAACATGTGTATCATTGTACCATTTTCCAGCTCTAAAACATGAACACCGGACTCTTCAAAGAATCTCCAGCAGACAATTTCCCAATTCTCTTGATTCTTCCAAATATCATCGAGTGCTCTCTTCTTAGTTTCCCATGCAGTTGTGAGATCTCCAAGTAAAACTAAACCAATCCCTTCTAATGGATTATGCTCAAAGTAAGCTTTCACCACATGATATAAATAGAATAGATCCACTCTGTCTATAATGTGCAATAAATATCATGTTGAATCTATCAGAAACTTTCATCTTCTTTATGAAATATCAGATAATCGCGTTCTTTGGATTTCACAACTTCAAAAGCACTAATCTGAGATCTGTTCATCTTCATGTCAACATCTTCTTAGGAATATTCAAAATCTACTACTCTGAGATAATTTCTTAGTTCATCCCTAGTCTCAGATCTTAACTCAACTTATTCTTTCTTTGAGAACGAACATCTTTAAATTGATTTCCTTTCTTTTTAAACTCTTCTTCCTTTCTGCTTCAGTCCAAGTAGCTTCATCTCTAAAATCTTTGATGCCTTCAACATGTTGCTTATAAGCTTCCCTAGCAGCATCATACAATCTTTTCATCTAAAAATAATTAAACCTTTGCAATCCTTTATACCCTTGACTTTTAAGATAAGCCATCATAGCATTTCTATCTTTAGCTTTATTAGGTATTCTTGGCATAAATCTAACAGGAGTAGGTGATAGTAATGGTTCAGCAACTTGACATCCAATTCTTCTTGTATTTTCCTAGTGCTTCTTCATTAATTGCCTCTTCATTAGTAACCGGCACTACTTGCATTAAGTTCTTCTTGTACTTTTCTAGCTGCAGCTTCATTCCTAGCAACTTCAATTGCTCTAAGCTCTGCCAAAGTTAAATTTTTCTTCTTAGTTTCTACCAGAACACCCTTTCCTTTATCTTTAGGATCAATAGTAGGTTGAGAAGCTCTTGGTTGTTTCTCTGCAACTTCAGAAATAGTAACACCACCCCTTGGTTGTGATAAATCTTGCAAAATTACAGCAATGAACTCATCATCACTCGTAGAATGGATGGGTTTGAGTGTAGCTTCCTCCTCTTGTATAACAGTTGAGGGACCAAAAACTTCTTCATTTACAGTTGTTGAAGGGCGGCTTCCTCTTCAAAGTTCAACAACCTTGGTGTTAACAATTCTTGCCTGTAAGATCTTTGTTGAAAAAACAGTACTTTGATCTTCAGTACCTTGATCATCAGTACTTTGAGCTTGAACTTGAACTTGCTCTTGGTATCTTGAATGATCTGTTCTTCATCTTTTCATGTTCTTCAGTACCTTGAGTTCATTCCCCTTAACATCTTCTTTCAAATTCTCTTCTTCTAAATTCCTTCCCAATTGGACAGAAGATTGTTGGTGAACCTTTTGGCGTTTGCTTTTCTTAGACTACCTTTGCTCTTTCTTCTTTGATTTGACCCATATCACGATGATGGTGAACCAAGGCCAAACAAAATTCTTTAGCGCTAAATTTGAGCTTCAATTTCTTTATCTGCTTAGCTTGAGCCTCGGTCTTTTTCAACAACCAACTCCTTTTTCAAAACATAATTATCTAGTGTTAATTCTTCAGGGGGTATGGTATGTGAATCATCTCCTTGAAGTGGTGAATGTTCCTCTGATTGATAAGCAGGAACAGATCTTTGTGGAGATGGAGAAGGTGAACCTGCAACATCTTCTTGAACTTCAGTTGCTTGGAGAAGCGTACCACTGGGAGATGCAATACCTTCTCGAGATGCAGCTTGTTGAGAGCAGTACTTGCAGATGCAGTACTGCAGGTCACGTACTTGCGGTGCGATACTTGCAGAATGCGATTCCTTGACTTCATCTTCTTCACATCAGCTCTAACAGCCTGAACAACTTCCATCATAGAAGTAGTTAAGGGAGTATCCCTTCCAGTGAATTGATCACTCTTCCTAGCCATAAAGGTAAAATTTTTGGCTTGTTGAACCACAACAGGTAAAAGATCTGTTGGCTTAGGAACATCAGAAAGTTGTTTATTGAGAAATACTTGAACAAATATTGGATACATTAGCCTCTTTGAACCATGAGTGATGTGGGAAAGCATTCCATCAAGAATGAGCCTTGAGAAATTAAAAACACGATCTGTAGCCAAGCCCACAATAGCAGACGCTATATTTGATCCAAACTGTTCCCAAGAAGTACTTTTTGCACTAATACAGTGAAGCAACACATGTACTAAAAACTTCCATTGAGGGAAAAAGAGTTGTTTCCTAAATTTTTGTTCATTTAAAGAC
This sequence comes from Chrysanthemum makinoi, assembly GCA_910596185.1. Classification (NCBI taxonomy): domain Eukaryota; kingdom Viridiplantae; phylum Streptophyta; class Magnoliopsida; order Asterales; family Asteraceae; genus Chrysanthemum; species Chrysanthemum makinoi. Next base: position 193,063,321 of record OU343217.1, on the reverse strand, counting down.
CCGTCATAACCAATATGTCCAAAAGTATCCCAAATCAACTGCTTATCAAACCGAATAGCCCCATCTTCATCATTAAACAACAAGTCTTCTCTAATGGAGGCTTCAGTAATCTTCACAGTTCGTCCAGCAACTGTAGCCTGAATATGAAATTCATCATTCTCCATATTTTCCATAGCAGTAGCCCAAAAATCTTGAATCCAGGGCTCTATTATATCGGGCTCTACTAAAAGAGCATAACAAATTGGCGATCCAGTAAGATAATCAATGATATCATGAAAAAGTGCATTCGCTTCAGTCTTATCTAAATTAGCCACCATATTGTGCTTTGAAACTGTAGGACGATTCGCCATTGTTGAATATGTGAGCACAATAAGAGATATAGTGAATAATATAGAGGAGATGAGAGAAATATGGAAAAGATTCTAAAGTATCAATATGAGAGGAAAATGAGAGTAGTAATTTATAGGTGAGATTTAAAAAATCACAACCATAAATATCAAAGTTACCGTTAGAATTAATTACCTCCAATATTATTGTTGGAACAATACGTTAATAAGACAATGTTACTTTCCACGTATGCATTACTCTCCCAAGCGGTACTTTCAAGCGAGTACTTTCATAAATAACAGTACTTTTCCAAATTCCTCTGTATAAGCTAAGTACACATAAATATCCTCCCCTCAAGCAATGCACATGACTATACTAATACTTAATAGTCCTCCCCTTAAATATAGCTCATTAGTTAATCATGCCAATGCTCACCACCAAGTTATTGAATCTTGAAACATCAAAGCCTTTGGTGAGTAAGTCAGCTACATTATCATCTGTGTGAACCTTAACCACATTAATTTGTCCTTGGTACTCTAAGAACTACCACATGTGGCTCTCCCATAAGAATGTAGACTCTTCATGTCTAAGCTATACACATCATTTGTCCTTGGTATCCTAAGAACTACCAAGTTATCATCAACAGGCTTAAAGTCAGGGGAAAGGATGAGACATTCCGTGTCAGTGAATAACACAGGATGCTTTTTGTCACAGATTTGAGAGACTGACAATAAGTTGAACTTAAGCTCCTTTACATATCTAACGTTCTCGAAATCAATACACCCTTCTTTGCTAGTTCCTTTTCCAGTAATCCTTCCTCCATTGGGATCATTCCCAAATGCAACTCTTCCTCCACTAATATTTCTAAAATCAGACAGGATCTCTTTGTCTCCTGTCATACTTCTAGAGCAACCACTATCTACAATCAGATGATCTTTAAGCTCCTCTTCTGGGTTGCCCTGCACAAAAACAAAAGAGTTAGTGATCTTTAGGAACCCAAGCCATTACTGACTTGTGTTCCCCTTGTGGAGTAACAAACTCAAATTCTTTGAGTATGTAATTTCAACTGTTTTTCAAAACATGATCCAGAATTATCTTTTGATTTTTAGCATGTGGATTTTCAAAACTTTCTGGTTTTTCAACACAAATCTCTTTTACAAGTTCATTCTTTTTTCTTGTATCACAAAAACATCTGTTTCACTTTTTGTTGAAAATATTGTTTGTCCCTCAACAGTACTTTCCCTCTTAACCCATTCTGGTTTAACACGTGGTTCCTGTGATCTAGATCCCCTATGTGAATTATAATACCTTCTAGGTTGATCGTGAGATCTCCTAGGGTTATTCCAATGAGTGATCGGTACCTTGTTTTGTTACGAAGCGGTACTTTGAGAAGTCTTGGTCTAGAATTGCTGATACTGGAAAATCTTGTGAGATCTGAAGGTTTTGAAAAAGGTCTTCTCTGATGTGGGTATCTATGATCTGTTGAGTAATTTCTGTGATTGACCCTATTTGAATTATTCTAGACTGGTTTTTGCTCTCTAGGTTTCGGTTGTGGGGACCTATTCTTTGGAAATTTGCTAAGGTATTTTGAGTGATGTTCACAATCCTTGATTAAATGAGTAGGACTAAAACACACAAAACACAGTTTTTGACCCATACTTTCAAAGTGATTTCTTCTATGTCTATGACCAAAACTATTGTGCCTTCTAGGTGAATGATTAAACTTGTTTTGACCAAAGTTATCCCAAAAGGTTTAGCAGTACTGTTTTGAAAAGGTTTTCTGAAGGTGCACTTGCTTGTGGAGCAGTACTTTGAGTTGAAGGTACTGCTTGATTTTGAACATTGTTTTCAGTAGTCTCTTTGGGTTTTTCAGACCTAGATTGACCAAGTAGCTTTTTCCTAAACTCTAGGCTGTCTACTCCAAAACGAGAAACATCAGGCCTAGGGGGTTGATGACTTCGATGGGATGGGAAGCGCATGATAACCATTATCTTTCTTATACTCAGGAGGTGGTTCACTAATTGAATCCTCATTACTAGATGTGTCTACATAATTAATGAGTTCATCATCACTAGTGGTTATATCCTCTAGGTCATCATTAGCTTGATTCTGTTCTATGTTATCAAAGTCCATCCCAAAACCTAAGCCAGTTTTAATATAAGCTCTTCTCTGTTTTTGAACATAAGTAACATGTGATAGACCAGACTCACCCCAAGCAGCAAACTTAGCTAACAAATCATCTCTTTCCTTAGTCAATTTCTCTATTTCAGAAATTTTACAGTTTAATTTTCATTCACTTAGTTTTAGCGATAATCCTATTGTGCATATTTTTTAGCCCAAGCTACTTCATTATTTTCATGTGTTAAGATTTTAGCTTCCATAGATTCTAAGGTTATTTGGTAACCAGCTACCTTAGACCTAGCCCTAACACAATTATCTCTTTCAATCACATAACTGCCAAGTAATTTGTGATAAAAAGCATGACAATTTGAGCATACCTCAGAGATAGGGGGTGAACTTGGTGAAGTAGCCACCATTGCAAGTTGAACAGGATCATCTTCACTTTCCAAGCTCCAATCAAATTCTCCTAAACAATCTCTGGATTCCAAATCAGCAGGTTCAAGTTCCTCATCAAAGCGGTGCTCGGTCAATTCTCCCAAAGACTCTTGACTACTTCTTCCACTGCTACCATACTGTAAGTCACTGGTTCATCATCAAAATCTTCACTCCAATCAACTTCTGATAACTTCTCTTGAGAAACCAAAGCCTTTGTTTCAATAATTGGAATTTCTTTGAGCTCTAACTTTGGTTTCTTAGATGTCCTGTTTGCTTGATATTTAGCAAACCTGCACTCCCTTGCAAAGTGTCCAATATTTTGACAATTGAAGCATTCAATTTTGGATTTGTCAAAAGTTATTCCCTATTTTAGTTTGAAATCAATGCTTTTTCCTGTCTTCTTCATATACTTCTTAATCCTAGCATTGATCATAGCAACTTGCCACCTGATATCAATTTCTTCAAGTGCATCTTCTTCAATTTGTGCTAGATATTCTTCATAAGTGACAGGTAAACTAGCTTGTTGTGCAAAGAAAAGGCACACAACTTCATCTGAGTGCAAAGTAGTAGTTGGTGGGGCTTGCTCAGCGTAGGTGGGGGGGTGTAAACAGATTACTTTTGGTTGAAAGTCTTGCCCTTCTTCAGAATGAGAAAAGCAATACCGTGTGATTTAGAACTTGTTTGACCATTCATCTCATGCTCATACACCTTCAGTTGATGGTAGAGATCATCAAAGTCCATGAAATCTAAACACTGGTTGTCCTCGATCATTGTAGCAATCACATGCCATGTAGATGGCAAACTTCTTAGAAACTTCAAATTTGCATCCTCAACGATACTTACGCCTTGTATAACTCCAACATGTTGAGGAGATTTTGAAACCTATCATATGCAGCATCAAGACTCTCTCTTTCACCAGATGTAAAAGTTTTAAATTATTGCTTCAACAGATTTCTGTGCATCTTTTTAGAAGCTTCATTCCCTCCAAATGTGGTCTTGAGAGCAGCCCAGAGCTGCTTAGCATCTTTAGCATCATGAAATTTGAGAAGATGACCATCTGGAATGGCAGACAAGAGAATGTTGAGTGCCTTCTCTTAATTCCTTAATGTAGCTGCTGGTAAGACTGGCTTAGGTGTTTTGGGTTGTCGGGAACATCAATGGGTTCTGGAACTTCTTCATTACCATTAACAATTACATTCCATAGAGCTTGGTCTGTAATGGCAATGTACTGCCTCATCTTCATACACCATAGATCATATTCGCCTTTCTTGATGACAGGAATCCTGATTGAGGTGATGGAAGGTGGTGAAACATAATCAGTCGACATCTTTAGATTTTGTTGTTGTAGTAGGGTTTCTTCTAGTCGAGTTTCCACACAAGCTCTGATACTACTTGTTGGATCGATGTACTCTAACCAAACTAACTTAAATAGCTTGTTTAAGGTTTAACAACCTCGGATAAATCCTAAGTTATTAACAAAGAAACACTGAACAAACTCTATTAAGTATGCGGAATTTACTTAACAAAGCTAAGAAGAATAACTTTTATTATTAACTCTAAATCTGCTTATTATGCAGATACTTTAACAACTCTAATAATATCAAACTTCTCTAAAACTTATGAACTCGTAAACTCTAAGACTCGTACATCTAATGCCAATCTAGGGGTCCTTTTATAGGATCAAGGATAACCCTAGTCGGTTTACAATTCGTATCCTTGTATGACAAGTAATCTAATACAGAATATTCTAGAGTTACAATACTTTCTATAAACGAATATAACAGTTCTTTGTTCTTGCAGTACTTTGACTTTCATGTGAAGTACTTTGACTTTATCATTAGCAGTACTTTGACTCTTTGACGTTTTCCAGTACTTGTAGTTTACAGTACTTTATCAATCTTCAGTACTTTGTCAATCTTCAGCACTTTCATATCCCAACAATAAAGTTCAGATCTATGCTAACGAAGATTAGTATGATCATATTAATCGACGGTAACAGTAGAAAAACCTCACTTTTAAACTTGAATGATGAATCTAATTACATTTTGGGTAGAAAATGGTCGGGAACGATGGTGAACGGTGAGCAATGGTGGTAAACGATGGTTAATGGTGGGGAATGGTGGTGAGGCGGCGACGACATTGTGAAAGTCGAGTGGATGTGAAAGGCCAGGAACTGAAAGATAAGAGAAGAAGAAGAGCTGAGAAAAATGAAAAAAAATAAACATTATATATGTTAAGGAATAACAGGAAGCGTATTGATAAAAATGACCCCTGAAAAAATAAGAAAGTGACAAAGTGGCCCTTGTAGTTGGCAAGAAAAAAAGGAGGGGAGGAGGAAGTGATCTAATGGTTGAGATCACTTCTCTCACTTTTCCACCGAGACCAAATTTTCAAATGAACCGATTTCTATATATATATATATATATATATATATACATATATATATATATATATATATATATACATATATATATATACATATATATATATACATACATATATATATATACATACATATATATATACATATATATATATATATATATATATATATATATATATATATATATATATATATATATATATATATATATATATATATATATATATAGAATCTAGATCAAATAAGATCAAACTTAAAGTTGTTAAAATGAGATCATACTAAAATTTGATAAGTGACACTCTCCTTACAACAAAAATAATTTTTTTATTAGCTACAACGAAAATTGTTAAAGTTTCGATAGATTTCTTTTTAAAATTTACGAAACCTAAGTGATACACTTTGATTAGAAGTGTAATGTGTATCAAGGTTTTGTATGTGTATCAGGTTTTGGAGTATTTATTACTGTAATGTGTATCAGGTGTATCGTTAATCCAAACTCATGTATCATTTGGTTATTAGTTTCAAAAATGTTAATTTGTATTAAAATATTATTTTTTTGTATATTATTGCTAAAATTGTTATTTATAAATGTTTTAGTGATTTTTTAGACTTGATCTTATTTTTAGAACTTTAAGTTTGATCTCACATTAACCCTCCCCTATATATATATATATATATATATATATATATATATATATATAGGTTTATTTAGTTATCGACGTATTAATTCTCGCGTACTTGCATATGTACATTAGGTCGTCAAAAAACTCGTTTTTATGAAGCCGTTATAAGTTTTACAAGCTTTTTACACATTTTTCAAATTTACAGTTTTTACCCTCCAGTTTCCAAATTTACATTTTATACCCTTAAGTTACAAAATTTACGATTTAAACCCTTATATTTTGGAAAAGTAGCAACTTATACCCAAACATACTTCTTACTCAAAAATATTTATAAATTTACAATTTCAGCCCCTCAAGAGACTGTTTTTACAAAATTGGTCCCAAAAGTCATATTTACACTTTTGGTCCCTACAGTTTTGAAATTGACAGTTTTGGCACCAAACTTTTATCTTCCTTATAAAACAAGTTTCTCATAATGACAGTTTCTACCTTGTAACTTCCCATGCATACGTACAAAGTATATATTTACCTTAAACTTTCCAAAATGTTCAATTTTAACCCGATAACTACAATTTTTTCAAATTGAGTCCAAAAATGTGTTTCGACCTTAGTTTTCTTGTTTTACTTTAGAATTAGCTTATTTATAGCCTATTTTTAGCTTATGGGACACTGTTTACTCTTAACTGGTCGGTAAAATGCTTAATTGGCCACATATTCTAACTCGACTGGCCTTAAGGCCCGTTATGGGTCCATTTGTGTGTTAGCTTGCAAAAACGATACTTAGGGTTGGTTATGAGTTTGATTAATGCGTTTCTAGTTACATTAACATGATATTAGTTATACCAATGGTTCCATTCGCAAAACAAGAGTTGAGTGAAAGTGTTAATGTGGTACGCGACATAGGTTTTAAACAAATGTGTAACGAGGTTTTTATAAAATAATACAAGTTATACATTTTTTATCATGGTCGATATAAAACGTATGTTCTTGGTTTGATATAATCCTAGAGGCTTTCGTTGACGTTTTAAAGTAAATATACGATCAACTACTTGTCTATTTAAGGTTCTTTAACGAATTTTGCATGTGATACAAACATTAACTAGAACAAATGAAGTTTGAAAAGGAGTTGAAAGGTACTTACAACACCCAAAGGTGGTGATGAACTCGAATGGTTGAACATGACCTAAGGTTTCCCTCGCTCCTTATACCCGAGACCAAATTACTTAACCCTTAATGATATTTGCTTTCCTTAGCCTCGACCCACAGTGGACGGTTTATATGAGATGGTGAGAAGTTTATGTGAGTGTTTGTAAGTGGTGAGATTTGGTGATTCAACTAAATGTTTTGTGGTGCATTTTATAGTTGAAAAAAAGCATGGTTCACTCTATCTTTTATTTGTATCAACCTAGTTCCAAGATAGAAGAAGAAAATATGTAAAATGCTCCTTGGCATGCTCGATTACCAGATTCAAATAAGGGCATGTTTTGGTTTGGTCACATCAAGTTAAGCATGGGAAACACTATAAGTAATGGTTAATAAAGTCAAAATAGATTGATGTGCAACGTGTGTACAAGTTTTAAATTTATAAAAGACGATTTGCAAATTTTACCAATAACACATACGAGCAAGTGCACTCGTCCATTATAGCAAGATTTTGAAGGTAAGTCGGGATCGTTCGCAGGGATTTGTGAGTGAATCTGATTAACAAGTATAAATCAACTAAGGCAATCCAAAAGCAAATAATAACGAGAATATATATAATGAAATTAAGATGATTAAAAACTACACTTGCTTAAACTAGTTTCTTATCCATGATTAGCATGATTGTGTTAACCACTTATTAACATGTTGGTTATGATAATTAGTTCGTGTACTAATCTATTGTTCTTACAAGTTAAACCTTCATCAAGATTTTAGTTCATAAAAACAAGTATTAAGTTTAACCAATCAATTCAAGATCAATTCAAGTTTCATAATTTTACTTTCATAAACTTAAACACAAAAACATCGGTTTGTCTTATCAAATTTGCTTAAGAAATGGTCAATACAAAAGGTAACCGATTATAGGCAAAAAGGTTACAACTGATTGTAAAAAACTAGTCTTACTACCTTTTAGATGTTTCCAATCAATCCAACTTGATAATCAAAAAGCGTTCTTATTACAACCATACTTTAGGTCCTTTGTTTAACCAAGAATAATGGGTAAAAACAATCATCCATAGACAAAATAATTATAACTAGTTGAATAACAATAAGTTCTTTCAACCTCTACGATTACTATCAACTAGTCAAACTTGATTAAAAAATGTCACTAGGAAACTTAAGCACAATTGGATCTTAGAATCAACTTGAAATTGAATTAAAAAATGTTAACATAATCATGAACTAATCATACGATAATCAACATCATTTAAGCAAGTGCATAAAGAAACTAGCCACTCATAGCAAACATAAACATAAACTCAGAACTTTGAACATTAGAAAACATGATTAAGAGTCTTACAATGATTGGAATAAGATTACAAATGATTGAGTAATGATTCCTAAAGTATTGGGGTTGACTTCTTAGGGGTTTGACCTCCAATTGTTGACTTCTTGGACCTCCAAACTTTCTTAGACTTCTAATGACGAATTTGAGAGCTAAAAGGGATGTGTTTGATGAGTAGAGAGTTGTATTGAAGTGTGTGTTCTCAAATGCTCACAAGAGGTCTCTATTTATACTAGTTCCAAGGCCTAGGGTATTAAATGTTGAAATTGGCCTCCAAGGAGTTAGGAAGGGACTAGAATACACCAAAGGAAGGACCTAGAATCGTTTGGATACAATGGGGAATCTTAGTGATGAAGAAATGGCAGATCAGGCATCTCCAGCCGAATCGGCACCTAGTCCAGCCGATCGGCTGGTCTTCGTATGCTTATCCAGCCGAATCGGTTGCGGGCAGCGACCGATCTGCTGGTCCATCTTCAGGGAACTTCTTTTGACATCTTTCCAGCGGATTCGGTTGCGGGTTGCGACCGATCAGCTGGTCTTCCTGAATGATGGAAAATAGACCTTTTTGCTTGATTCTGACTTGTAGAGCTTGGTTCTTCATTCATCTTGATCTTCTATGATACTTGAAATGAAGACTTGTGCTTGACATGCTTCAATGAAACGGAAGTATTCTTTTATTAAACATTCTTTAACTTTTCCTTCCGTTTCCTTGAACTTGGTTATAAATACTAGACAAACATCTTTTGATGCGATTAAGCACTAAAATCATATGAATATAACCAAATAACATATACAAAAGCACAAATAGCGCTACTGAAAACATGTAGAATTTGAGCGTTATCAAATTCCCCCACACTTAAACTTTGCTTGCCCTCAAGCAAATCTAGAATCAAAATAAAATATCCACCAGTACAAAATTATGATTATGAAAAATATGATGCAAATCCACCAAGTACAAGTACAAGATAAGATTCATCAACTTAGCTTTTAAGGGTTAAAATTCAAGATGTTTGACGATATCCAATGACTTTCTTGCACGATTAACATTTCAAAACACCTCATGAAAAAGTAATGAAATATAATTCACTCAATCACTCAATTTTTAATGGAGTAACAAGATAAATCACACTCATTGCTCAGTTATGATTAGATTATTACCATAGGCTTGTACAAGAAACAAAACTCTACAGACGTGGTGTGACCACCAAGCGAAAACATCTGAAAAGGGATTTTATTCGGGTTGAAATGTTAGGCTTAGGGTAAAGGGTATGGATAAGGCATGGGAATGTTAATGAAATTAGTGTTAAAAGAAAAATAGAATCAAGTCTAATACCCATGTTGCTAGCTACCAAAAAATCCGCAAACCAATAAATGATCATAGCTTCATTTTATTTATCTTTGAATTTCCACAAATCTTCTCATTGATTCGCCATAACAACTTTCTTCGAGCATAGCACATTGGCTAATACTTATTACGTACATCTCTTTCTTTCTTTTTTTTTTTCTTTTTTTTTACATAAACTCATCTTTCTTTGAAATGGCTCATACAAATGACAAGGTGCGGTCACTCATAATCATCTAGACAATCTTCTCATACCAGGTGACTAGAAACCAACCGTTTAGACATTGACAAGGGTTAGGCTAAAGTTTAGAGTGTAAAATATTTTTGTATTTTTTGGATTTATCAAAACGAAAAGGATGGCTCAGAGGGTGTAACTAAGGTTATCTAGCGCTAAAGATGAGCGCTACAAATGGATCCATGTGGGTGGTTAATTAACCGATGTGGCTAGTTAATATATCATAATATGAAAAATGGAAGGCCATTTGGGTTAAAATCCTAAGGTGCCTCTTTATCACACGAATTCACGTATATCGCACGAATGCGATCTCACTGCGGTTTGGTAATAATTTACAAGTATAAGTTTTAGAATAAATAAAATCACCGGCACACTCATAGCAAAATATTCAAGCATAAAAGATGTATGCTTATATAAAACAGGCTCAAATCCTCCCAATTTTAGTGGAAAGGTCTATAATATGTGCTAGCAAATGTTATCGATCCCATAGTGGATTGCAATATTAGTCGGAACACATCTCAAATTTTCAAATATTACCAGTTTTACCAGTCGATTGATCCAGTCATTCTAATATATAATCCTAACAGCGTGAAAATAACTAGATCACAAGGGCAAACACAAATTTAAATTTAAGCTTAAAAACTCTAATTTTCCTATTCACCCCTCACACTTAAGTTAAACATTGTCCTCAATGTGAAAAACGAACTTCAAAGTATAGAGATAGGGAAATAGAGATAAAACCAGATATTCAAATGAGTTTGTCAGATTAATTTCCTTTGATCCAAGCGTCCACTGGAGTAATCATTACCTACACAAAATCTTATATACAAACAACAAGAGTTTTATTAAGATGTGGCACCCCCACACTTAAGTTCAACCAAAGGTTTAAACTTTGGGGTGTGACCACAGAAAATCAAATCTGAAACACACGGGTTTCCTCCCAAGAAGCGCTTGTTTTATTAACGAGTCATCAGCCTAACTCAAAACTACCCGAATTCACGTGGCTCCAGTTGCAGCTTTGAATATTTTGAAAAGTTCGGGGACGTACATGAATTCTTCACCGGTCGCATCAATATCTCTGCAAATGAATTCAGCAGATGGTTTCTAAGGAACACTTTGTGTGATTCTTCCTGGAAAAGGTGCTACGAAGGTGATGGTTTCGAATTCATTTTTAGGCGAAACTGCCTCAATTGAGATTTCATTCCTTTGCTCCTTATCGTAGTATAATTTGATTCGGTTCCCATGAACAATAAAAATTCCACCATGTTTGTCATAAAGTTCGACATATCCGGGTGTTTAACAATATATGGTCCGAACCATTTTGGTTGCAGCTTAGGAGATTTGAATTTGAACTTCATGTTGAAAAGCAGAACTTTATCTCCAGCTTTGAATTCTTTTCGAATTCGCAACTTTTTGTCATGATAAGCTTTGGTTCTAGCTTTATACAGTTTGGAATTTTTATAAGCTTGGAGCCTCAATTCGTCAAGTTCTTGCAATGGCAGAAATCTCTTTTCTTCAGCTATTTTGAGATCGGTGTTACAACTTATAAGAGCTCAGTAAGCACGATGTTCAACTTCGAACGACAAATGACAAGTTTTACCATACAGGAGTCTGTAAGGAGTTGTGCCAATAGGAGTTTTGTAAGCCGTATGAAATGCCCACAGAGCATCGTCAAGTTTTTTCGACCACACCGAAGGATTGTACTTCACTGTTTTTTCGAGTATTCTTTTAAGAGCTCTGTTGGTGTTTTCAACTTGGCCACTGGTTGTGGGTGATAAGTTGTCACAAAACGATAATGAACTCCATATCTTTTCATGGTTTTCTTTATTTTTCTGTTACATAAATGGGTTCCTCGATCGCTTATCAAAGCTTTGGGGATTCCATAACAGAAGCTTTTGAGATAATTAACGACAACACGAGCATCGTTTGTTGGTAAAGCTTCGGCTTCTGCCCATTTGGACACATAATCGATAGCAACGAGAATGTATTTATATTTGTGGGATTTAGGAAATGGTCCCATGAAATCAATTCCCCAAATATCGAATATTTCACACACTTGAATGCTTGTTAATGGCATTTTGTCTCTGCGTGAAAGGTTAGTGGATCTTTGGCAAGCATCACAGTTTTGGACTAGTGAATGTGCTTCTTTGAATATTGTTGGCCAATAGAATCCAGCATCAAAAACTTTTTTAGCTGTGATGGATGGACCATAATGTCACCCAGTAGGGCCATGATGAAATTCATCAAGAATTTTTCAGGTTTCGGAACCAGAAACACGTTTTCGGATCATTCCATCAGGGCACATTTTGAAAAGATAAGGTCTTCCCAAAAGTAGTGTCTAAGTTCCGAAAAGAATTTGCTCCGTTGAGCGTAAGTTAATCCTTTTATGAGAATCCCTTCAACGAGATAGTTTGCAAAGTCAGCAAACCAAGGATCTTCATTTTCATCAACCGTCATGAGGGTTTCATCAGGGAAGTAATCATCGATTTCTTCTTCCTTTAACTCCTCTAGATCGGGATTTTTAAGACGTGAAAAATGATCAGCGGCTAGATTCTCTGCTCCTTTCTTATCTGTGATTTCGATGTCAAATTCTTGGAGTAGTAGAATCCATCGGATGAGACGCGGTTTTGCATCTTGCTTGGTGAACAGATATTTGAGTGCCGGATGATCGATGAACACGACTGTTTTTGAAAGCACGGGGTAAGATCGGAATTTGTTGAACGCGAAAACTACGGCCAGTAATTTTTTTCGAAGCTGTATAATTTTCTTTGAGCACCATTCAGTGTCTTGCTAGCAAAATATATGGGCCGAAAGTGTTTTCCTTCTCGTTGGCCTAAAACGGCTCCAACAGCAAAATCTCTTGCATCGCACATCAGCTCGAATGGTAGTGACCAATCAGGTGATGAAACCATGATGGGAGCACTGGTCAGTTGAGATTTCAATCTTTCGAATGCTTTTATGCAATCAGCATTGAAGTCGAAGACGAAATCCTTCTCAAGAAGTTTTGTCATCAGAGGAGATATTTTTGAAAAATCTTTGATAAAGCGGCAGTAGAAACCGACATGTCCTAAAAAACTTCTAACGGCTTTAACGTTAGTTGGTGGTGGAAGTTTCGTGATAACATCGATTTTTTATTTATCTACTTCCATGCCTACACTGGAGATTTTGTGACCAAGCACAATTCCTTCGGTCACCATAAAGTGATATTTTTCCCAGTTAAGGACAAGATGTGCATCTTCGCATCTTTCAAGCATTTTATCAAGATTGGAAAGACAAGCTTCGAATGAGTTTCCAAAAATTGAAAAGTCATCCATGAAAACTTCCATGGAGGTTTCAAGCATGTCTTGGAATATGGCTACCATACACCTTTGAAAAGCTGCAGGTGCATTACATAGACCAAAAGGCATACGCTGATATGCGTAATTTCCAAAAAGGCAAATAAAGGTGGTCTTTTCTTGATCATTCGGATGGATTGGAATTGGAAAATATCCTAAAAATCTTCCTGCTAATCTTTCAAGCATTTGATTCATGAAAAGAAGGGGAAAGTGATCTTTCCTAGTGGCTTTGTTTAATTTACGATAATCAAAACAAACGCGCCATCCATTGACAGTTCTAGTAGGAACTAGTTCATTCCGTTCATTAGTCACAACCGTCATTCCTCCTTTCTTGGGACACAGTGAACTGGACTCACCCAAGGACTGTCCTTGATCGGGTAAATGATACCATCATCGGAAAGTTTGATGATTTCCTTTTTGACAACTTCTTTCATGTTGGGATTGAGTCGACGTTGATGTTCCACAATATGTTTAATCCCATCTTCGAAATTGATTTTGTGTTTGCAGAAATTGGGACTAATTCCTGGGATATCAGATGTTTTCCAAGCGAAAGATCGTTTATGATTTTTGAGGATTAAAACTAAACTTTCTTTCTCCTTGTCCTCGAGTAATGAAGATATGACTACTGGAAGAAGTGAGTTTTCCTCCAGATAAGCATATTCAAGATGATCAGGGAGTGGTTTGAGCACGAGATCGGTTGGTAGTTCTTGAAGAGAAGATTTTATTCTCATCTCGTCATCGAAAGTTATTTCTTCGAAATTCTCTTCCTCCATTTCTTCCTCCTCCATGTTATCGCCTTCGAACTCTACTTTCATAAAATCAGCAAACTCTTTGTCAAGGCCTGTTTCATTGATTTTTTCAGAATTAGTCATGAATGGATCAGATTCGTTAAGTAATGCATCCAATTCTTCGTCAGTGACTTCATCGATAACATCGATGTTTAAACAAGTTTCATCACTGGAACGTGGATAGCGCATTGCTTTGTCGATTAAAAAGGTAATTCGATCTTCTCCAACTCCAAGGTTGAGTTCTTTACCCTTTACTTTGATGATCGCATCAGCGGTACTTAGGAAAGGTCTTCCTAAGATGAAAGGGACGTTACTATCTTCTTCCATTTCTAGGATTACAAAGTCCACGGGAAAAATGAATTTACCAACTTGAACGAGCATATTCTCGGCAATTCCAACAGGATATTAATAATCGAATGCTCATCTTTGTCGGTTTAAGGCTGTTGATGGATAATTTGGAATACAGCGAATAAGGCATCAAATTGATACTTGCGCCAAGGTCGGCTAAAGCATCGCATTGAATATTATTCCCGAAAGTGCATGGAATAAGAAAGCTCCCAGGATCTCCGAGCTTTGGCAGAATTTTTTTTGAACAATGGCTGAGCATTCTTCATTAAGGAAGGTAGTTGATATTTGCTCTAACGTGCTCTTGTTGTTAAGAAGTTCTTTCAAAAATTACCCGTAATTGGGCATTCCGACTAAGATATCAACGAGGGGAACATTGAGTCTAACCTCTTTGATTATTTCAATGAACTTCTTATATCGCTCTTCCATTTTTTCTTTCTTAAGGCGTTGAGGATATGGAATTTTTGGTGTGTACGCCTTGATAGGTGAGACGGTTTTCTTTTTGGTGGGTTGGGTTGTGTTGGTTTCCTCAGCTTCATCCTCACTATCTTGGGTGATAGGAGTATTTTCGTTTGGATTTGGTGGTGGATCATACGAGAGACCACTTCTTGTGAATACAGCATTGATATGCTCATTTCTTGTTTGCGCTGGACGATACGTTTTATAGTTTGATGGTTTTGGGTTGGATTGGGTGTTACTTGGTAACGAACCAAATGGTCGAGAGGAATGTTGGTCAGAAAATCTACCAAATTTGTTTTCGAGGTGTTGGATAGAGGCTTGATGATTTTTCTGTCCTTGCTCAACTTTGGCTTTGAGATTGAAAAATTGATTTTTGATAAAATCATTTGTTGATTTTTGAGCAGTCACGAATTCTCTCATGTTTTTTTCGAATTCGAATTCTTCCATGTTTTTGTCAGAGTTTTGTGGGGGTGGATTGTCTATTCGAGGTTGAGAATCACGATTGTTATCCCTTAGTTGGCGGTCTTGCCAATTTCCAGAATTTCTACCATAATAATTACAACGATATCCTCCTCCACGGTATCCCCCTTGGAAATAATTCACTTCTCCTTCGTTAGGTCTATCCATGGGTTTATCATCGCACTCAGACGATGGATGATTTCCTTCACAATTGTTGCATCCATCTTTCATTTCTTTCATTTCTCATTTGATATCTTTGTATTGTGAGTCGATTTGCAAAGTTAAGGCTTCCATTTTCTCCATAAGTTTCGAGGTAACGGACTTTTTGACAAAAGCAACGGTTTTTCGAAGAGGCTTGGTTTTTGAATCTTTAGACCAATCGAGTTTGAGAAGTACTCGATCTTCGAGTAATTGATGTGCATCGTTAGGAGTCTTATAGAGAAAAATTCCTTCGGCATACAGGATACCTTGAGAGATTTATTCTAGTCCATGGTAAAAGATTTGGATAATGGTTCCTTTGGATAATCCATGTCCATGACAGCTACGAAGCAAATCTTTCATTCAAAGCCAAGCTTCGACAAGTGATTCGTTGGGGTTTTGTGTGAAAGCACGAATTTCTCCCATTAATCAATCAAACATGGCAAGTGGAAAGAATCGGCTTACAAATGCTTGCCTCATCTCCTCCCAAGTGTTGATAATTCCTGGGGTCAATTCATTGTACCATACTTTTGCATCTCCGGCGAGTGATGATGGAAAAAGTTTAACTTTGATGGCATCGACATCGGTGTCTCCATACCGGAACATGCCGCAAATTTTGATGAATTCGGCAATGTAATTATGCGGATCGGCTCGCGCACGACCATTGAATTGGCGGTCTTTGATCATAGAAAGATGATGACCTTTCGCGGTGAAGTTGTCACCAAGGTTGACAGCAACAATAGCACCTTCAGGAGTTGGTGCTACGGCTCGGTTGGCTCCCCACATGGGTTGATCGTCCGCCTTGGGAAAAAGAAAATTGGTGAAAGGGTTGTAAACGACTTTGGCTTCCAAAAGGTTATCAAATGGTGGGTTTGGTACTCTAGGTACGCGATTTTCTAATGGTATAAAAGGTGTTCTTCTTCTTCTTCGAATCAAACGTTCGGGGTTGGTAAGAGGTGAGATTGGTTCTATTCCAGTTGCACGAGTGTTCATACAACAACCTAGAGAATCCATGCAATATCTAAACACACGGACAAACAAACAAAACAGATTTTCGGACAGAAAAGAGTAACCGGATCGGTTGCGAGGGGCGACCGATCGGTTGGAACAACTGGGTTATGGGTTTTTGGTGCAACCGAATCGGTTGCGAGGATGACCGATCGGCTGGAGCTCTCGGAAAAATATTTTTTTTAGAAATGGGTCGACTGACGCGGATTTAAAACTTGTTGAAACACAATCAAAATCCCCGGCAGCGGCGCCAAAAATTTGATGTGCTACGTGTGTACAAGTTATAAATTTATAAAAGACGATTTGCCAATTTTACCAATAACACATACGAGCAAGTGCACTTGTCCATTATAGCAAGATTTTGAAGGTAAGTCGGGATCATTCGCAGGGATTTGGGAGTGAATCTGATTAACAAGTATAAATCAACTAAGGCAATCCAAAGGCAAATAATAACGAGAATATATATAATGAAATTCAGATGATTAAAAACTACACTTGCTTAAACTAGTTTCTTATCCATGATTAGCATGATTGTGTTAACCACTTCTTAACATGTTGGTTATGATATATAGTTGGTGTACTAATCTATTGTTCTTACAAGTTAAATCTTCGTCAAGATTTTAGTTCATAAAAAGAAGCATTAAGTTTAACCAATCAATTCAAGTTTCATAAGTTTACTTTCATAAACTTAAACACAAAAACATCGGTTTGTCTTATCAAATTTGCTTAAGAAATGGTCAATACAAAAGGTAACCGATTATAGACAAAAGGTTACAACTGATTGTAAACAACTAATCTTACGACCTTTTAGATGTTTCCAATCAATCCAACTTGATAATCAAAAAGCGTTCTTATTACAACCATACTTTAGTTCCTTTGTTTAACCAAGAATAATGGGGTAAAAACAATCATCCATAGACAAAATGATTATAACTAGTTGAATAACAATAAGTTCTTTCGACCTCTACGATTACTATCAACTAGTCAAACTTGATTAACAAATGTCACTATGAAACTTAAGCACAATTGGATCTTAGAATCAACTTGAAATTGAATTAAAATATGTTAACACAATCATGAACTAATCATACGATAATCAACATCATTTAAGCAAGTGCATAAAGAAACTAGCCACTCATAGCAAACATAAACATAAACTCAGAACTTTGAACATTAGAAAACATGATTAAGAGTCTTACAATGATTGGAATAAGATTACAAATGATTGAGTAATGATTCCCAAAGTATTGGGGTTGACTTCTTAGGGGTTTGACCTCCAATTGTTGACTTCTTGGACCACCAAACTTTCCTGGACTTCTAATGACGAATTTGATAGCTAAAAGAGATATGTTTGATGAGTAGAGAGTTGTATTGAAGTGTGTGTTCTCAAATGCTCACAAGAGGTCTCTATTTATCCTATTCCAAGGCCTAGGGTATTAAATGTTGAACTTGGCCTCTAAGGAGTTAGGAAGGGACTAGAATACACCAAGGGAAGAACCTAGAATTATTTAGATGCAATGGTGATTAGTGATGAAGAAAGGGCAGATCAGGCATCTCCAGCCGAATTGGCACCTAGTCCAGCCGATCAGTTGGTCTTCTTATACTTATCCAGCCGAATCGGTTGCGGGCAGCGACCGATCGGCTGGTCCGTCTTCAGGGAACTTCTTTTTGACATCTTTCCAGCCGATTCGGTTGTGGGTTGCGGCCGATCGGCTGGTTTTCCTGAATGATGGAAAATAGACCTTTTTACTTGATTCTGACTTGTAGAGCTTGGTTCTTCATTCATCTTGATCTTCTATGATACTTGAAATGCTGACTTGTGCTCGACATGCTTCAATGAAACGAAAACCTTATTTTATTGAACATTCTTTAACTTTTCCTTTCGTTTCCCTGCACTTGGTTATAAATACTAGAAAAACATCTTTTGATGCGATTAAGCACTAAAATCATATGAATATAACCAAATAACATATACAAAAGCACAAATAACGCTACTGAAAACATGTACAATCTGAGCGTTATAAGAGGTCAAAGGTGTTTTAGGGTAAATATAATAATGCATTAGGGTGGCTTTGGGTAGTGATTGTCTCCTTTTGATCACACTTACACGCAAGAAAAGAAGTGACCAAGTTGTGTTTGTTTGTTGGTGTCGTTCGCATCATAGAAGCAAAGAAAACAATACCACGACTCACTTGTAACAATTTTGTCTAACACAAAAATTTGGGAGTGTGCTTGGGCTGAGAAAACGCACAGGCTAGGCCCTAAGGAAATACTATGAATGGGTGGGTTAGGTTTGAAGGATACATGAGCCCAACAATAAAAAGAATGGGTATGGATCGGTTGGGCTTAGGAGCCCATTAGGAGGAATTAAATAAAAATAAATAAATATAAACTTAATATATATATTTTATATAATATATATATATAAAAGAAATTTTATTATCGAGGTCGCGGTGAATTTTATTAGGTCTCAACGGTTTATTTTAAGCCTTTCATTCAAGGTTTGCGATATACTTGCCAAATGATATACTAATCGATATAAAGAAAATTTTATGGATTCCAAATCTGTGCTTTATTCATGATTAGATAGGTAATAACATAGAAATATTCCAGGAGCTTACAGTACCTACCCCTTAAGAGAACCGCGTCCCGCATTTTAACTCGCAGAGGTTGTCGTGGGTGATTCGGTGAATAGGTGAGGATATTTGGTACGCATTAGATCCTCGCGTTCCCAGGTGTACTCAGCACCTCTTTTCTTATGATTCCATCGAACTTTGACAATGGGAATGCGGCTATACTTTAATCTCTTGACATCCCTGTCCATGATTTCTATAGGTTCTTCTATGAAGCTAAGTTTGTCATTGAGCTGAATGTCCTTTAGAGGAATAACAAGGGTTTCTTCGGATAGGCATTTCTTAAGGTTAGACACGTGAAAGGTATCATGTACCCTATAGAGCTCTTCCGGAAGCTCGAGTTTATACGTCACTGGACCAATTCTTTTTAGAATATTGAATGGCCCTACGTATCGTGGTTTGAGTTTTCCTCGTTCGCCAAATCAGACCATTCCTTTGCAAAGAGATACCTTTAGCATAACTCTGTCTCCGACTTGGAATTCCATGGGTTTTCTTCTGACATCAGCATAGCTCTTTTGTCTATCTCTTGCTGCTTGCAGGCGTTGCTTGATTTGCATTATTTTCTCAGCTGTTTCCTAAAAAATTTCAGGGCCAGTAAGTTGCAACTCTCCAACTTCTGCCCAGCAGAAGGGTGATCGACATTTACGTCCATAGAGTGCTTCGAATAGAGCTGCTTTGATGCTGGCGTGGTAGCTGTTATTGTAAGAAAACTCCACCAATGGTAAGTGTTTATCCAAACCTTTTACGAAATCGATCACGCATGCCCTAAGCATTTCTTCCAAGGTTTGGATTGTCCTTTAACTCTGTCCCTTGGTTTGACGATGGTTGGTAGTACTCATATCTAATTGGGTACCCATAGCTCGTTGGAGTGTTTTCCAGAATCTCGAGGTGAATCGGCTATCACGATCAGATATGATAGAAATCAGTACCCCATGGCGAGAAACAATTTCCTTCAGATATAACCGAGCAAGTGTACTCATCTCGCCGGTTTATTTGATAGGCAAGAAGTGAGCTGATTTGGTGAGGCGGTCAATAATGACCCATATGGTGTCGAAACCATTTGATGTTTTCGGCAATTTAGTGATGAAGTCCATGGTGATCCTTTCCCATTTCCAATGGGGAATTTCTGGTTGGGTTAGCAATCCGGATGGTTTCTGATGTTCTGCCTTGAATCTAGAGCATGCTAGACATTTTCCAGCATACTCTGCGATATCGGCCTTCATGTTTGGCCACCAATACAGAAGTTTAAGATCTTGGTACATCTTGTTATGACCGGGATGGATGAAGTACTTAGATTTATGAGATTCATGCATGATGAGTTCACGGATACCCCCGTAGTGTGGAATCCAACTTATTTCCTTGAAACACAATGTTCCATCCGATATCTTTACAAAGCCATTTTCATTCTCCGGCATGCCGTAAATTTTCTCGTTTGGCCTGTTTGCTTCTTTAAGTGCTTCAATCTGAGCTTCAATAATTTTCGATGGAAGGGGTGACTTGATTACCATTCCCAAAGATCTCACTCTAAGTGGTTTAGGGCGATATTTCCTGCTCAAGGCATCTGCCACGACATTTGCCTTTCCGGGATGGTAGCGGATCTCACTGATAAATTCTAGCCATCGGTGTTGTCGCATGTTCAGTTCCTTTTGATCCAAGATGTGTTGAAGGCTTTTATAATCAATTTACACTATGCATTTGGTTCCATACAAATAGTGTCTCCATAACTTAAGAGCAAATGCAACTGCTCCTAGTTCCAGATCGTGAGTAGTATAATTTTTCTCATGAGTCTTGAGTTGACGGGTGGCGTAAGTAATTACTTTACTCCTCTACATTAGAACAGCACCTAGCCCAAGCGTGAAGCGTCACAGTATACCACAAAGTCTTCTACTCCTTCGGGTAAGGCCAAAATCGGAGCTTCACAAAGCTTTTGCTTTAGGAGTTGGAAAGCTGACTCTTGATCGGTTCCCCACTCAAACTTCTTTGTTTACTGAGTTAGCTCCGTCAATGATTTGGCAATCTTTGAGAAACCTTCGATAAGTCTCCGGTAATAACCGGTGAGACCTAAAAATTGTCAAATCTGGTGGGGTTGGTTGGAGCAGTCAAGTTCTTAACAGATTCAATCTTTGTTGGGTCCACATGAATGCCTCGACTATCAATCACATGCCCAAGAAATTGTACTGTCTGGATCCAGAAGTCGCTTTTGGAAATTTTAGCGTATAATTTTTCATCTTTGAGTAATCCCAAGACATTTCTCAGATGTTCCACATGTTCTTCCTTATCACAAGAGTAGATGAGAATATCATCAATGAACACGATGACAAATTTATCCAAGAAAGGTTTACAGACCATATTCATTAGGTCCATGTATACAGCAGGTGCATTGGTTAGACCTAATGGCATTAATTGGAACTCATAATGACCGTAACGAGTTTAGAATGTGGTCTTTGGAATATCCTCTTCTTTCACCCTTAGCTGATGGTATCCAGATCTTAAGTTAATTTTCGAGTATACACTCAATCCTTGTAACTGATCGAACAAATCATCAATCCTAGGTAAAGGATATCGGTTATTGATTGTGAGCTTGTTCAATTCTCTATAATCGTTGCACATTCGAAAAGATCCATCTTTCTTCTTGACGAACAAAACTGAAGTTCCCCAAGGTGAGGAAATCGGTCGAATGAATCCCTTTTCAGACAATTCTTGCAGTTGTTTGGATAACTCCTGCATTTCAGATGGTTCCATGCGGTATGGTTCTCGAGCTACATGTGTAGCTCCATGCACTAAATCAATTTGAAATTCGACCTGACGGGCAGGTGGAAGACCAGGCAAATCTTCAGGGAATACTTCGGGGAATTCTTTGACTACAGGCACATCCTTCAGTCGCCTTTCTTCGGACTTCTTTTCCGTTACCTAAGCTAAGAAAGCATGACATCCTTTTTCTATGTACTTCACAGTCTTGATGTAGGATATGATGCTCAAATACTTCTTGCTTTGATCCCCGTGGATAACCATTGTTTCACCATTGATTGGAACATGAACAGTCTTTTTGTCGCATATGATTCTTGCATGGTGCTTAGATAACCAGTCCATGCCAATAACTGCTTCGAAACTACCAAGCTTGATCGGCAGAAGATCTATACTGAATGGTACGTTCTTGTAAAAGCATGGGGCAATCTCGGATTACGGTGTTAGTTCCTATTATTTTTCCGTTGGCCAGTTCCATTTCATAAGTAGTGTCTAAGGTAGTTGAGGTGATTTCAAGTAAAGGTGCAAAGGTAGCAGATACAAAACTCCTATCGGCTCCAGAGTCAAACAAGATTTTTGCAGAATGATTTTTAAGCGAAAACGTACCCGTTACGACGTCAGGGTACAGTGGAACATCTCCATCTCCTAATACATATGCCCTTGCATGCGCATTGTTATTTTGGGCGACATTCCTCTCTGGGCACTGGTTCTTGAAATGAATCTTCTCTCCACATCCATAACAGTTTAAATTTTCTGGTTGAATGTTGTTTCCATTGGCAGGGGTTCGAAAATTCCTAGCTTGATGACCCACCTTGTTGCATTTCTCGCACTTTACAGCACACGGTCCAGAATGGTACAACATGCATTTATTGCACAGGGGGTGAGGTCCAGCATATCCCCTACCTGTAGTTGGTGTAGCAGCATGTTGGGAATAATCTGTTACCACTGATAGCTGTGGAAGACACTACTAAGTATTGCACTAGCGGAACGTATTACCACTTCTTTGCACATTATTACCACTGCTATTAGATAATTGTTAGAAAAACGTGTTTAGATAAGTATAGAAAAGATCTTGTGTATATTCTATATTGTTAGCTTTATACTTATCTTGTAAAGGACTCCTTGTACTATAAAAAGAAGTCCTAGGTCATTGTCTTTGGTACTTACATAACGTATTATTCATATTAGCTTCAAGGTGTAACCCTAGTGATAAGCAAGATCACTCGTATTATTCATTAATAATATTGGAGCTTAGTTTTGTGTTTAATCTATGTTCACTTACAATACATCATATAATCCGTCTTCTAAGTATTACTAAGTAATTCCGCGTGCTTATTAATATAGTACAAAATATCACTGACACAAGGTGTGTGTCCAGATCCATCGAGTGGTATCAGAGCAAAGGTTCTGATATTTTGTTTTAGAAGATCCAAGGAATACACTTAACCTACTCACTCAATGAAGATGGAAAACAACCAGTCCAATGCTTCAACTCCAAGACTTCCTAAGCTCAAACTTAATGAGTTTGAGATGCGGAGGATAATGATTGAGCAATACTTTCTCATTCAAGACTATGCTCTATGGGAGATCATCTTATCTGGTGATTCATTCAAGCCTGTGATTAGTACTCAGAAGATTGGTGACACAAATGTTGTGACAGTTTCTGTGCCTGAGACTAATATTGAAAAAGCATTGAAGAAGAATGATCTAAAGGCTAGAATTTTGTTGCTGATGACTCTTCCTAGAGACCAGATCATAGCATTCAGCAAGTTCAAGACTGCTAAAGAACTTTTTGAAGAGATTTTTCAGTGTTTGGTGGTAATGATGCTACAAAGAAGACACAAAAGACATTGTTGAAGCAAAGTTATGAAAACTTCTCTGCTTCAAGTAGTGATTCTCTTGATAGCATCTTCACCAAACTCCAGAAGATTATTACACAACTGACTGTGTTTGGCATTGAGGTAGAAAAGGAAGACCTCAATTTAAAGTTTCTAAGAAGTTTGCCTTCAGAGTTTCATACTAATGTTACTGTCTGGGAAAATAAACTAGATATTGAAACTCTGAAGCTCAATGATCTTTACAACAACTTCAAACTCATTGAACAAATATTGAAGAAATTTGGAAACTTGGTACAAGCTCAAGCGACTTGGCTTTGATGTCAACCTCTGTTGACAGATGATGATTCGAAGATGACTGTGATGATGATATTGCCATCTGCTGGTTCTACGGTTTCCACTGGTAATGTTAGCATTACCACTGCAGGTTCAAAGAAGAAGATCGTTGGTATTGGAGATCCTACCTTTTATGCTTTTATCTCCACTCAAGTTAATAGTAACTCACGAAGACATAGAGCAAATTAATGAAGATGACTTGGAGGAGATGGATATAAAATGGCAAATAGCTCTTCTTAGCATGAGTGCTAGGAAATTCTACAAGAAGACTGGCAAGCCAATCCACATAAATGGTGGTGAAACTACAGGGTTCGACAAAAAGAAAGTAGAGTGCTTCAATTGTCACAAGTTGGGGCATTTTGCTAGGGAATGCAAAAGACCAAGGATGAAGGACAACAGGTATACTTGGTACAAGCAAAAGAAAGAACCAACTGTGGAAGAACAAAAGGCAATGTTGGCAATTGATGGTGTGAGCTATGATTGGAGTTTCATGGCTGATGAACAAGAGGAAGAACCTTCAGATGCTGCTCTTGTGTCTACTGAATTTGCTCTCATGGCTTTCTCTGACTCTGAGGTACAAAACTTTGAAAGTTGTTCTAAAACATGTAAGGCTGCTAGAGAAGTTGAAAGGCTTAATGATCTATATTCTAATGAAAGAACAAAGTTGTTTACTGCTAATTATGCTGTGTCAAATCTTAGGAGAGCTATAGTTGTATTAGAAAAACAACTAGAGCACTATAGAGAAAATGAGTCAAAATATAATGATGATATGATTCTTCTTATAAGAGAAATAGATCATAAGACAGTTGTGAATGAGGCATACCAAAAAGAGCTTGAAAAACTTAAAAAGATAAATGAAAATGTCAATTTAACTGTAGTCACTTGTTATTGTCAGTCTAAATCAATTGATAAAATTTGGAATGCTCAAATACAGAGTAAAGTTAAGTCAGGTATGGGTTATAATACAGTGCTACCACCACTAAGAGGTTTTCCATCACCTCCAGGCATAGATTTAGCTCATATTGGCTTAGAAGATTTTCAGGAACTTGAACGTGAATAAGGTCCTCTAAAGGACACATTTGCGAAAAATGAGGAACAGGCTAAGCATGAAACTGATGTTTTTGAAAGTGCTAGTGACTCATCAGTTGTTGATGAGAATGTTAAAAAGAATGTAGAGGCTTCTATCCCAAAAGTTGTTAATACTGTTAGAGAGGAACATAGGAAACAAGCTAATAAACCTATACCAACTGTAAGGTATGCTGAGATGTATAGGAACAAGCCTACAGCTCCTAGGGGTAACCAGAGGAGTTGGAATCATGTTAAATATCAACAACTAGGTAGTGATTTTGTGATGTACAATAAAGCATGCTATATCTGTGGTAGCTTTTATCATTTACATGCTAACTGTGACTATCATTTTAGGAGAAGAGAAGTTCATGGGAACAAAAGGGTGGAGTCTAACAGATTTCAAAATAATTTGCACCCTAAACCACACAGCAAAATGGTCCCAAGAGCAGTTCAATTAAGAAGTGGACTTAAAACTTTTGCCACTGCAAAAACTGTCAACACTGCTCACCTTAAGTCACCTGTTACAAGTGCAAAATCCAAAACAACTTTTGCAAAATCTGCACAAACAGGGAAAAGAACTTTTCAAAATAAAAAGGTTCACTATAACCAACAGTGGGTACCAAAAGCTAAACTTGCAGTCTCCACTGCTCATTCAAAAGTTCCTACTACAAGGGTTGTAAACAAGAAAAGGGGGGGACATGGGCAATGCTGTGAAGGCCTCAGCACGTTGGGAATGGAAACCGAAAGGAACTACCTCATCAACCAATCCCAATGGTGTATCAATGACCTTTGATAGATTTAACTATATTGATACACGAGGCAGATCCAAGTCAATCATGGCTTGGGTCCCCAAAAGAAACTAACTCTTTTCTTTTATGTGCAGGAACATCAAAGGACAAAAAGATCAGATCAAGGCTACACAGATAGTGGATGTTCAAGGCACATGACTGGCAACAAGTCCTATCTCTTAAATTTTGAACATTATGATGGACAGTATGTCAGCTTTGGAGGTGGAGTTAATGGAAAAGTTGCTGGTAAAGGGGTCATCAAAATTGGTAACTTGGACTTTGAACCTGTGTACTATGTAAAAGAGCTTAAGTATAATCTTTTTAGTGTGTCACAAATGTGTGACAAGCAAAACAATGTTCTTTTTACCAAAGATATGTGTTTTGTTCTCTCTAAGGATTTTAAGATGCTTGATGAAAGTCAAATTCTTCTTAAGATTCCTAGAAAAGGCAACTTATATAGCTTTGATATGAACAACATTGTTGCTAAAGATGATTATGCTTGCTTGATTGCAAAAGCCACAGTGGATGAATCCAGGTTATGGCATAGAATACTTGGTCATGTAAATTTCAAAACCATTAATAAGATTGTCAAAGATGGTTTGGTGAGAGGTTTACCTCAGAAAAGATTTGAGAATGATCAAACCTGTGTGGCTTGTCTTAAAGGCAAACAACACAGAGCTTCTGCTGAGGTCAAAGTTGGTTAACTCTATTGCTCACCCACTACAAATGTTATATATGAACTTGTTTGGTCCTACATCTGTGAGCAGCTTAAATCTTAAGAAGTATTGTCTTGTTGTAACTGATGATTTCAGCCGGTTTACATGGGTTTTCTTTCTTAATACAAAGGATGAAACAACTGGCATCCTTAAGACTTTTATCACACAAGTAGAAAACCAATATGATTTGAAAGTGAAAATCATCAGGTGTGACAATGGGACAGAATTTAAGAATAAAGTTATGGATGATTTTTGCAGAGATAAAGGTATTAAAAGAGAATTTAGTGTTGCTAGAACTCCTCAACAAAATGGTGTTGCTGAGAGGAGGAACAGGACACTTATAGAGGCTACTAGAACCATGTTGGCAGATTCTAAGTTGCCAATCACTTTTTGGGCTGAAGCAGTTAACACTGCTTGTTATGTACAAAACAGGGTTTTAGTAGTGAAAACAAAGAAAAATACACCTTATGAGTTATTTAGGGGTAGATCACCTATCCTTGACTTCATGAGACAATTTGGATGTCATGTTACTTTTCTCAATACCATAGATTATCTGGGCAAATTTGAAGAGAAAGCTGATGAAGGGTATTTTGTTGGGTATTCCATGGTCAATAAAGCTTTCAGAGTATTCAACTTAAGAACCCAAAAGATTGAAGAAAATCTGCATGTGGAGTTCCTGGAAAACAAAGTGGATGTCAAAGGAACTGGTCCAGAAAGGCTGTTTGATCTTGATACACTATCCCATACTATGAATTATGTACCTATCTCTATAGGTACATCTTCTTATGATTTTGTAGGTTCAGAAGAGTTTCTTGATGATAATGAACCCAGCAAGGATCAAGTAGATGATCAAGATGAATTAAGTTTGCCTCTTTGGGACTATGCAGATAATGATGATATTCCAAAGACTGGAGATGCTCATCATTCTAATAATTCTGGTAAGGAAGGAAATAGCAACATGAACACTGAAGATCCTAAGCAGTGGAAATTGGGAGACTCCACTGCTAGGCGAAGTTTCCACTGCAACACCGAAGTGGAAAATACAACTCAGATTCTGAGGAAGCTCAAGCCAATGATGTTGAAATCTCAAATATGCCAAATGAGATTGCAGTTCCTCAGACTCCCCACACTTCAATTCATAAATCTCATCCTCTTGAAAATGTGATTGGGGCTGTCAATTCACCAGTGAATACTAGAAGACAAACAAAATTGTCTGATATTCATGGATTTATTAGTGAAATCTATGAATCTAAGCATCATGAAGGCAAGAATGAATGTCTTTTCATGTGTTTTTTGTCACAAATGGAGCCAAAGAATGTACACAAGGCACTTGAAGATGAAAGTTGGGTGGAAGCAATGCAAGAAGAGTTGCTTCGATTCAAGCTTCAAAAGGTTTAGGTGCTTTGTGATTTGCCTTCTGGCAAGAAGGTAATAGGTACTAAATGGGTGTTCAGAAACAAGAAGGATGAAAGAGGAATTGTTATCAGGAATAAAGCTAGGATTGTGGCTCAAGGATACACTCAGGAGGAGGGTATTGACTATGAAGAAGTGTTTGCCCCAGTTGCACGAATTGAAGCAATCAGGCTGTTCTTAGCCTATGCATCCTTTATGGGCTTTAAAGTCTATCAAATGGATGTAAAGAGTGCTTTTCTATATGGGCAGATTGATGAAGAGGTTTATGTTTCACAAACTTCAGGCTTTAAAGACCCTGAATATCCTAACAAAGTGTACAGGGTGGTTAAAGCATTGTGTGGCTTGCATCGAGCACCAAGAAAATTGTATGAGACCTTGACTACTTATCTTCTTGATAATGGGTTTCATAGAGGCAGAGTGGATCAAACTTTGTTCATCAATAAAGACAAGAATGATATCTTGTTAGTTCAGGTATATGTTGATGATATCATTTTTGGATCTACAAAGACAGAGATGTGCAAATAATTTGAGAAGCTAATGAAAGAAGAATTCAAGATGAGTTCTATGGGTGAACTCACATTCTTCTTGGGACTTCAAGTACAACAAAATCCAGATGGTATTTTCATCAATCAAGATAAATATGTGGCTGAGATACTAAGGAAGTTCAAGTTCACTGATGCAAAGTCATCCAGCACCCCTACAGACAAGACCACACATCAACTCTTGAAGGAAAATAGTGGTGAAGCAGTTGATGTGCACATGTACAGGTCTATGATTGGTTCTTTGATGTATCTTACATCATATAGACCAGATATTACGTTGTAGATTCTCTCACTTGACTGCTGTGAAGAAGATTTTCAGATATCTTAAAGGATTTCCCACTCTGGGATTATGGTACCCTAGAGAATCTCCTCTAGATTTGGTTACTTACTCAGATAGTGACTATGCTGGAGCTAGTTTGGATAGAAAATCTACAACAGGTGGATGACAATTTCTTGGCAACAGATTAGTGTCATGGCATTGTAAGAAACAAACAATGGTGGCTAATTCATCAACTAGGGCAGAGTATGTGGCTGCTGCAATTTGTTGTGCTCAAGTTCTATGGCTTCAGAATCAACTTTTGGACTATGGGTACAATTTCATGAATACCATCATTCATATTGAAAATAGCAGTACCATTTGCATTATTAAGAATCCAGTTCAACACACAAATACTAAACATATTGAAATTAGACACCATTTCATAAGAGATTGTTATGAAAAAGGACTAATTCAAGTTGTCAAAATTCATACCGATGACAACTATCCTGATTTATTAACAAAAGGACTTGATGTGGGTAGATTTCAGTACTTGGTAACAAGTATTGGAATGCTAAATCCATAAATTTTTTGTGTCTAAAGGTCACTGGTGTTGAGTGGAAGTCTCTGGGTACTAACATTGTTGTATTAGTTTGTATACGTTTTTGTGCTTGTGTTTTGCTTGTTCAATAACTTTTATGCAGCATAGATGGGAGTTGATCTTAAAAGGTGTATAACTGAGATACACAACAAATGGTTATTGATTCACCATGTCTAACCTACATAAGAATCAACTAGTCAGAGCAAACGACTCTTGGTAAAGACTTGACAAATCCGTTTATGGTTGATAGTTTACCAAAAACTATATGGTTATCAACTCACCATATTCTTTATGATTAAGAGTTGGCTAGTCCATAACAAACAGCTCATGGTAAAGACATATCAAATCCGTTGATAGCTGGTAGTTTGCTAAAACTATGATAAGAGCAGTCTAGTTTTTATATGTTTTTCTTTACCACTGCTCTTTGAAATTTTTGTAAAAAATTACCCTTTGCTAGTTCACAGTTTCCTTGACAGTAGTATTTTTACCACTGTTGATCTAGCTGTTACAACTGTTGTGTCAGTAACTAATTTTGTACTAGCCGTTATAGAAAAATCGCTTTCCATATATATAGGGTAACTTTTTAGAAGATTATCTACTTTCCTATTTGATATTTATCCCCTAAAGATAAATACTTTCCTTAGATACTCTTTCTTGCGCAAAACTCTTAAACCCTACCTCTAATTGTCTAGTTATTCCTTCAATTCTTACTGACATAATAACTTTTCCATCAAAAGTTTCTATGGCACCATTAAAATTTGTAGATGAGCACAACCAAGTGGCCTACTTAGAAAACTCAAACGAGAAGAGTGGCCCTGTTTTTCATCAGATTATGGACTTTCTCAATACTACCCATATAAGGTATGCTTTAATTTTAAATCCCACAATCTATATCTCTCAAATCAAACAGTTTTGGACTTCTGCTTAGTCCATAACCATTGAAAATAGAGATACACATGAAACAGTGGATGCTCTAAGAGCCACTGTGGATGGGGTAACTATTGATGTTACTAAGGCATCCTTGAGGAGAATTCTTCAATTGGATGATCTCAATGGTATCATCACATTACCTATGCCAGAAATACATGAAAATTTATCATCTATGGGGTATGATACCACTGATAAAAAGGATACTTTCAAAAAGAGTGGTTTTTGTCCCCAATGGAATCTTTGATACATACTCTTTTGAATTGCCTAAGTCCAAAGAAAACATCTTATGAACAATTCAGTTCAACAATGGCTTACCCTTTGGTTTGTCTAGCTTTAGATAGGATTTTTAATTGGTCAAAATATATTTTTCAAGGTATGCAAGGCAATGTAAAGAGTTCAACAAAAATTTTGATGTATCCAAGGTTTGTGCAAGCAGTGCTAAATGAGTTTCGACTGCAACCCAATAAAAACATTTACAAAATCCGTTGCCTTAAGCCTAAAGTTTTTCAAAACATGAATAAAGATGGCAATATGGATTTTACACCCCTCTTTCCTTAAATGCTTGCAAAGATATCACAAGTACAAACTACACCCATAATCACTGTTCCACACATTGATTATACTCCACCAGTTTCTCACACCTATGAAAGGAGGCAAAAACAGCCAACTCCTCTCATTACAACACAGCATGTCCCTGATCCTTTTGGTTTAGGAACAAGCAGTGGTGGTTCTAGACTTCAACCTAGTCCAACTAGGGAGGAATATGAACCAATGCCCTATGATTCACCTCTCCCATTAGGTTACACAGTTGGAAGTGTTGAGGGCAGTGGGCAACCAATGGAATTGATGAAAATTTGTACAACATTAGCAAAGCGGGTTAAATCTCTGGAACAAGACTTGGCACAACTTAAGGAGCAGCATGCCAAGGATATTACATCTTTGAAGGAGGAGATTCATACCTTGAAGGAAGAGTTGCAGGGGTTAAAGCAAACAAGAACTGCAAAGATTGTGCTATCATCTCCATCCTCATCTCATGATGGTGATTTAGAAGCTTTCAGTGCAGATTTGGGAAATTCTCCCAAACAGGGGAGGAAAACAGGTGCTGAAGCTAAGGGGAGGAAGCTAGATTTTGTAGATGAAGGTGTTACAAGTAAAGGCACAGAGGAGGTTATTGAGCAAGAAGAACAACAACTAGAGCAAGAGATTTTCAGTACTGCAACCACTGACTTTATTCCCACTGCAGAAGAAATTACCACTGATGATCAAGAAATTACCACTGCAGAGGAAGAAATTAAGAAGAAAAAGGTAAAGCAGTTATGAAAAGTGAAGAGCAACCTGGAAGGAAGATTTCTATGAAAGAATAAGCTCAAATTGCTTATGATGCTGAAGTTGCTCAAAAGATCAGAGAAGAAGAAGAAGCAAAGAAGAAAATGTTAGATGAACAAGAAGTTGCAGACTTCATGGAGGCTAAAAGACTGGACAGAATGGAGGATACTGATACACTGGATGTTAATCCAATTTCCACTGTTCCACCTACAGTTCTTAGAGAAAAGACTCCAGAGTTTTCATATGTGCCTACTGAAGAAGAAATTGAGTTCTTGATTACAAATGATCCAGTGATCAAGAAGAAAGCAATTGACCTAGTTGCAGATAAGTCTTTAAGCAAGAAAAAAACATTTCGTTAAAGGACTTTATTTAGATGAAGAATAATCAAGCACTTCAAGAGGTAATTGGTTCAGTCAAAAAAGGTCAAAAGAAACCAAGGCAACCAACTAAGGCACAAGTCATTGCATACATGAAGACTTATTGTTGTAAGGTTGGTGGTTGGAAAAGACATCAATTCAAAGGAATTTCTGATGATAAAGTTGAAAGTATCTACTACAGAGTTCAAAGACAAGATACAGATTTCATTCCAATGGACTCTGAAGAAGAAGCAAGAAGGTATCCTATTTTGAAGAGAAAGGCCAAAGACAGTGATTCTCGATGTTAAGAAGACAAAGTTCTTTGAAGAACAAGAAGTTCCAACCGAGAAATTCACGAAGAACAAACGGATATGATTGTGATTGAAGAATAAGATTTTTATCCAGAACCACTTCAAGTCAGACATCCTATCATTGATTGGGAAGTATACACTGCTAGCAATTTTGCTTCAACATGGAAGATCACAAGGCTAGCTGGTGAAACTCAATCATTCATTCAATTTAAAGATCTCATCAAAGCTTTTGACAGAGATGATCTTGACAAATTATGGAAATTAGTTCAAGAAAGGTTTGATGCTGAAGATCTATGAACCATATGTTAATGATGATTTCTGGAAATTCTCATGTTTATGTCTTGGTACTAAATGGTTCTACTATGATTCATGTGAATTTCATCATGTTTCTACAGCAAATGGAGTAGATGCATTCATGCTTGTTGAGAAAGAATATCCAATCAGAGCTAGAACTCTCACAGTGATGTTGTGTACTAATATAAGAGTTCATGAAGACAATGAGAAGGTCAGAGCATTGTTACTTAGGCGTCAAGATCAATGTTCAAGAGCTATTCAGAATTTGAGGAAGAAGTGAAGTGTTTGGTAGAATTCCCCAAATCCTTGAAGATGATGCAGATTGAAGAAACTTATTGATTTGCAGAGAAATCATAAGTTTAGGCGAGGATTGTTGGGAATAATCTGTTACCATTGATAGCTGTGGAAGACACTGCTAAGTATTGCACTAGCAGTGGAAACGTATTACCACTGCTGGCACATTATTACCACTGCTATTAGATAATTGTTAGAAAAACGTGTTTAGATAAGTATAGAAAAGATCTTGTGCATATTCTATATTGTTAGCTTTATACTTATCTTGTAAAGGACTCCTTGTACTATAAAAGGAGGTCATAGGTCATTGTCTTAGGTACTTATATAACGTATTATTCATATCAGCTTCAAGGTGTAACCCTAGTGATAAGCAAGTTCACTCGTATTATTAATTAATAATATTGGAGCTTAGTTTTGTGTTTAATCTGTGTTCACTTACAATACATCATATAATCCGTCTTCTAAGTATTACTAAGTAAATTCCGCGTGCTTATTAATATAATACAAAATATCACTGACACAAGGTGTGTGTTCAGATCCATCACAAAGATAAGCCCTTGCGGCTTCTTGTCTTCGGTTCTGCTGATTATGGTGGTGGTTCCTGTTATGATGGTATTGATTGTTGTTGTTGTTAGTATGGTTGCTGTTGTTTTGGTGGTTATTGTTGAATTGAGATGAGTTGTTGGTTTGATGAGTATTGGGGTTCATGTTTCTTCGATCAACAAACTTTCTTTTGTTTTCATTTGAGTTATGTGCGGTTCCAAGCTTCAGAATTGGTTCCATGAGATGGTGGGAAACAGTGACAACTCCTTCTACAGTCTGAGGGTTGGAAGCAACGACATCTCCTTCAATACTTCGGAGTAAACCCCCAATGAGACTTTCCAAAAGCTTGTCATTTGTGGGAAACATGTTAGGACACATGGCTCTCAGCTCGTGGAACCTTTTGAAGTAAGTTTTAAGATCATTACTATAACAACCCGTAAAATTTCATGTTATTATAATAATATTTATTATGTCATAAAATTCAAATCGGTTATTTTCTGACAGCTGTCGATATTTAAATTTAAAAATGAGAGGTCATCTCGTTTCTTTAAAAACCTGACACCGCACAAACGATACTTGTCCACTGAGTATCTATATAGTAAATGTGAAATTTATTATTGTCTGAGTTAAATTTAAGCAAACATAAGCTTAAACCATTGTTTTGGGAAGTTATCCAGCACACTACAAAGACGCAGTACATGCAGAACTAAAACTAAATATTGTAATGAGTGAAATAAATTTTTATCCTTCATTGATAATTTACAAAAGAAAATGAGAGGTTATTTCGTGAATTTATGTTAGGAATTGGAAATTCCACGTTAAAGTGTCGGTCACCCCAAATATTATCTAGCATAGTTTAGCTCGTAGACTTGGAGTTATTTACGTTATTATGTAGTTAATTAGTTAGTCCGTAGCGTAGAATAGTTTAGTGTAACACCGTGGAGGAAGGACGGGTCTTTACCCACTGTATGCATGATCCACAGGCCGATAGGAGGTCGTGTATTCTGTAACTATAAATACCTCTTCCATCCATGGAAGGGGTGGAGCTTCTCAATCTAACCTTTCATTTTTTGTTCTACAAGTCTCTACCAAGAAACTCCCTCTCTCTACATTCTCTCTCTAAAATGTCTAACATGTATTTTGATCATCCAAGACCACCTGAATCTCCAAACACAATAAATATTACGATCCTTCAATTGGCATCAGAGCCTAGGTTACGTTGTTTTTGGTGTTTCGAGTGGGTTTTTATTCATCGGGTTATGCGGTTTGTTAGGTTTTCGTATGCCGGTTATTGATGATAGTATTTACTGTCTTTGTGGTTACCGATTTTACATGTTTCACTTAAAACTTTATGCAGTTTTTTAACTTATACTGTTTTAAATCTGAAATTGTATAATATCTACATGGTATTTTTGTTGGTTGATTTTGGTCAAAATGGGTCATATTTATGTCCTGTCATGTCTTTTTCTGTAGTTTGCAACTTGGTCAAAAATTCTATTAGTTTCTAATGGTCTAATATTGTCAAAAAGCATCATCTTTGGGATGTTTTTCTGGGTTTTTGAAGCTGAACGGAAATATTGGTCGGAAAACATAAAAATCTTGCTAGCGACTTGACACAAAACGGTCCAGATGCATTGTATTTTTTATAGCGACTTGTCTTTACAAGTCGTGGCGACTTGGCCGTGGCGACTTAGCCGTGGCGACTTAGTCGTGGCGAGTTGTGTAAAAATGGTTTAGTGACAGAAAGGTAGAAGAGGAATAGACCAAGACCACAACAACACTATACCATATACAAAATGACATACGACCACAAAAAATATACCGAATACACTCTCACGACCTCAGTTTCAAACATCATTGGTACATGGTTAAGTTAACGAAAATGAGAAGCCTCGAAACTTTTTTCAACAGATCGAAACTTTCGCAAGACTCAAACAAAATGAAATACTAATTAATCACATATTTGGTTCAAGTTTTTTTTCGAATATTTTAAAGATTTTTTTCAACTGAACCATCACTCATCATCGATTAGTTTGGAAACCTTGTTTCCTTACTATCCGAACATAAAAGAAATGAAACCCAACAAGTGTCTTAATTTCTTTCTTAGTTTCATTCAAAGACTCAAACAAAAGGAATAAAACCTACCCGAGACCCTTTCAAAGGATCTTGAAGATGGCACCTTAATTTGCAAGATGACGCGATGCTAGGGTTTATTTAACGGACTATCAAATTGTTGTTTGTGTCTATTTGTTCGGATATAAATGGTATTGATGAACACGAATCTGAGATAAAGAGGAGATTGATAAAGAGGATATAAATTGTTGTTTGTGTCGATTTGATGTTTTGATGAGATTGAGATGTGCTAAGATCTTGGATGAATTTGTGAAATGCGTTTTTTTCCCAGATCTATTTTTTAGAGATACGTTGAATGTGGGGGCGGATGAATTTAGGAAGAGTGATTAGGGTTAGTTTGTTGTGTAATGTCCTAAATATTAGGTATCACAATTTTATAACCGGTGTTGTGTATGTCTGGATTGGATCAGATATATCTGTTAACGGGCCTGGAATAACTATTTTTGGATCAAGTTCAATATTTTGGAACGTGGCTGAACTAAATTCGAGTGAAACTTGCTTGTGGGCCAGGTTCTATTATTTGGACTGTGATGGTGATACGGAATATCACATTTTTTCCGAATTTCATTATAATCCAAGTTTCATTATTTTGATAAAATGCTTCATAATTTGGTAAAAATATGGTACTGTTGGTCATAAATATTTTCACGAGGGATACATAAGCTCACGGCTAGAATGGAATTGTTATTTGGAAATTCACGGAGGATAAAAATTCCCGGCTTGAACGATATTGAAAAATGACTACGGGATTATTTGGACGGTATTTCATATTTGGATTTGAAGTGAGGCTTTCTGGGCGCGTTTACTTATTTTCATCTTCTTTCTTTCTACCCTTCCACGAAGATGACTTGTTCGGGTATTTATAGAGTGTGATGAAGACTTGGCTATTTAGTTACGTTTGTGATTCTTTCTCGCTTAACCCACAACGTAGCTATCACTTCGGTGTCTCACTCAGTTGAGAATGTCAAGAGGTTTTGTACATTGGGTACACCGTTTCTTCTTCACAAGGATTAGTACAAGTTTAAGTAACAAATCTGGGGAATTTTACTTCATGATCAAGTCTGGTATATCGGGTTTACTTGACCAGGTGGTCACAGCAATTTCCGACTGAACTCGTGAATGATGTGTTTACCAATGTGTGAATTGAATGCTTGATGATGGTGTTGATGTTCGACAATGAACCGTTGATGAACCGCTACATGTTCCCCTAAAACACACATTCTCTAAAACCAAAGTTGTCATTACACGTTCAAGCTAACGTTGTTTACGGTTTTGTCTTGATTTTGTAAAATCCCGCGAAAGAATCCATTTCTCGGTTTAAATCATAGACTTGTAAAATCCCGTGACAATGGAAACATACTGATAATAGTAAGGTGCATTTCCAGATCTATCTTACGGTTTATTCTTGGTTTTGTAAAATCCCGTGAAAGAAACTATTTCTCGGTTTAAACCATAGAGTTGTAAAATCCCGTAATGATGAAACCATCTTGGAGAAAGGAAAGTGTATTTCGGAATATTATTTGATTCTTGTGCTACAGTTTCTGTTTCGAAGAAGAGATAAAATGGTGTACTTCATGAATTGGATGTGTTTGGATATTCGTCATGGCAGTTTGGTTATTACTTGGTTTTACGGGGTTATGTGCTTTTAACCATGGTCAGGATGAAACCATTATCGAAGTTCGTTTAAATGTCAAAGAAGGCTAGATTTGAGCTTTTAATCAAAAGATGTGACAACGGAGTTAATTCACAATTATTTATTTGAGGTTGAAGTGAATTATCACGGGCAAGTGTACTTAGTATCTGAAGGTATCGGGGATGGATGGAAGAAGATTCTTCATGATCCTTGTTCGGGCTCTTATTACCTCAAAATAACTATCACTTTAAGGAGTTACATTGTAGTGCTCAGTGTCAAATTCAATTGTGGATTTTCAAGAGGTGATGTACGTCTTATACTTGATGGTTGGTTGGTTGAAGAGTATAGAGTACTTAGAGATTCAATGGAGGATGAAGTCTCGACACCGCTCTTTGTTACATATGTGCAAGTTTAAGTCACGAGTTCGGGTTAGTTTTCTTCACGGTCAAATTCATTATATTCGGTTTTCTCCATCAGCTGTCACGACAAAGAGCCTACAGAATGATAATGGGGATGATTACATGTTTTGCTAAGAGAGCTGAAAAGAGAGAGATTATGACGTATGAACACATCAGTTCATGCCTCGTACTCTAAAGAAAAGAAATGTGTATGCTTCAGTGCGCATTATCTTCTGAAGAAGAGAAATCTTCTAAACTATGACCATTCTCATCAACATGCTTCATGCTTTTTACATGCGCTTTCAACTATCAAGTGAACCAGGCTACTGCTGATTGTTTTCTTATTCCACTTGCTCAACTATAATGACGATGGCGACATCATGGGCTAATTTTGCGGGGGAGAAGTGTGAATAGACTACATATGGATGATTTTCACTTATTCAATCAAGAATGGCAACTCCGTATGCAATTCTTGAGGAGGAGAAGAAGTGTGATAATTCTGCATGGTTGATTGACTTATGAGAATATATGGTCATACGGCTCCTAACTCATGTAAGAACCGATCTTCTTCTTATCAGGTCATCGTTACATGGAGTTTTTCATCTAAGAGTCGTTGGTTGACATCTTCACACGGGCTGAGTTGATTATCGACAAAGTGCTTCCGGTTAATGCTTCACGTACACATCAACATGATGATTCTGAACAGTCTCTCTATTCTTGTTTGATGTGATTGTTTGCTTGGTGTTACCATTTCGTGTGTTCGTTGCGGGCTGATTGCTGATTTCCTTGATGAACATCTTTCTGTTCTTGTTTGATTGGGAGGGATCTTAATTAAGGGTATTTGCGAGATGTAAAGTTAATTGGGATGCTTTTTGGTGTGTTAAAGATGTTAACTATCTATTCCCCAACTGGACAATCTTGAAGAAGGTCGAGTCTACAGTCTGTTCTACATTTTCTGCTACATGTTAGAAGACTAAAGACGAGTTGCAATTTAACAATCTAAAGACTTCTTCTTAATCTGGGCATTTATCAAACAGATTGTCGGTTTAGGGGAGAGCACTAATTTGGGGAGAGTGATATGTCTGATTTAATCCCCAATTAGACTTGCTCACACTGTACTTCAGCATGTTGATTCTCACAAAGACTTCAAGCGTTCTTCTCAACAGATTTCTAGTATTTGGGCTTATAACATGTTGCTGATTCTGAAGTGTCAAAACCAGCAAGGGGGAAGGAGACTCACATCTAAACACAAAGCGAGTAAACTTGATGAACTTAATTCTTCTAAGTGATTGAAGATATCCCGGGAAGACAAATTTTATTACCGCAGAGAAACTCAAGGTATGACTCATGGCGTTTAGTATTCTTATTCCAACTATGTGGGGGAAGAGATGGAGGAGTTAGTTTCTGAAGATGAAAGAGGTACACAAGTGTGTGATGATTTTGATGTTATCACAATCATCAGGGGAGAGAGATTGTGTACATTGGGGATGCTCAGCTGCTTCACTTGAGGGCTTAATCTGTGATTCAGAGATATAATCACTTATTCCTGAGTGGACATCCGCAGAGATTGTCATCCGCAGAGATAATCAGTGATTCGCCTGCTTCTTCAATGTTATCGGTTATTCTCTCTTTGGGCATTCGGGTACTTCGGGTTCTTGAGCTTCATGCACTTTCTTCAAGGGGAGAGAAAAGTATACATCGGGGTTAATCTTTGGCTATTGGACTTAATCTGCTACTTCGATGGTATAAGTTTCTTTGTCTTCGGGTTTGTGTATTTGGGTTCGTGAGCTCTAGTCTAAGAGACTGACTACATCAATTCGTCTACTTGGGGGAAGTGGTTTCTTGACAACTTCTGGTATGGATTGCTTCAGAACTTCAGTGGTAATGAAATATGCGAAGAAATTTAAAGAGTGGGATGATACGTTGTTGTTCTATTGGATAATATAACCTCGAACGAAGAATCACGGTGATCGTTCTTAAAAGGAGCAGCGGGATTTATGATAATGGTGTGCTTCTCTGTGCACCTGGCTATGGAAATCTTGAAATAGAGCTTCGAATCTGCTCATCTAATGGATCTTCGGTTTGGGGGGAAGCTGCCAAAGTCTCTTTCTCAAAGGCTCATGTTCTATCTTCTATTCTGGAGCCTCGGAAGCTTTGGTGGTGGAAGTTTAAGAGATGATGAGTTCTATCTTCCTCAACGGGGCTGCTCGATATCCTTATCTCGGTACTCGTATCATCATCCTTCTTAAACTATATCATCTACTCTATCTTTGTACATATTTTTTTTCAAAAACCAAATACAAAAATATAAAACCCACAAAAACAAAATAGAAAAATATAAAATCAACAAAAGCCCATAAAAATCAGAAAATTGAAAAATACCAAAAATATGTTTTCTCAAGACATGTCTTCTGGTATCGATAACATCTACGGTCATAGAAATGTTATTCAATAATGGCACGGGACTTTAGATGAAGTTCGAGCAGGAGGTGTAAATATCTCTTTCTAAACATGTCTCAAAAAATGGCTTACAATTATTTCAGACTGTAACCCCAAGGCTTCAAATAATGGTTTGCTATTATTTCAGATAGCAACCCGATCTTCAAAAGGAAGGAAAGTGCTGCGCTAAACCAATTTTCAAAATATTTCGTGCACTTATCCTAAAAACAAAATGAGGAAAGTATGTCGAAGGACTGCTGTTCCTACACAAATGTTTTTCCGTCTAAAATTCTTCAGAAAAATATTTGTTGTTCAAAATGGTGGAAAATGAGTTGCTTGAAAATCAATCAGTATCGGAGTTTTCATAAATTTGCAAACTCAATCAATGAATTCCGCGCTTTTAATTTTTTTTAAAATGAGTCATTGATTGAGGGGGAGAATGTTTTTCAAATTTATATCATCTATCGGGCTTTCTTAATTATCCTAATATGCTTCATTAAAAATGATGTTAACCAACGTTGAAGGACTAGGTGCCTAGGATTAGATGATTAGAGTTTGAGAAACACATTATTCCCATACCCTATATGATCTGATTGATATGTTAGATTGACTTTTATTAGTCGATTGCTGTTTGGGTGATGTCGACCACCATATATCTGTATGTATGTTCACTAACGTATGCAGATATCATGGATATAAGAATGTTCCCGATCCGGATCTGACAAATGAAGATGATTGGATGCCGAAAGGAAAGGGTAACTACATCTTGGGTTGACAAATGAAGAAACGAAGCTTAATTGGACTTTTATGGAGAGTTGGCATAAATGCAACGTAAGAGGTCTCACTGCATCAGCAGATGGTTTTCTTCATCAATAAATGAAGAAACGGAGCTTAATTTGACCTCGATTGGCATTAAAATGCAACGTAAGAAGTCTCGCATCACAGATGGTTTTCTTCCAAGCCCTACAAAGAACATCAAGATGCACTCAACCACCATAAGCGTATATTTGTGCGGGACAAGTAGTGGATGATAACATTTGTTTAAAAACAATTTTTTAATAATATTGTTTTAATAAATGGAAAAATATTGTTTTGAAAATAAACCGGACTTAATTTTGAAAATCACCGGACTTCATTTTATCAAAACTTAAGTCACTCAATCATCGACTACGGTCATCGATTGAGGGAGAGAGTGATTTAAAATAAAATATTTTCAAACGATATTTCTTCACAAAAGTCCGTTTTGTATGATAATAAGTAGTGATCTAAAGATTTAATGTTATGTCATGGTATGATTTTTCTTTTGAATCAAGGTCTTTCAAAATGAAATTTTTTCTGTCCTTGTTTGATTGTGAAATTGTTTTATTTTACTAAAAGATCTCTTAAAACTATCATACCTGACACTAACAAACTTTAATGTCTAAATGGTCCTTATCTGTCATCTTTCAAAAATTGAATCTTGCCACGTCTTTTCCTAAAACTTTCTAAATGATTTAAATCATTCGGGATCCAAAATCTCAATTGGTTTGAAATTTTTGATCGGGGGAGAGAACGTGATTTAAATCTCAAATTTGTTTAAATGGAATCTGTTTTAGTCCTTTATAGGCACTCCTGCCTCCATGTGCCAAACGATTTCAATATATGATGCACATGTTGAGGGGGAGCATTTATCCAAAAAAATCAGATGAGTATTTAATCCAGGCGCATTTTCTCCCATGTTTTCTAAACCTTATTAAATCACTTGGGATCCAAAATCTCAAAGGGTTTGATATTTTTGATCGGGGGAGAATTTGTGATTTAATAAAAAAATTTGATAAAGGATGATCGATTTGATTCAAAAGTGCTAGTTCTCTCTATATGTGCTAAACTCTTTCATTTATCGATGCACATATTGAGGGGGAGCAAATGGTTTCTTAATGGATTTTGTATTCGTGGATGTGCTTCAAATGAACTCTTGCCTCTATGTGATAAAATGATTTCAAATATCCTATGCACATATTGAGGGGTAGAATTTAACAAAGAAATTCAAATGGCTTTTTCTAAGGAAATTGTGATCAAGAAATTATTTCAAAGAACTCTTGCCTCCATGTGCTAAACAATTTCAATATCATATGCACATGTTAAGGGGGAGCATTTCTAAATGATCAAAACAATTAAGGTACAAAATGCTTTGATTTTATATCACAAGTACCTTGATTGATTTTTCCAAATGATTTTTCAATTGGTTTCATGAAAGAACGAACTGTACCAAAAGACCGACCATTTTACTTTATGTATGGAGTTATAAGGATGGTGAGGTTAGGTATTTGTTCCCACGATCCGCCAGAACCGGAGGGATCTACCCAGGGACAATCCACTAGATAGTGTAGAGTCCTTAGGTATGAAGAAAAAAAGGAGAAAAATGAGAATATGGGAAGAGTGCGGACTTAGATAGAACTAGAACTGGAATAAACCCAACAAGGTTCTAGTAATGAAGTCTCGGTAAGCACTGATGGGTTGAAGAAATGAAAAAGAAATGAATGTGAAAAGGGTGAGAAGAAATAGCCATCTAATAATTCAACCTTAGGGCAGAAACCGGGTTCAATACATATGCTACTGGTGGTTACTAAGGTAACACTGGTATTGAAAACAAGACGTCATGGAACCAAAGGACACACTGCACTACAACTTCCCAAGCTACTGGTGGTTACTAAGGTAACACTTGTTTCATTCTCACAAGGAACCGACATAATCTATCGACTTTCTCTTAAAGATTGTTGATATTGAAGAAGGAGACCCTCTCCCTAGTCTCCGACACAGGAACCAAATGTGCACAATTGAGTCTAGAGCCACGAGATCATCCACAATATCTCATTAGGACACAAAATTAATGAAGACTTGCTGTTTCATACAGTTTGGAAAGTAAGTATATATTGAGAGTCCTACGCATTATCCTTGTGGTATTGCTAGAACATCCAAGTGATATGCAAAAGTATTGATGATGAAGATGGAAATCCTTCTAGAGCCAACAACAAACAAGCTCTTGGTGGGTGACATGTGAGATCTTCTCGTAAGATCAAGCTTGTGACAACTGGATAGAAACAATGGGGAGATTCACTCTTGAATCAACCTTGGTCCAGGAAATGAATTGACGAATATTTTTGGAAAAACCGTTCAATGTGCACATCTTCTTTTTCTCTAGCACATTGAATGTGTATTCATTTTCAAATTCAAAAAGTATCTCTGATTGAAAAAATAATTTTGGAAAAACCGTTCGATGTGCGAATCTCTTCTTTTATCTAGCGAATGTGTACTCTTTTCAAATATAAAAAGTATTTATGATTAAAAATTGATCTTTCTCATAAAACCTTCGTCGTATTGCAAAACTCTTTCTTCTAAGCAACATGCGATTGTTTTTCAAATCATTTTTCATCAATCAGTGAATCTCAATTCGCTTGTTCACTCACTCCGTGTTCTCTTCTTTGAGACGTTCCGGTTTGAGAATGGCTAGAACAGATGTGAAACCCTGTAAAGGAGATTCTTCGGAATCATACCTGATCACATGCAGTACTTGTACTGATCAATGGTGAACCGTGGGCCGTGTACGTCAATTCAACGAAAGTGATCAAAGACACTTTCGTGCCCTTTATTGCTAACTGTCGTATGCAGGTACACCCCGACGATTGCAGCTGATTAGAATTGAGGAGTCAATCCAAAAGCCGCATGCTCACAGCATCCACACTTAATTGAAGAAATCATGACTTGTGCATATCTACAGAACCTGGCTCTGATATTTTTATACTATGTTTCCGCTACGCCAC
Source organism: Chrysanthemum makinoi (assembly GCA_910596185.1). Taxonomy (NCBI): domain Eukaryota; kingdom Viridiplantae; phylum Streptophyta; class Magnoliopsida; order Asterales; family Asteraceae; genus Chrysanthemum; species Chrysanthemum makinoi. Next base: position 193,019,385 of record OU343217.1, on the reverse strand, counting down.
TGCAAATATCATGAACCAGTAAAGCTTCCGCTACTCTGATGGAAAGATGTCATGATCCTGAAAGTGTGAGCATATCGGTCCAAAAGTCACAACATCACATGAAGGCAACACTATAAAGGGTGATCCAGAGATTTACCGTGGCTGATGATCTCAAGAAAGCTCAAAGATCATCAAGATGTGGATCATTTCAAAGACCTCCACTGAAAGTACAAATCAATGCGGACTTTGAAGACTCGCTACTAAAGCACAAAGATTACGGAATTGAAGAATTGAAGTCTACGAGCTCAAAAACAAAGTCAAAGAAAAGTGTCGGTTACCCCAAATATTATCTAGCATAGTTTAGCTCGTAGACTTGGAGTTATTTATGTTATTATGTAGTTAATTAGTTAGTCCGTAGCGTAGAATAGTTTAGTGTAACACCGTGGAGGAAGGACGGGTCTTTACCCACTGTATGCCTGATCCACAGGCCGATAGGAGGTCGTGTATTCTGTAACTATAAATACCCCTTCCATCCATGGAAGGGGTGGAGCTTCTCAATCTAACCTTTCATTTTTTGTTCTACAAGTCTCTACCAAGAAACTCCCTCTCTCTACTTTCTCTCTCTAAAATGTCTAACATGTATTTTGATCATCCAAGACCACCCGAATCATCAAACACAATAAATATTACGATCCTTCAATTTAGAAAAACACAGCACCACACACATACCGACACCGACTTAGGAACGGAAAAATTGTTATAATATAAATTCTACGTAATAATGAAACCATATTATTACGCTTCCGAAAACGTTTCCAAAAATATAATTTTTATAATTTATGTATATCGGGAAGGTACATTTACTCGAAGACTCGACAAAACGCGGGGTATAATCTATACTGTGTATAGTAATAAAACAAAATAAAATACTATCCTAACTCTAGCCCTAACGTCCCATCCCTTTCATTTTTTCTCTTTTCTGCTCTACCCTCTTTCTTTGTCCCTCCCAATCAAACCAAATCCAGAATTAACACTAATTTGGGTGTCTTCAACCCTTTTCTGAGGTCAACCACAAAATATCATTCCTCACATGCCAAAACCGTCACCTATCATGCTAGCCATCACATGAGTCCATCAAGCGTGGCTATGGAGAAAGAGACGTGTGCCAACATAGGGAAATACCTACCAAATCGAGGTCAAGAAACCTAGGAAATCATCTCAATGTTTTCATCTATAAATAGTTTGTAATCTTCCACAGGTTCTCTTCACATCTCATACACAACCACGAAATTAGGGTTCATATAAATTAGGGTCTTCTCAAATTGATAGAGGGGTTTTGTAAATTGAAGTGTTAGAAGTGTAATACGAGTTTCAATTGCATCAATTTCAAGAGATTCGAGTCCAGTTTGGACTTTTTCCTTGTTCGGTTCATCCCACCCCATTCAACATCACATTCTTGTAAGGACTCTTGAATTAATTTTTGATGTGTTAACATTTTGCTAAAGTCATCAATATAATTTTTTTTGTTACCGATTGTAAGGAATATGGAATTACAAGTTATTGTTGTTGTTGTTGCGCATAAGTGGTAAAAAGGACTAGGATATAAACTGTAAAAATTGGCTTGTAACTAATGAGTAATCAGTGCTAAACACCTCACTCAGCGGATGTTATTGCCTATCTCTTGTTGTTTTTAAGTTTGTTAGCCTTGGCTAAGATTTGAAACCTCACTCGAGGTATTAGTTTTGTTTGATTTTTGCCTCGGCTAAGGTTAATCCCCCCTCAAGGAGTGTAAGTGGTTGCTCATCTTGTTTGACTCATGCGACCCTAGACCCCAAATGGGTGCAATTGGTGTCGAGTTTCAACTCAAGTCGAGTCGTGCCCGAATGGCACGAGATGAGACTCGAGTTAAACCCCTATACTCCCTCAATGTTATGTTATTCAGTCTCGGTTGTTTCAAGTGAAAAGTGAAACTACCTCCCCCCACAAGTGTCATTTGAGTTTGCCTATCACTAGTCCTCGAGGAACATATGTTCGTGTCCTTGACCGTGCCTAGTCGAAGTATTTTTGTTTGATTTACTTCGTGTCATGAAAGAACACCCCGAAGGGTGTTGATACCACGACTGTCCCAAGTGATAGACTCATATGTTAGTCCCTATAAACCGAAAGAGGTTTTGATGTTATTACGTTTTCTATATGTTTTATTTAACTCCTTGCATCATATAACATAAGCAAAAGAAAACTTTCACTAAACTAAGTCACGAATTAGTTATATACAAGAGCTACATCTTTCCTTGGGCCTTAAAGCCCAAATATGTAGGAGTGTTAGTTTGTCTTTGTGGGTTGCAAGCCCATTCAGTTTCCAATAAGTTCGTTTGGGTTGAAGCTCCACCAACCAAGAGTCCGTTTGGTTTTGAAAAGCCCACCAGGGCGCGTCAGATTTGCGACAAGCCTGTTCAGGCCCAACATGAAGGTTTTTGTCTAGGCTTGAGGATCTCATCACCATCATAGACAACCTTTTGAGCAGCTTTTGCTATTTTACCATACTCAGGATTGGGTTCCTCTACAATGGGGATACTATGCTTATCGCTTAAGACTCTATGCTTACTGACCATGTAGTAGCTCGAAGGGTGTTTCCTTGTATGCGATACAACTTGTTTTCAAGTTTGTTTTTCAAAGTTTTTAGGTTGGAAAATTCAATTAAAAGTTTTGATTCCTTAGTATTGAATTCCTGCTTAAGCACTTTCACATTTTCTTGAAGTTCTTGTTTTTGCTTAGCAGTTTTATTAAGCTTTTCTTGTATGGAATTTAAATCTTGTTTTAATACTTCTTCCCTAAAATTGCTTTTCTCGATAAGTGTACGCATTTGGATATCCATTTCCTGCCACGCAGTGGTTAGTTCAAATTTAGCACTGCGTCGATATATGGCAACTTGATCCTTATAGGTATTGAGTTCAGTGGGTCAAGGAATCATCGAGCACAAATGCAGTGAATTCATCAGTGCATGCATTCATTGTAATGCAGAAGATTCATCACTTGGTACAATAATATCTTGTCATCTTGCTTCACATATTGTTCATATGGGACAACTCCCATATTTTCAATATCTGATTCAATGACTTCAGTAGATTGTACTTCATGGTGAATCTTTTGCTTATCAACCACATCATATAGTTTAAGTACCTCTGATATGATGGATTCCTTGGTGGGACTGGCCCGTTGAGGTGAAGAGACCATTGGAGAGATGTTAGCCATGAAGATAGTCTGTGCATATGGTTCATCATCAACGTACGAGTCAAATGCATCACAGTCTGCAACTTCGAAGGCGTTGGGATTGTTCTGAGCAGCACCATGCACAGGTTGTTCGTCCACATCAGCATCGTATGTCTTAGCATTCCCATCAGTCAAGAACAATAGCTCCTCTTCATTCAACATTGCTCCACCATAGTTGTAGCACTTGATTGGTTTTACTTGACCCTGAGCCATGTTCCTTCCACGATTCTGAATTCCACCACCAAAACCAGCATTCCCATAACCAGCACCTACATTCCCTTGTTCGTTGTGTGGAAGGTAAGCATTCTGTCTTCCCTGCACATTTTGCACCACTACCTTTCCATCTTTAATAGTAGCATGATTTTGAAGATTTGATGCAGTTCTGAGATGATTGTTGGTATGTGGGGTGAAATTCAAGTTTTGCTTGACCATAAGAGCCACTTGATTGATAAAGTGTTCCATGACTGCGTTAGAATCAGGAGGGTTATACCCACAGTCAGGAATGAGCTTGTGGTTACCATTTCTAGTGGGTATGACTTGTGATGCTTTGGTAGTAATCCCTACATCTGTGTAGAATGCAGTTGAATCATTCGCTCAAATGCAGCATGTTTCTCATTTTGTAGCAAATAAGCATACAGTTTCTCATAGTTGGTGTTCTTCAATCCTTTGTTAAGCTTGACTGCTGTGACAAATTTGTGCCATTCGGTATTCATGTTGTTCACAAACTTTGAATTTAGCTGGATATTTGGCATTGTCATCTTGATATTCCTCATATCATTCACAAGCTTGTGGAATCTGACATGATATTCATCCACTTTCCCCTGGTATCATTTTGAAGTTCTCAAAGTCATCATACAATTTGAGACTCCCTATCTTCTTGAGTCAGATTCGAACCAGATAGAAGCATCTTAACATTGTCCCAAACAGCCTTAGATTCAGTGTTGTGATTGATCAGCTTGTAGGTGTCTTTAGGTAGACCTTGGAGAACAATATTTGAAGCTCTGATGTCTGCATTGTATCTCTTCTTCTCCTTATCGTAAGAAGCTCATCATATGTCTTTGGTCTATCCAAATCCTAATATCACGTGAACCATCGCAGCTAGTTTCTAGAATGTGTCTTGTTGTCTCAACTTGATATGGTCCTTCATCAATTGACTTAAGGATGTTAACCCCATTTTCCTTTCCTAAGCGATAACGATTCTTTGTGACCAAGATTCATAGTCGGTTCTATCAAGCATGGGAGGATCGAGTATCGAACCTGCAGCTTGCACATCATCAGCAACGGAAGACATGTTTAAATTCTACGGCATTTTACAAATCTTTGATTTAACCGGGAAATCGATTCTTTCACGGGATTTTACAAAATCAAGAGCGAAACCATAAAACTTATACACTTAGACGTAGAACACAAGCTTATGCGTAGAAAGCAACTTAGGCGTAAGAATAGCTTATGCCTAATCAAGCAGCTTACGCTTAGACAGAGCTTAAGCGTAGACTTTTAGGATAAAAGGCTTAAGTTTATGCGTAAACTAAGGCTTAGTAGTAAGAACCTTATGAGTAAGTTTTCCTTAGGCGTAAGACAAACTTATGCGTAGAAAAAGGCTTAGGCGTAAAGATTTTACTCGTAATCTTTAATGCTTATGCGTAAAAGTAGGGTTTTAACCAAAAAATCCTTTACACTTATACCGGTATAAAAGATATCCATAGTCGAAGTATTTGCAGGCTTATCCAAGTACGAAACACCGAAAACCACCAGATTTGAAGATCACGTGAAGAACACCTTGCGCGTAAGATCAGGGTTTTCTTATGCGTAGGAAATGCCAAAAATACCAAACGCTATTTTTATTACCAAAAGCATTTAGTAAACCAGATTATAATGATGAAGCAACCTTAAAAACACCAAAACAGGAACAAAGTTTAAGACTTGATGATCCAAACCACTTTTCACTCTTACGCGTAGGATAGTAGACTCGTATCCAAACACGTTTAAAAATCAATAAAAACACGTAAAGTTTGAATCTTTTTGCAAGAAACTAAAATTTTAACACTCAATAAACCTTAACCCATAAGAATCTTGAGTTTTTAAGTGTAAAATTTAGTGCTTTAAGCTTATCAAAAAATTGTATACGAAACCCACACGTAAACACAAGGATATGCGTAAAAACCAAACCTTAACCCAACATTAACTATCAAACCAAGAGCATGAGAGATGGATGATCAAACCATTGGTCTTGATACCATTTGTAGCATCTTGGTTTATCACAAAATCATCATAAGCACATATGTTAGGCGTAAGGAATAAGGTTTAGAGAGAGAAAGTGGGAGAGAATGGGAAGCTTAGTGAGACAAAGAAAAAAGAATTATGAAAGCTCCAACCCTTTGCCTTGGAGGGCAAAGGGTATTTACAGGTACAAACATAGGACGCATCCTTTAGGCTGTGGATCAAGCATACAGTGTGTAAAGACTCGTCCATCCTCTACGGTGTTACTATGTAAACTACTTATCATCACTAAATGACCACGACTACGAGCTTTCTAATGAGTATATATACTTGAGGTGACCGACACTTTAACTAATGGATTTACTAAATCCTAACAATCTCCCCCTAAGGGAGGTCACCTCAACTTTCATTGATTACAAACTGATATAACATTTTGTTGTTCTTGGTTTCTTTGATTAAGCTCTTTTGTTCTGCAGCTCGTAGTATTTGATTCTTCATGTTCCACATGTTTTGTTCTTTCAAGTGGAGGTCATTAACTGATCCACGTGATGTTGAGTTTTGAGCCAGTTTTGAGATCATCAGTCACAGTAAATCTCTGACTCCTCCTTTTGATGTATAGCCATTGTGTGATGTTGTGACTTTCGGACCGACATGCTCACATTTTGGATCATGATATCTTCTTATCACAGTTGCGGAAGCATTTGTTGATTCGTGATATTTTTATCAGAGTAGCAGAAGCATAGTATGAGAATATCAAAGCCAGGTTATGTAGATTAGCACTTGTCATGATTTCTTTAATTAAGTGTGGATTCTGTGAGCATGTGGCTTTGGATCGACCCCTCAATCTCGATCACCGCAACCGCCGGGTGTTCTGCATAAAACAAGTTAGCAATAAAGCGCACGAAAGTGTCTTTGATCACTTTCGTTGAATTGAGGAACACGACCCACAGTTCCCGTTGATCAAGACAATTACTGCGTCGTGATCGTGTATAATTCCGAAGAATCTCCTTGACAGGGTTTCACAACTGTTCTAGCCATTCTCAAACCGGAACGTCTCAAAGAAGACAACACAGAGTGAGTGAACTAGCGAATTGAGATTCACTGATTGATGAAAATGATTTGAAAACAATCGTGTATTTAATATAAAGGGTTTTAAAATACAACGAAGGTTTTATGGAAAATCAGTAATCAATCATAAATACCCTTTAATTTTGAAACATTAATACACAGTCGATGTGCTACAAAAAAGAATTTTTAAGAACAACGACCGGTTTTTCAAAGGTATCCGTCAATCCATTTCCTGGACCAAGGTTGATTCAAGAGTGAATCGCCCCATCGTTTCTATCCAGTTGTCACAAGCTTGATCTTGTGAAAGATCTCACATGTCTCCCACCAAGAGCTTGTTTGATTTTGGCTCTAGAAGGATTTCCATCTTCATCGTGAATACTTTTACATATCACTCGGATGTTCTGGCAATACCACAAGGATAATGCGTAGGACTCTTAAAATATATTCTTACTTTTCACATTGTGTGAAACAGTAAGTCTTCAAGAATAATGTGTCCTAATGAGATTTATTGATGATCTCTTGGCTCTAGACTCAATTGTGAACTTTGGTTTCCTATGACGGAGACTAGGGAGAGGGTCTCCTTGTTTAATATCAACAATCTCTACGAGAAAGTCGATAGATTATGTAGGTTTCCCATGAGAATGAAACAAGCCCTTTTAAGAGGAACTTGAGTAGCTTGGGAAGTTTAGTGCAATGCGTCACAGGGTCCATGACGTCTTGTCTTCAATACTAGTGTTACCTTAGTAACAACCAGTAGCATATGTATTGAACCCGGTTTCTACCCTACGGTTGAATTATTGGATGGCTATTTCTTTTCACCCTTTTCTCATTCCAATTCTTTTTCATTCTTCAACCCCTTCAGTGTTTACCGAGACTTCATAACTAGAACCTTGTTGGGTTTGTTCCAAAGACTAGCTCTGTCTCAGTCCGCACTCTTCCCAAATTCTCATTTTTCTCCTTTTTTTTCCAACATTACTAAGGACCCTATAGTATCTAGTGGATTATCCCTGGGAAGATTCCTCCGGTTCTGGCGGATCGTGGGAACTAATACCTAAACTTATCATCCTTATATCTCCATGCATAAAGAAGAGTTGGTCGGTCTTTTGGTATTGTTCTTCCGCCTTGAAACCAATTGAAAACCATTTGAAAAAAAAATCAATCAAGATACTTGTGATATATAATCAAAGCATTTTGTATCTTAATTGTTGTAGGATCGTAATATTTATTGTGTTGATGATTCGGGTGGTCTTGGATGATCAAAATACATGTTTACCATTTTAGAGAGAGAAAGTAGAGAGAGAGGGTGTTCTTGCTAGAGGTTTACACAAAGGAAATGTTAGATTGAATGAGAAGCACCACCCCTTCCATGGATGGAAGGGGTATTTATAGTTACAAGAAATACGACCTCCTATCGGCCTGTGGATCAGGTATACAGTGGGTAAAGACCCGTCCTTCCTCCACGGTGTTGCTCTAAACTAAACTACGCTACAATACTAACAAATAAATTACTTAATAACGTAACAAACGACAAGTCTACGAGCTAACTTATGCTAGATAACATTTGGGGTGACCGACTCTTCACTATGGAATTTTCTAATTCCTAACAATCTCCCCCTAAGGGAGGTCACCCCATGTTTTACATTTTGAATCCTAGCATTCTATTCTTTACTTTGTTCTTGAGCTCGTAGACTTCAATTCTTCAATTCCGCAATCTTTGTGCTTAAGTAGCGATTCTTCAAAGTCCGCATGATTTGTACTTTTAGTGGAGGCCTTTAACTGATCCACATCTTGATGATCTTCGAGCTTTCTTTGAGATCATCACCACAAGAAATCTCTGGATCACCCTTTATTGTGTTGCCATCATGTGAAGTTGTGACTTTTGGACCGACATGCTCACACTTTTAAATTATGACATCTTTCCATCGAGTAGCGAAGCCTTATCGGTTCATGATATTTGCAGCGCAGCGAAGCATAGTATGAAATATCGAGCGGTTATGTAGATATGCACCAGTCATGATTTCTTCAAATTAAGTGAGGATGATGTGAGCATGCGGCTTTGGAATGACTCCTCAATTCGATCACCGCAACCGTCCCAAATGTACCCGCAAACAACGATTAGCTATAATAAAACACACGAAAGTGTCTTTGATCACTTTCGTTGAATTGAGGTACACGCCCACTTCCCTCGCTGATCAAGAGTACTTTGTGATCGTAGGATTCCTAAGAATCTCCTTGATGTGGTTTCGCAAATGTTCTAGCCGTTCTCAAACCGAACGCCTCAAAGAAGACAACACGGAGTGAGTGAACCAGAATAATTGAGATTCACTGATTGATGAAAAATGATTTGAAAAACAATCGCGTATTGCTTGAAGAAAGAGTTTTGCAATACAACGAAGGTTTTATGAGAAAGATCAATTTTCAATCAAAAATACTTTTTGTATTTGAAAAGAGTACACATTCGACGTGCTAGAGAAAAGAAGAATTTTGCACATCGAACGGTTTTTCCAAAAGTATTTTTTCAATCAGAGATACTTTTTGAATTTGAAAACATAAGTACACATTCGACGTGCTAGAGAAAAGAAAAGATTTGCACATCGAACGGTTTTTCCAAAAGCATCCGTCAATCCATATCCTGGACCAAGGTTGATTCACGAGTGATAATCGCCCCATCGCTTCTATCCAGCTTGTCACATGGTTGATCTATTGAATAGATCTCACATGCCACCTACCAAGAGCTTGTTTGATGTTGGCTCTAGAAGGCTTTCCATCTTCATTGTGAATATGTTTGCATATCACTCGGATGTTCTGGCAATACCACAAGGATAATGCGTAGGACTCTAAATATATACTTACTTTCCACATTGTGTGAAACAGCAAGTCTTCATTAATTTTGTGTCCTAATGAGATATTGTGGATGATCTCTTGGCTCTAGACTCAATAGTGCACATTTGGTTCCTATGCCGGAGACTAGGGAGAGGTCTCCTTCTTCAATATCAACAATCTCTAAGAGAAAGTCGATAGATTATGTAGGTTCCCGTGAGAATGAAACAAGCCCTTTTAAGAGGAACTTGAGTGTTTTGGGAAGTTTAGTGCAAGCGCCACTTTGGGTCCATGACGTCTTGTCTTCAATACCGAGTTACCTTAGTAACCACCAAGAGCATATGTATTGAACCCGGTTTCCGCCCTAAGGTTGAATTAATGGAGGGCTATTTCTTTTCACCCTTTTCACATTCAATTCTTTTCATTCTTCAACCCCTTCAGTACTTACCGAGACTTCATAACTAGAACCTTATTGGGTTTATTCCAGATACTAGCTCGCCTCAGTCAGCACTCTTCCCATATCTCACTTTTCTCCTTTTTTCAATATACCTAAGGACTCTACATTATCTAGTGGATTGTCAGGTAGATCCCTCGCCTCGCGGATCGTGGGAACGAATACCTAACCTAACCATCCTTATAACACCATGCATAAAGTAAATTGGTCGGTCTTTTGGTATTGTTCTTTCCTTCATGAAACCAATTGAAAAATCATTTGGAAAAACAATCAAGGTACTTGTGATATGAGATCAAAGCATTTTGTACCTTAATAGTTTTGATCATTTAGAAATGCTCCCCTCAACATGTGCATATGATTTGAAATTGTTTGGCACATGGAGGCAAGAGTTCTTTGAAATAATTTCTTTGAAATAATTTCTTGATCACAATTTTCTTAGAAAAAGCCATTTGAATTTCTTTGGTAAATTCTCCCCCTCAATATGTGCATAGGAGATTTGAAATCATTTTATCACATAGAGGCAAGAGTTCTTTTGAAGCACATCCACGAATCACAAAAGCCATTAAGAAACCATTTGAAAACTCAATCAAGGTATTTTATAAATCACTTTAAAAAGCTTTCGTACCTCGATAGTTTGTTTGCTCCCCCTCAATATGTGCTTCAAGATTCGAAAGCGTTTAGCACATATGAGAGAGCAGACTGCACAATTAAATCAAAACGATCACCTTTTATCAAATTTCATTATTAAATCACAAATTCTCCCCGATCAAAAATATCAAACCCTTTGAGATTTTGGATCCCAAGTGATTTAATTAGGTTTAGAAAACATGGGAGAAAATGTGGCCTTGTTTAAATACTCATCTTGTTTTTGGATAAATCCTCCTCCTCAACATGTGCATTGTGTATTTGAAATCGTTTGGCACATGGAGGCGGGAGTGCCTTTGAAGGACTAAAACCAATTCCATTAAAACAGATAAGAGATTTAAATCACGATCTCTCCCCCGATCAAAATTTCAAACCTTTTGAGATTTGTGATCCCAATTGATTTAAATCATTTAAAAGATTTTGGGGAAAGACGTGGCTTGATTTAATTTTGAAAAATGAGAGATAAGGACCATTTTAAGACATTAAAGATTGTTAGTGTCAGGTATGATTGTTTTAAGAGATCTTTTAGGTAAAATAAAATAATTTCACAATCAAACAAGAACAGAAAAAATTTCATTTTGAAAGATCTTGATTCTAAAGAAAATCATACCATGACATAACATTAAATCTTTAGATCACCACTTTAATTTCGTACAAACGAACTCTTTTGAAGAAATATTGTTTGAAAATATTTTAAATTAAATCACTCTCCCCTCAATCGATGACCGAAGTCGATAATTGAGTGACTTAAATTTTGAAAAAATGAAGTCCGGTGATTTTCAAAAATTAGTCCAATATATTTTCAAAACAATATTTTCCATTTTCAAAACAATTTAATCAATTTATTCAAAATTGTTTAAAAATGGTATCCTGCACAAAGATACGTTAGGTGGTTGAGAAGCTTTTGGTTGTTGCTGTAGGGCTTGGAAGAAAAACCGTCACGATGCAGTGAGACTTCTTCATACGCTGCATTTGAATGCCAACTGAGGTCAAATTAAGCTCTGTTTCTTCAATCACTTAGAAGAAAACCATCTGTCGATGCAGTGAGACCTCTTACGTTGCATTTATGCCAACTCTCCATAGAAGTCAAATTAAGCTCCGCTTCTTCATTTGTCAACCCAAGATATAGTTACCCTTTCCTTTCGGCATCCAATCATCTTCAATTGTGGGATCCGGATCGGGAACATTCTTATATACCAATATACATGCATACGTTAGTGAACACACATACCGATATATGGTGGTCGACATCACCCAAACAACAATCGACTAATAAAAGTCAATGCAACATATCAATCAGATCATATAAATGTATGGGAATAGTGTGTTCATCAAACTCTAATCATCTAATCCTAACAATCATATCCTAGGCACCTAGTCCTTCAACATAGGTTAACATCATTTTTAATTAAGCATATTAGGATAATTAAGAAAGCCCGTTAGATGATATAAAATTGAAAACATTCTCCCCCTCAATCAATGACTCATTTTATAAAAGATTTTAAAAGTGTGCCAAGTCATTGATTGAGTTTCCAAATTTTATAAAAACTCTGAATCTGATTGATTTTAAGCAACTCATTTACCACCATTTTTGAAAACAACAAATATTTTTCTGAAGAATTTTAGACTGAAAAATATTTGTGTAGGAACAGCACCCTTGACATACTTTCCTCTTTTTGTTTTAGGATAAGTGCACGAAATATTTGAAAATTGGTTTAGTGCAACACTTTCCTTTCTTGAAGAGCGGGTTGCTATCTGAAATAATAGCAAGCCATAATTTAAGCACGGTTACTAAGTAACGCAAGCCATAGTTTTAAGCACGGGTTGCCATCAAGTAAGCAAGCCATATTTTGAGACATGTTTAGAAAAAGAATATTTACACCTCCTCGCCGAACTTCATCTATGGTCCCATGCCATTATTGAATGACATTTCTAAGACCGTAGATGTTATCGATACCAGAAGACATGTCCTGTGAAAACATATTTTTGGTATTTTTGAAATTTTCTGATTTTTATGGGTTTTTTTTGTAAGTTTTATATTTTTTATTTTGTTTTTCTGATAAATATATACAAAGATAGAGAAGATGATATAGTTAAAGAAGATGATGATACGAAAATCGAGATAAGGATATCGGCAAAGACGTCGTAGAAGATAGAAGTCATCAACTCTTAAACATTCACCACCAAAGCTTCGGGCTCTTGAATGAAGAAAGAAATTGAACCATCGAAAGTGAGACTTTGGCCTTCCCCCAAACCGAAAATCCTTTAGCCGAGCATTCAAAGCTTTTTCAAGCTTCCTTAGCCAGTGCCCCAAGAAGCACACCATTATCATAAATCCCGCTGCTCCTTTTAAGAACGATAATCGAGGTTCTCCGTTCGGTTATATCATTCAACAAGAACAAAGAACGTATCATCCCACTCTTTAAATTTCTTCTCAAATTTCTTTTCTACCGAAGTCAAGCAATCCATTCCAAAAGGTGTCAAGAGACCACTTCCCCAAGTAGTTGAATTGATGCAAATACTCTTAGACTAGAGCTCACGAACCCAATACATATACCGAAGACAAAGAAACTTATACCATCGAAGTAGCAGATTAATTCCAATAGCCAAAGAATAACCCCGATGTATACTTTTCTCTCCCTTAAAGAAAGTGTATGAAGCTCAAGAACCCGAAATACCCGAATGCCCAAAGAGAGAACAATTGATAACATTGAAGAAGCAAAATGAATCACCGATTATCTCTGCGGATGACAATCTCGTGGATGTCAACTCCGAATAAGTGATTATATCTTTGAATCACTGATTAAGCCCTCAAGTGAGACAACTGAGCATCCCCAATGTACACAATCTCTATCATCACACACTTGTGTACCTCTTTTATCTTCATAAACTTTCTATTACATCACTTCCCTCACGTAGTTGGAATAATAACACCAAAAGCCTTGATGAGTAAAACCTTGAGATTCTCTGCAGTCATGACAAATGTCTTCCGGGATATCTTCAATCACTTAGAAGAGTTAAGTTCATCAAGTTTACTCGCCATGAGTCAAACCTTGAGTTTCTCTGCGGTAATAACATTTGTCTTCCCGGGATATCTTCAATCACTTAGAAGAATTAAGTTCATCAAGTTTACTCGCTTTTGTGTTTAGATGTGAGTCTCCTTCCCCTTTCTGGTTTTGATGATTCGAATCACAACACATAATAAGCCCGCATACTAGAAATCATTTGAGAAGAACATCATAAGCTCGATGTCTGTGAGAATCAACTTGTCGAAGAATATGAGCAAGTCTAATTGGGAATTGAATATGACTTATAACTCTACCCAATTAGTGCTCTCCCTAAACCGACAACTGATTAATAAATGCCCATATTAAAAAGAAGTCTTTAGATAGTCAAATGCAACTCGCCTTTAGTCTTCTATGTAGCAGTAGAATGTAGAACCGACGTAGACTCGACCTTCTTCAAGATTGTCGGTTGGGGAATAGATAGTTAACATCTTCATCACACTAAGATCATCCCAATTAACTTTCATCTTGCAAATCCCCTTAAATAAATCCCTCCCAATCAAACAAGAACAGAAAGATGTTCATCAAGGAAATTAACAATCAAAGCCGCAATGAACACACGAAATGGTAACACCAAGCAAACAATCACATCAAACAAGAACCGAAGGTTGTTCGGAATCATCATGTTGATGTGCACGTGAAGCATTAACCGGAAGCACTTGTCTTTAAACTCATCATCCCGTGTGAAGATGTCAACCAACGGCTCTTAGAAGAAACTCCATGTAACAATGACCGATAAGAAGAAGCTCGGTTCTTACATGAGTTAGGAGCCGTTTGACCATTTATTCTCTAATATCAATCAACCATGCAAAAAAAAAATTCACACTTTTCTCTCCCCTCAAGAATTGCATACGGAGTTGCCATTCTTGATTAAATAAGTGAAAATCATCCGAATGTTCTATTCACACTTATCTCCCGCAAAATCAAGCACATGATGTCGCCATCTTCATTATAATCGAGCAAGTGGAATGAGAAAACAATCAGTGGTAGCCCGGTTCACTTGATGATTGAAGGCGCATGGAAAAAGTATGAAGCATGTTGATGAGAATGGTCATAATAAGAAGATTTTCTTCAAGATAAAGCGCAGGTATTACACTTTTCTTTTCTTTGAAGAACGAGGCACGAACTGTAGTGTTCATACGTCATAAGAAGATTTCTTCTTCGAAGATAATGCGCATCAAACGCATACACATTTCTTTTCTTTGAGTACGAGGCATGAACCGTTGTGTTCATATCGTCATAAGAAGATTTCTCTTCTTTCGAAGATAATGCGCTTAATCAAACGCATACATTTCTTTTCTTTGGAGTATGAGGCGAATGAGCGTGTGAACGAGGCGTCATAAGAAGATTTCTTCTTCAAGATAATGCGATCAGAACGCATAACATTTCTTTTCTTTGGAGTACGAGGCCCGAATCTGATGTGAACAGACGTCATAATCTCTCTCTTTTCATCCTCTCTTTTGGCAAAACATGTAATCAACCCCATTATCATTTTGTAGCCTCTTTGTCGTAACAACTGATGGAGATAACCCAATATCATGAATTTGACCCTGAAGTAAACTAACCCGAACTTGTGATTTATACTTGCACATATGTAACAAAGAGCGGTGACGATTTCCATTAGCATCTCTAAGTACTCTCTATGTACTCTATACTCTTCAACCAACCAACCATCAAGTATAAGACGTACATTACCTCTTGAAAATCCACAATTGAATGTGACACTGAGCACTACAACGTAACTCCTTAAAGTGATAGTTATTTTGTGGTGGTATGAGCCCAATTCCCCAAGTGGTAAAAGAAAAGGTAAAAGACACCCAACAATAACTAGATTTCCAAGTCTTCGTTTTTGATAATAAGCTCGAACAAGGATCTTGAAGAATCTTCATCCAACCATCCCCGATACCTTCAGATACTAAGTACACTTGCCCGTGATATTTCACTTCAACCTCAAATAAATAATAGTGAATTAACTCCGTTGTCACATCTTTTGGTTAAAAGCTCAAATCTAGCCTCCTTTTACGTTTTAAGTGAACTTTGATAATGGTTTTCATCTTGACCATGGTTAAAAGCACATAACCCCGTAAAACCATGTGAAAACCAAACTGCCATGACGAATATCCAAACAATCACCCAATTCATGAAGTACACCCTTTTATCCCTTTTTCGAAGCAGAAACCGTAAGCACCAAAGATCAAGTAAGATCCAGAATTACACTTTCTCTTCTCCAAGATGGTTCCATCAATACGGGATTTTACAATTCTATGGTTTAAACCGAGAAATAGTTTCTTTCGCGGGATTTTACAGAACCAAGAATAAACCGCAAGAAAGATCCGGAAATGCACATTACTTTAACCAGGATGTTTCCATTGTCACGGGATTTTACAAATCTATGATTTAAACCGAGAAATAGGTTCTTTCGCGGGATTTTACTAAATCAAGACAAAACCGTAAACAATGACAGCTTGAATGTGTTATGACAACTTTGGTTTCGTTGAATATCTGTTTTAGGGGAACATGCAGTGGTTCATCAACGGTTCATTATCCAACATCAACAATATCAACAACCATCCAATAAACACTTTAGTAAACACATCATTCACGCCGATTTTGCTATTGTTGTGACCACTTGGTGAAGTAAACCCGATATGTCAAACTTGAACAAGAAGTAACATTCCCGATTTGTTACTTAAACTTGAACTAATCCTTGTGAAGAAGAAACGGTGTACCCAATGTACAAAACCTCTTGACATTCTCAACTGAGTGAGACACCGAAATGATAGCTACGTTGTGGGTTAAGAGAGAAAGAATCACATACGTAACTAAATAGCCAAGTCTTTATCACATTCTTTAAACACCCAAACAAACTCATCTCACGGAAGGGTAGAAAGAAAGAAAACGAAATAAGTAAACGCGCCCGGAAAACCTCACTTCAAATCCAAATAGGAAATACCGTCCAAATAACCCCGTAGTCAACCTTGATCAATAAACAATTCATGCCGAGACATAATATACTCCGTGAAAATGCATAAACCAAAGTACCAAACAACTCTCATCATTAAGTCTCATTATCACAAATTTCTTCAATAAATCTCATTAAATCCAAGTCTTATAAATCAGATCTCATATTAAGAAGCCCATATGACCGTCATCCGAATCCAAGCTTTATGACCCAATGTTCAAAAGAACATATGTATTAATCACTTATACTCCCGTTATGGTAAATTTGAAATTGTATAACAATCTCCAAATTATATATCAACCTCTAACGAGAAGTGTGATTATTCATTCAAACTCTAAAGCCAAGTGAGGTCACCTACTTCAAAAATCGTTATCTCAAATATTAAGCGCAAGCCGTGAATTTTTATCCTCCGTGAAGATTTATACTATTCCAACATATCAAACAAATAACAATAATTTATATCCAAAGAAATAAGTTTTGGATACCAATTAAAGCCATTTTTTTTTTGTTAGAATCATTGCTACCCAATATCAGATTATTCATCATATCAGCCCAAGAATCAATGAAAGGGTGCCAAGCCCACGTTCAAAGAAAAACCATTGCAACCAAAGCCCATGTTAGACTTAACAGACAACCCGATCCAATTCAATGTATACACGGCCCAAAGAATTATTGTCCGATCCAAAAAAAATACGCACCTCAATTCACATAACCGGGTATAAAGGAGATATAACAATTCACTTTTACCCTAATTATACTCATAATAACAAACCCTAAAACACTTTGAAAAAACAGCACGCCTACCAACTATCTCTACTCAAAAAGCATATCTCATCTCAAACTTATCAAACTACTTCAATCTCCAAAACATAAATCTGCCATTACCTCAAACGCAAATCAATAATCAAAACATCTCATTCATCACATCCTAAACACACGGACAACAAACTCCCTTCTTTCAGCTTAAGTCTCTTATCACAACAATATGCATCAATGGCCTCGCCACAGGGTTGGCTCGAGGGAATAGCGACAGCCACAGGGATGGCAAGAGGATGGCTTCACGAACATATTCCAGGTAGGTATCAAATAATAACAAACCAAAGATAAAAGATTTAACAGATTTGTTAAAGTCTTTTACTTTCTTGTTCGAATAGCAATTGAAGCTAGGCTTCACAAATCAAATCTGAGTCTGAGTCCATGTAATGATGGTCTTGATTATTTCATTTTGAGTACGAGTCTAAGATAGTCCGTGAAGAATAAGGTTTGACTGAGTCTTTGATGTTATTGGTTTTAATTATTTCATTTACGAGTCATTTGAGATGGGATAGCAATAGAAGTTGAGTTGGTTGTTGAATAATGGTTGTTGAACAATGTTTAAATCTGATAAAAATATTCATGGACTTATGATGTTACAAAACAGAAGTCGAGTGGTTTTTGGTACAAGGTTGGTCTTGTGGTCGAGTCTCGTTGTATTCATTACAACTTCATCTTCATTTATTCTAATAGTTTTTGGACAAGTCGCTAACCATTTAAATCGAGTCGCTAATTTTTTTGAGTCAAGTCACTTACATAACCTTTTTCAAAAACCAACTCGCTACCAACAAATGAATAAAAAATCGCTAGCATTTTTTCAGTTAACGCAACTCGCTGATTTATTAAATAACAAGTCGCTACCTCATTTTAGTAAACAAGTCGCTACACAATTGACAACTCGCTAGCACAACTCGCTAACCATATACAATGTATCTAGACAACTTGTAAAGACAAGTCGCCACTGAAACAAATCGCTAGATAGATTTTTTACATTTTGCTCCGGCGATTTTTCCGACCATTATTCTGACCATATTCATACAAACCGAGAAAACTGCTATGTATATTCATGTTTGACCACAGTTTGACCATAATATTATCACAGATTTTGGACCAAAACGTCATAAAATATGAGACAAAAATGTTTGGACACTATTGTTGACAACAAGACTGTTTGGACAATAACATTGACACAAGACAGATTTGACAATGACAGAACCATGTGACACTTTTGCCCAAAATAAGATACAAAAACATTGTTAAAACTTTGTTTACCAAACTATAGGAGAAAAGAAATCCGACCACAAAAAGGTATACAAAACAGTTTTAACAAGAATCAAAGACCACAATAAATCGACACAACACAGCAACCTTGGCTCTGGTACCAATTGTAGGATCGTAATATTTATTGTGTTGATGATTCGGGTGGTCTTGGATGATCAAAATACATGTTTACCATTTTAGAGAGAGAAAGTAGAGAGAGAGGGTGTTCTTGCTAGAGGTTTACACAAAGGAAATGTTAGATTGAATGAGAAGCACCACCCCTTCCATGGATGGAAGGGGTATTTATAGTTACAAGAAATACGACCTCCTATCGGCCTGTGGATCAGGTATACAATGGGTAAAGACCCGTCCTTCCTCCACGGTGTTGCTCTAAACTAAACTACGCTACAATACTAACAAATAAACTACTTAATAACGTAACAAACGACAAGTCTACGAGCTAACTTAAACTAGATAACATTTGGGGTGACCGACTCTTCACTATGGAATTTTCTAATTCCTAACAATTGTTTTTGATATTTTAGAAATACTCCCCCTCAACATGTGCTTCAAGTATTAGAAATTATTTTAGCACATGGAGGCAAGAGGACTTACGAAATCTTAGATTGAGTAAGAAAGATTCAATCTTTTGATTAACCTTTTCTAAAATGATCATCATCACTTCCCGATCAATTCAAGTAGATAAAGCATATTGGGGAAGGATGAGGTTTTCATAAGGTTGCTCCCCCTCAATATGTGCGATGATTTGAAAGAGTTTTGCACATATTAGAAAGAACCTCGTGACTTTGAGACAAATCAAACACGTTTCAATCCTTTTTGGTTTATGATAGATGCTCCCCCTTCACATGTGCATGGAAAATTTGAAATCGTGTGGCACATGCAGGGAGGAGAGCTTGTTGTTATATTTCTAAACCACTTGTTGAATTATCAGTTTATATCTAATTTAAATCACAAATTCTCCCCCGATCACAATTTTCAAATCCTTTGAGATTTGTGATCTCTATTGATTTAAATTAATTTTGAAAACTTTTGAGGAGAATTGTGACATGCTTTTGAAAAAACATTCCAACTGATAAGAATCAGATTTTGAGACTTTAAACTCCATTGTTTAAACATGCATGAATATCTTTTAAAACATAACATTAGCCAAGGTCTTGAACCAATTGTATAAAACATTGTAAAACATTGTTCTTTTTTATTATTCAAGAGTAGACCTTGCTCGTTTACGTGCCAATTGTTTGAAAAATACTCTTTTTGATTTGATTGAAATCATTCTCCCCCTTAATCAATGACATAAGTTGTTGATTGAAAGATAGAGATTTTGACAAATGATAAGCCCGGATGATTTTCAAAAAAAATAGAGTCCGAGGTATTTTCAATGCAATTTTGTTTTCATTAGATGACAAATATTTTTCAGAAGAATTATTAGAAGAAAAAATATTTGGAAAGAAATATTTTTCTTTTTGGTGACAAACATTTGTTTTTAGAATCAGAGCATGAGGTTTGAAAATTTAAGATTAAGCATAGCTCTGTTCTTTCTTTTTACACGGTTACTACCAAATGACAATAAACCATCATTTTTCCATCTCGTTTTTTTTTTAAATAAAAATAAAAAAAATTAAAAATAAAATTTATTTCCGATCGAACTTCATCTAAAGACCCGTGTCATTCTTTGAGTGACAAATCAAGATCCGTAGATGTTATCGAACTCAAAGAAACATGATAAAATAACAATATTTTTTTGAAAATTTTCAAGATTTTCTAATTTTTATGGATTTTGAAAATTTTATATTTTTTTATTTTCTTTTTATTGGTTTTATATTTTTGTATTTTGGTTTTTGAAAAAGATATATACAAAGAATAGATAGAGATAAACACATTTACTCCTCGTCTTCCTCATGAAGACGTTTGAGCGTTTCTGGTTGAAGGCTCTTTAAGCCTAGTCGTGGAAGAATAAACTTAAAACGTTCTCGAGAAAGAGCTTTGGTGAAGATGTCTGCTAACTGATATTCAGTCCTTACGAAGTATAGTTCAACCACACTGTTTTCAACTTGTTCCCTGATGAAGTGATGTCGAATGTCAATGTGCTTAGCTCTAGAGTGTTGAACATTGTTGCGTGCAGAGAGCAATGGCACTTTTGTTATCACAGTACATAGGAACTTTGTTGAATACAAAGAAATAGTCAGATAATTAGGATCTCATCCACAAGATTTGAGCACAACAAGATGACATGGCTATGTATTCAGCCTCTATAGAGGATATGGAAGTACTCATTTGTTTCTTTGAAGACCAGCTCACAAGCTTATCGCCTAAAACTTGAGCACGTCCTGACGTGCTTCGACGTGTATCTTGACATCCTGCATGGTCAGCATCTGTATAGGCCATTATGTCCTTCGGGTACTAAAGTCCCATGTTAATGGTTCCTTGAAGATACCGAAAGACCCGTTTAACCGCTTCAAGGTGCTTTTCGGTAGGCTTAGCCTGGTATCTAGCACACATGCATACAACGAACAAAATGTCTGGTCTACTGGCTATGAGATACATCAGGGATCCAATCATACTACGATATTTCATTTGATCCACCATGATCCCTGAGTGGTCCTCTTCCAGTTTTGTACGCTCCACCATAGGAGTGTCAACAGGGTCACTGGTGTGTTAAATCCAAATTTCTTTAAAATTTCATTTGCGTATTTAGATTGATTTATAAAAATGCCTCCAGGACTTTGTGAAATTTGTAAACCCAAGAAAAATAACATTTGTCCCATCATTGACATCTAAAATTTGGAGCCCATCTCCTTTGAAAATAGGTCACATTCATTTGGGTCGGTCGAGGCAAAGATAATATCATCAACATAGATTTGCACATGGATTAAATGTTTGCCTGACCTTTTGGTGAACAATGTCGGATCAACTGCTCCTTTGCTGAATCCATTAGATAGAAGAAAATTTGATAGCGTATCATACCATGCTCTAGGGGATTGCTTCAAACCGTAAAGGGCCTTTTTCAAATGATAGACATGAGTAGGATGCTCTGGATTCACAAAACCTTCTGGCTAGCTGACGTAAACCACCTCTTTAAGATCTCCATTAAGAAAGGCGGTTTTCACATCCATCTGATAAACAACCATGTTCTTACTAGCAGCATTAGCTAAGAAGATTCTGATTGCCTCAATACGTGCAACGGGAGCAAAAGATTCCTCAAAATCAATACCCTTTTCTTGACGATATCCTTTAGCCACTAACCTTGCCTTATTTTTCAGAACGTCACCGTGCTCATCAAGCTTTACTTTGAAGATCCACTTGAGAGCAATGATCATTGCACAATCTGGAGCGGGTACTAATTCCCATACATCTAGTCGATCGAACTCATGAATTTCCTCTTGCATTGCATTGAACCAGCTGTCCTCGGACATTGCCGTTTTAACATCTTTTGGTTCGATCTTCGAGAGTACAGAATTGAAGAAGCACCATAAGGCATCTGTTGCAAGTTGTTTTCGAGTGGATACTGGACGAGAAGGATTCCCAATGATGTTGTCCAATGGATGGTCATGTGTACATTTTCTAAGGTGCTCGTGTGGTTGTTGTTGAGGGACGAAGTAGCGAGTTTGGATCCCTGATGAAGATGGTTCTGGTGTTGGTTCAGGGGAAAATATGTTCTCAAAAGGACCATCTTCGGGAGTAGCAAAAGGGTTATCTCCCTCAAAATTACCAATTCCATGATGTACAACCGATGATAGAGGGTTTGAGGATGAATATGAGTGATCGGCAGCTGGTGCTTCTGGAGATAGAGACATTGAGATAGATGTATTCTCTGTGATGATAGGTTCAGAAGCCACCACTGTTGATGTTGAAGAGGTGTAGTTCTCATGAGGTTCATAGTATTCATCAAACATCGGATCAAACAGTTTCTTCAAATCTTCTTCAGATGGAGGTACATATGGAACTGCTGGGAAGTGATTCTGTACAAGAGAGGAACTGATGGAACTACTTGATAGAAATTGAGGTGCAGGTCCAGAACTGGATTGTCCAGGAGCCATTTGCTAAGACAGCTCATCAAACGTGACGTGAATAGTTTCCATGATATCACGGGTTCTTTTGTTGTAAATTCGGTAACCTTTCCTATTTGATGCATAGCCTACAAAAACTCCGATGTCCACCTTAGCTCTTAATTTACCTAAATATTGACCATCATTCGTTGGATAGCACAAAGCACCGAACATACGAAGGAAAGAGAGATCAGGTTTTCGAACGTGGACAAGTTCGTATGGAGTTTTTCCATGAGAGGTGTGAATTAGGGAACGGTTTTGGGTGTAGCAAGCAGTGGCAATGGCTTCTGCCCAGAGGAACATTGGAACCTTTAAGAATATAAGCATAGTTCTTGCAGCTTCTACAAGAGTTCGATTTCGTCTTTCAACTACACATTTCTGTTGAGGAGTGCGAGGAACACTTCTTTGATGGCTGATCCCAATGCTTTCATAGAACTGACTAAGTTCTTTGTTGACAAACTCAGTTCCATTATCTGTGCGGATGATTCTGACTATTTTATTAAGCCGGACTGCAATGTTTAACAAGTTTGATGATGATGTCGGGAGTTTCATCCTTTGTCCTAAAAAACTTAACCTAAGTGAACCGTGAGTAGTCATCAATAATGACTAACACATATTTCTTCCCGTTTATCGTTTGTACTCTCATTGGTCTGCATAAATCCATATGAAGGGTATGAAGAACTTCCATAACAAAGTTTGCAGGTTTGGGTTTGTGGGCATATTTCTTGTTTTTTCCCAATTGACATGCTGAACAAAGATGATATTTCTCATATTTCAATCTAGGTAAGCCTCTTACTAGTTAATGGTTCCGAAGTTCAAGTGATTGAGAAGACGATGCCATAACCATGACTTTGTTTTAGAGGCCTTTGACAGTAAGCAGATTGGAGAAGACTTCATCATATCTTCGATAGAGATGGTGTATAAGTTTGTTCCACGTGTTCCTCTTAAAAGTTCTGCACACCATCAAGTTCTCTAACGAAGCAAGTATGTTTTCTAAAGGCCACTTCTAGATTAGAATGACAGAATTGACTGACAGAAAACAAATTATGACCAAGACCTTCAACGTAATATACCCGGGAGATTACACTGTCACCAACTACATAATCTCCATAACCCATAATTGCTCCAAAATGGTCATTTCCGAATCTAACAGTCCCGATAAATTTATTCACGAATTTCATGAGCCCCGAGCGATCTCCAGTCATATGCTTTGAGCAGCCTGAGTCCAAATACCAAAGGACGATTTGTACGACCTGCATTTGAACATCGACAATTGTGGATAACTGGTAGCATTGGATCCCCATGTAAGAATGGGTTCCTGTTGGTTAGTACATGCAATTAATATACCTACAACATTTCTAGAATCTATGACAACTTCACTAGTGGAGGCAGGACTAGTAGTGGCAGTGGACCTATGTAAGGTGTGACCACTTCTTAAAGGTATGATTTTACCAGTGGGCTTCCATTTCTTAGAAGGCATAGATCTAGACATCTTAGGACAAGATTCATTCAATTTAAATTTCCGGCCAGTAGGTTTCCATTGATAACCCACATTACTAAATTTTCTTCCTGTAGGCTTCCAATAATGACTAACCCCTTTTATTTTAGGCTTCCAGATCTCCTTAACCTGTTTAGCATTTTTTATAATTTTGATTGGAGTATTAACAACATTTATCACCTCATTCACAACACATTCATGATTAAGACCAGAAATCAAACATTCCTTACCTGTTTTGCAAAAGGTAGCAGAATTCGAATTAGTTACAGTACGCTTATAGCTAATACTGGAATCAACACGATTTGTTTTATTCAGCTCAAACTTATTCTTTCTAGGGTGTTCTTCTACTTTCTTCTCTTCAACACTTTTGGCTGGCAAGATCCTATTTCGCATTGTATTGCCTGAAGGCTTTGACTCGCTAACCTTATTGTTGATGATTACTCCTGTAGAAGGAACAACATGAAATTTAGTTGGTGATGCTACTCTTTGCATTAATGGTCTAGAAGTGCTGGGATCTGAAGTTTTGTAAGGCACATTAAAAGACACATTCTTAACCTTAGGCATTGAACTGGGTGCAACTATTCTATCTCGCCTATTACAAGCTTTCGGACTTGTGACAATTACGTATTCTAAGAGTTCCTGAGATCTTTTGGCATCCATGCAGGCATAAGCTATGGTACTATCAAAAGGTTTTTCTATTCTTTCATCTTCAACTATCTCACGAAGACCCTTCAAACTATCCTTAAGGTATGAGAGATATGCTTTATGTGCAAGTTCATTATTCCTAATGGGCGGGGGACTATATAACATATCGATAGCATACATATCACAAGCAGAAACCTTAGGAACAGAATATTTACAATTAGGGATTGACAATTTTCCTTTCACCTCACGCTTCAGATTCTCAATATCGTTAAGTAAAGAAGTTATCTTTTCAATGTGTTTATCATGATTAAATTTGAATAAATCATATAACTCTTTGTTATGATCATTAACCTTTGAAATTTCAGCTTTAAAATAATCATTTTCCTTTTGCAAGTTATCAATAATGTTTTGAAGTTGATAATTCTGAGAATCTAAAGGTGGAGGCATTCGAGAACCATTAAAATCATGCTTTTCTCCCTTTAGTTGTGAGATCTGGGTTTTCAATCTTTTGATCGTGTTGCAATGAGCTTGAATTTGTTCATCACGTTTGCTAATTTCAAAAACTGCATCAAACTCAGGAGCATCAGAGGATGTCTTGATATTTGAGGTTTTAACATTTTCTTTGAGATGTTGATATTTTAATTGCAAATCAAGATGTTCAACATCTAATTTAGAAAAATGTTTGACCAGGTTATCATGATCATCCTGTTCTAATTTCTCATATAGTTTTGAATTTGTTGTTTCAAGCTCAATGACACGATCCTGGGAAACTTTCAAAGCAACAGATAATTCATGAAATTGAGATGCAGTAATAGAAGAATTTGTAGCAGTGTAGAATACATCTTGAGCAACACATTGAGAAATCAAGTTCTCATTTAAGATATGCAGATTCTTCCTTTCAATTTCATTATATTTGAGTTCCCGTTCATAATTATTGACCTCAACTATCATTGCATCAAATTCCTTTTCCATTTCTTTAATCTCTATATCTATCCCCTTTTTAAGACTCTCAAATTGACCTTTTAATTGTTTAAAGAAAGGAATGACCTCAGTTAAATAGCATTCTTTAGTTTGCTCAAAACCCCTTTCCCCTTCAGTTATCCCAGTAGGTGTGATTCTCTTTTTACACATTTTCTCAAAATCAACAAATAGTTGGTAAACTACATAAAGGCTGATTAAGGTCTTGCTCTTAGTGGGTAGTGTTCTAGGTTCTAAATGCATTGGTGTATTTGGAGGATACACATTTGCTTGGGACAATTTCCTACAAGGGAGGTTCTTTTCAACAAGGTTATCTGCTTTTTGTTTATCCATATCCTTTTTCCAAAACACTTGTTCAGACGTTAATAGGGTTTGAGGCTTAAACTTGTTCAAGGAGATCCAATTTTCCTTAGTGTAATCATGGGATTTAAAAGTGATGTTATATTTAATGCACCAGGGATCTTTAAGCTTATCATTCAATTTTTCCTTAGTGGCACATTCTAATTTTCTATCTTCCTTAGTGCACTCAATGCATGAAGGTTTTTGTCTAGGCTTGAGGATCTCATCAGCATCATCGACAACCTTTTGAGCAGCTTTTGCTATTTTACCATACTCAGGATTGGGTTCCTCTACAATGGAGATACTATGCTTATCACTTAAGACTCTATGCTTAGTGACCATGTGAGCAGTCTGAAGGGTGTTTCCTTGTACGTACAACTTGTTTTCAAGTTTGTTTTTCAAAGTTTTTAGGTTGGAAAATTCAATTAAAAGTTTTGATTCCTTAGTATTGAATTCCTGCTTAAGCACTTTCACATTTTCTTGAAGTTCCTGTTTTTGCTTAGCAGTTTTATTAAGCTTTTCTTGTAAGGAATTTAACTCTTGTTTTAATACTTCTTCCCTGTACGCATTTGGATATCCATTTCCTGCTCATGAGTGGTTAGTTCAAATTTAGCACGCTGTTCGTATATGGCAACTTGATCCTTATAGGTATTGAGTTCAGTGGTCAAGGAATCATCAGGCATAAATGCAGTGAATTCATCAGGCATGCATTCATTGTAAATTGCAAAAGATTCATCACTTGGTACAATAATACTGTCATCTTGCTTCACATATTGTTCATATGGGACAACATTGCTATTTCCCATATTTTCAATATCTGATTCAATGGCTTCAGTAGATTGTACTTCATAGTGAATCTTTTGCTTATCAACCACATCATATAGTTTAAGTACGTCTGGTGATGGATTCCTAGGTGGGACTGGCCCGTTGAGGTGAAGAGACCATTGGAGAGATGTTAGCCATGAAGATAGTTTGTGCATATGGTTCATCATCAACGTCCGAGTCAAATGCATCACAGTTTGCAACTCGGAAGGCGTTGGGATTGTTCTGAGCAGCACCATGCACAAGTTGTTCATCCACATCAGCATCGTTTGTCTTAGCATTCCAATCAGTCAAGAACAACAACTCCTCTTCATTCAACATTGCTCCATTATCTTGTGCTTGAACTAGCAACATCTTGTCCCTGAAGTATTCTGCATTTTGAGGACATTTTGGTTGAGTGCAGTTCCTAGCAATGTGCCCTTCTCCACCATAGTTATAGCACTTGATTGGTTTTACTTGACCCTGAGCCATGTTCCTTCTACGATTCTGAATTCCACCACCAACACCAGCATTCCCATAACCAGCACCTACATTCCCTTGTTCATTGTGTGGAAGGTAAGCATTATGTCTTCCCTGCACATTTTGCACCACTACCTTTCCATATTTAACAATAGCATGATTTTGAAGATTTGATGCGGTTCGAGATGATTGTTGGTGTGTGGGATGAGATTCAATTTTGCTTGACCATAAGAGCCACTTGATTGATAAAGTGTTCCATGACTGCGTTAGAATCAGGAGGCTTATACCCACAATCTGGAATGAGCTTGTGGTTACCATTTCCAGTGGGTATGACTTGTGATGCTTTGGTAGTAATCCCTACATTTTTGTAGAATGCAGTTGAATCATTTAAAGAGCTTGCTTCTCCAGAATTGGTCTTGAACTTTTCCATGATCATTCGCTCAAATGCAACATGTTTCTTATTTTGTAGCAAAATAAGCATATAGTTGCTCATAGTTGGTGTTCTTCAATCCTTTGTTAAGCTTGACTGCTGTGACAAATTTGTGCCATTCAGGATTCATGTTGTTCACAAACTTTGAATTTAGCTGGATATTTGGCATTGTCATCTTGATATTCCTCATATCATTCACAAGCTTGTGGAATCGACATGATATTGATCCACTTTCCCTGGTATCATTTTGAAGTTCTCAAAGTAATCATACAGTGAGACTCCCTATCTTCTTGAGTCATTCGAACCGGATAGAAGCATCTTAACATAGTCCCAAACGCCTTAGCTGTGTTGTGATTGATCAGCTTGTAGATGTCTTTAGGTAGACCTTGGAGAACAATATTTGAAGCTCGATATGCGCATCGTATCTCTTCTTCTCCTTATCATAAGCTCATCATATGTCTTTGGTCTATCAATCGAATATCCAGAACCATCGGCCGGTTTCAGTGTCTCTGGTTGTCTCAACTTGATATGGTCCTTTATCAATTGACTTAAGGATGTTAACCCCATTTTCCTTTCCAAGATGCAGTCGATTCTTTGTGACCAAGATTCATAGTCGGTTCTATCAAGCATGGGAGGCAGTATCGAGAACTGCGGCTTGCACATCATCGACAACGGAAGACATGTTTAAATTCTACGGAGTTTACAAATCTTTGATTTAGGAAATCTATTCTTTCACGAGTTTACAAATCAAGAGAGAAACGTAAAAACTTATACATTTAGGCGTAGAACACAAGCTTATGCGTAGAAGCGACTTAGAAACGTAATGTAGCTTATGCGTAATCAGCGACTTCGTGAGCAAAGCTTAAGCGTAGACTTTTAGGATAAAAGGCTTAAGTTTATGTGTAAACTAAGGCTTAGTAGTAAGAACATTATGCGTAAGTTTTCCTTAGGCATAAGACAAACTTATGCGTCGAAAAAGGCTTAGGCGTAAAGATTTTACTCGTAAGCTTTAATGCTTATGCGTAAAAGTAGGGTTTTAACCAAAAAATCCTTTACACTTATACCAGTGTAAAAGATATCCAAAGTGGAAGTATTTTCAGGCTTATCCAAGTAAGAAAACACTGAGTAAACCAACAGATTTGAAGATCACGTGAAGAACACCTTACGTGTAAGATTAGGGTTTTCTTATGCGTAGGAAATGCCAAAAATACCAAACGCTATTTTTATGACCAAAAACATTTAGTAAACCAGATTATAATGATGAAGCAACCTTAAAAACACCAAAGCGGCAACAAAGTTTAAGACTTGATGATCCAAACCACTTTTCTCTTACGCGTAGGATAGACTGCATATCAAACCGCGTTTAAAATCAATAAAAACACGTAAAGTTTGAATCTTTTTGCAAGAAACTAAAATTTTAACACTCAATAAACCTTAACCCATAAGAATCTTGAGTTTTTAAGTGTAAAATTTAGTGCTTTAAGCTTATCAAAAACTTGTATATCAAACCCACACGTATACACAAGGATATGCGTAAAAACCAAACCTTAACCCAACATTAACTATCAAACCAAGAGCATGAGAGATCGATGATCAAACCATTGGTCTTGATACCATTTGTAGCATCTTGGTTTATCACAAAATCATCATAAGCACATATGTTAGGCTAGGAATAAGGTTTAGAGAGAGAGTGGGAGAATGGGAAGCTTAGTGAGACAAAGAAAAATGAATTATGAAAGCTCCAACCCTTTGCCTTGGGAGGAAAAGGGTATTTATAAACACAAACATAGGGCCTCCTTTAGAGCTGGATCAGGCATACAGTGTGTAAATACTCGTCCATCCTCCATGGTGTTACTAAGTAAACTACTTATCATCACTAAATGACCACGACTACGAGCTTTCTAACGAGTATATATACTTGAGGTGACCGACACTTTAACTAATGGATTTACTAAATCCTAACAAATTATTTAAATTTAATAAAACTTCTTTTGATTATAAAACTTATTTGAACAAAATAAAATGAATTACCTTTCCAATATAAAAATTATGACATCTAGTCACCTAGCACAACTAAGACATATACTCGGGTCATACCCTATTTTTGCCAAGATATATATATATATATATATATATATATATATATATATATATATATATATATATATATATATATATATATATATATATATATATATATATATATATATGTATAAACTTACCAATTTATTTTTATCCAAATCGGAAAACTAAACATTTTATACATGACTTATAGAAACTATTTTTACAATGAAATCATTTGTGCACAAATTTATAAATATATATGTATATATATATATATATATATATATATATATATATATATATATATATATATATATATATATGTATATATGAACATGAGTCAAGTTTTAACGTGTGTATATCTATATGCATACTTTTCGAAATACATTATTGACTCAATATATATATTGTAACATATTGGATTTCACATACACATCATAACATAAACACAAGTAGTCGTATAGATGATTTTCTAGACAGAGAAAGTTAGAGGTTTGGGAACTTTAGTGAGAGAAAGAAAAATATTATTATGATCTCCAACTCCCTACCTTGGGAGGTAGAGAGTATTTATAGTCTTAATACAAATTGCCACCTAACGAGCTGTGGATCAGGCATACAGTGGGTAAGGACCCGTCCGTCCTCCACGTTATTACTTAACTATATACAACTTAACATTAAATAACTATGACTACGAGCTTTCTAATGATTACAAATACTTGAGGTGACCGACACTTTAATACCTGGATTTACTAAATCCAAACAATCTCCCCCTAAGGGAGGTCACCTCAAACACGCATTAAAATTACATTGAATACAAACAGATATTACATTAAAAAAATTTCTTGCATTCTTGATGTCGTACATTGCTCTGAAGCTCGTAGTAATTGATTCTTCATATTGCATGTTTGGTTAATCCAAGTGGATGTCTTTTACTGATCCATGTGATAATGAGTTTTGAGTCAGCTTTGAGATCATCAGCAATCATAAATTCGACTCATCCATTGTGGTGTTGGTGATGATGTGACTTTGATGAACATGATCACATTTTGGATCATGATTTCTTCTTATCAGAATAGCGGAAGCTTTCGTTGATTCATGATATTGGCGGCGTGAAGCATGAAGTGAAAATATCGAGTCATTGATGCACTAATCATGATTTCTTTAGATATGAATGTGTTGTGTGAGCATACGGCTATGGATTGACCGCTTCAATCTGATCAGCTGCAAACATCGGGGTGTACCTGCATACAACAGTTAGCAATAATGCGCACGAAAGTATCCTTGATCACTTTCGTTGAATTGAGGTACACGGCCACGGTTCCTGTTGATCGATTACAAGTCTTTGTGATCGGTATAATTCCGAAGAATTTCCTTGGCAGGGTTTAGCGGTGCTCTAGCGTTCTCAAACGGAACGTCTCAAAGACAACAACGAGTGAGTGAACCAACGAATTGAGATTCACTTATTGATAAAAAGAGATTTGAAAAACAATCATGTATCGCTCAATAGAAATTGTTTTTGCAATACAAAGAAGGTTTTAATGAAAATCAATTATCAATCATAAATACCTTTTATTTTGAAATGTTTGTACACAGTCGATGTGCTAAAGAAAAGAGTTTTAAAGCACAACGACCGGTTTTTCAAAGGTATCCGTCAATCCATAACTTGAACCAGGATTGATTCAAAATATTGAATCGTGTTTTGCATTCAGTTGTCACATGGTTGATCTATTGAATAGATCTCACATGCACCCACCCAGGCTTTGTTTGATATGGCTTGAAGGCTTTCCATCTTCATTGTGAATATGTTTGCATATCACTCAGATGTTCTGGCAATACCACAAGGATAATGCGTAGGACTCATATGATATAATCTCTCTTTTCCGTGTGAAAAGAGAGTCTTCATTGAAAGTGTCCTAATGAGATTTATAGATGATCTCGTGGCTCTAGACTCAATAGTGCACATTTGGTTCCTATGTCAGAGACTAGGGAGAGGGTCTCCTTCTTCAATATCAACGATCTCTAAGAGAAAGTCGATAGATTATGTCGGTTCTCTGTGAGAATGAAACAAGCCCTTTTAAGAGGAACTTGAGTAGCTTGGAAGTTGAAGTCAGTGCATCCTGGGTCTATGGCGTCTTGTCTTCAATACCGATGTTACCTTGGTAACTACCATTTCATATGAATTGAACCGGTTTTACTGCCTAAGGTTGAATTATTGGATGGCTATTTCTTTTCACCCTTTTCATATTCATTTCTTTTTCATTCTTCAACCCCTTTAGTTGTGACAATCCGTCAATTTCCCGGCTATTATTTATATCAGAATATGCGAGTTATTTATTTTCTGGTTATTTTAACTCTTAAGCCAGAAGTCATCTCTTGTTTTCAGGGGAGTCACCACCTTATTAAACTATACATACAAAATACATATATCTACACTTAAAATACATTAAAATATCCTACTTTGTCTCTTCCTCTTGAGCATATGCGTCCCCATATGTGGCAAAATAGACAACATGGGACTTTGTTCATTGCTATTTTAATATTAACTTCCTTCCTAGGCATGCATGTAACTCATTTGGAGTCTCAAGACATTCCTTTTCTTTTCATTTGGGTACTAAGCCACGGCAAAACCACAACCCAATGTTCTCCATCACCACTTTGGTAACTTTTCCTTTTTGACTCAAGAAAACATGTTCAAACTTTGCCAAAAGTTCAAACATATAACCACTTATACCTACTAACTTCTCTTGGCACAAAACAAACAACAAAACACTCTCATCTTCTCACTTATGTTCAGCCCACAAGGAATAGAGGAGCAAAAATCTTGGTAGTTTTGAAGGCAATTGGTTAAGTAATGTAGGTGTTTTGAAAGCTTGGTGTAATAGTTTATCATTTGGGGTGTAGTTGGTTCTTGATTCATAAGCACTCACCATCAATTCTCATCTCTTGTAAGCATCCAATCTACCTATTTTCATACATCTCCTATGAATTATACATCATCTATATAGTTAATTGTGGCTATTATACATTTTCTATGTCGATATCTTGCTCGAAAACACCAAAACAGAACACATGTAATTCTGTCCCAAAAGTCCAAAAACGATAAATAAAAATAGTTATACAATTTTTTCACACAATTATGGTTTAGGAAAACGTATATATATGTGTTAGGATGTTCCACAAATTGTTTTGTACTTTTTAAAATGTTTTGCTATTTTTAATAAGTGATACAAAACAAATAACTGTTGTTTACACTTTTTCTGAGTTCTTACTCTATTCAGTAAAAACGACCTACTTCAAGGCCTTTGAGTTAAAGTAGTAAGCTAGAAAGTGTTAAAGGACATATTGAACTTAAATCTGAGAGTTGGATGGTGCCGCGGATTTATAAATAACGAGTAAGATACAGCCAAAAGAAGTTGAGTAACTTTTCAGTTTTTCTGTCAACTTTGACTTCAGCCCCTAAAACGATTTATTCAGAACGATTGGTGTATGGGAAAATTATTTGGCTTGGTTATTTGGAAACTAGAGTAAATGTAGATGATTTTAGAGCCAAGAAACGCGTAATTTCATGAGAAATGAATAATTTATGGTCCGTTCAAGTTAACTTTTATTAACCGACGGCTTGTTTCAACGTGTGATGTTTGTGGCCTTGAAAACTTGACCAAACCGACCCTTTTTACAACGTAACTATTTATTTTAGGTATATTATAGAAGAGTGAGTTTAAAAGCATAAAACTCGTGAAATAGACTAGTATTGGATCAAATACTGAACTCTTGAAACCTGTTAAGGGCTGTCGACTTTCTGGAACGGCAGGTATATTTGACCAAAACGACCTCGATAATCGTGTCTAAAATATTTTTAGTCTTCTTTTTATGAGATTAGACATTAATAGCTAAATTTGAAGATTTAAACGAACCTAAACGGACTTAGAAGCTAAAAAGATACGATGTTTTAAAGTTACGGCTAATAAATTAACTAACACTTGAACTAAAAGCTATTGTTTTCAACGTCACCTAATCGTGACTATATTTCACGCATTTCAAGGTAACTTAATGGAAACGCTTGCACAATATTACAGCCCCATGGCACACTAAACACAAGGGCTAGAAGCTCGTGAAAACCACCGAATTGAATTCATCATAACGTTCCAAAACTCCAATAAAACTACTATATATATACCTACCAATAATTGGTTATTATTTAAAAACCTATATTTAATTATACCTTAGGTCGTAAAACCTCATTGCAAGTGTATAAGAGCCATTTCACATTTTAGAACTCATATGCATTTATTTCGTACCATATTTCCTGAAGTCGGCTTATATTCTAGGTCGCGGTTAAGATTGCATTCCCAGAATACTTTGTTGTATTATCGGATATTGATTGCTTAAGGTGAGTATTCATGCCCCCTTTTTACTGTTTTATTTATTTGGGGTGAAATGCATGAACTTAAATCTTAAACTATATTTTTGTTCTAAATTATGAATTTAATTGGACTATTTGATATATCTTGAACCCTTTGACTTATTGTGACCTTATGACTTGTTCCCCGATCCCTTAGTATGCATAGACCTATAATGTGCCTTACGTGCTAAGTCTTAAAGTCTCCCATGTTCGGAGCAGTCTTATATTGATAGATGTTATATTGTTCGTGACGTGTAAAAGTCTCTTGAGCAACACAAAGTCTCCTACGAAAGCAACACTGAGTCTCCCTTTGAGTAACGCTTAAGTCTCCTTTGTCAGTGAGCAACGAAAGTCTCCCTTGTTCGAGCTAGTGTGATCTATTATGTATATTAGACTCTTTATTTTGACCATATGTGCATTGACTACCAGCTTTACTACTTGAAATATGGAAATGTATGTCAACTTATATGTGACAAGTCTTGTAGGCGGGGGACTTGTAACATGGTGAGTTGACAAGACATTTGCAAGGTAATCATACTCAAAAATGTTTTCGTACTATTTAAAGACTTTCTTCAAAATTTGATTTTATATAAACGGCTCTTTATAATACATAAAACCTGTGTACTCACCAACTATTTTCATAGTTGACCCGTTTTTTTTCTCATGCATTTGGTGATCACAATAGTTTGTTTTATGAAGTCTTTTGCATAAAGGAGTCTTCACGCATCATCTTTGGTCACAATTATAAGTAGTTATCTTTTGGAAACCAAGCTTTTAGATTTTTATCAAG